>VMOF01000024.1:10337523-10791262 GCA_011764245.1 Trialeurodes vaporariorum | reverse complement strand
TGAGAAAAGATCACAGACGCGAGTATAATGTTCGTCCATTTATTATACAGTCTTGAACTGATGCATACTGTGTAATCTTTGAGTCAATCTGCGGCATTGTTGAGTCGATAAGTGTTATCAAAAGCGGTGGTAGCCGCCCAGGCCCAGTCCTCTACCCCAAATGGCAGCTCTATAGCCTCAGTTCCAGTTTTTTTTTTTATAGATTGTGATGGGGGGAGCCGGGAGGGGTGTTGTTGACCAGCCGATGCAGTGATTATAGGTCACTGTGCGCCGCCTAGCAAAACGAGCTCGCGAAACCGTGAACTTACAAGCCTTCTTTCTACGCTTATCGCTCCCCCTCTCCTCCCTTTCTCCCCCCCCCCCCCCCCCCTCGTTGAGTTTTATTCTCTAGCGATGATAGCGACAGTTGTATAGCAGATAGCTAGCTGACACTGTAATGTCGTAGACTATACAGGGATGAGGTTTATTTGATTTGCTCGTCTTTTCACCTCCCCCGCCTTTAAAGCCTCCCCCGCCCGCCCTCCCTCGCTTCTTCCCCTCTCCGCCCTTCACTCCAAACCGTTTCGTTCGTTCAGTGGAATTGTGATTTGATTTAATGATCTGTCTATTGTTTGCCTTTCGTTTATACACTTTCCGCTCATCGCACTGTAGTCTGGGATCGTCAAAAAATGGGCCAAAATTCATGAAAGTAAATTTCTCATCAATTATTCCTCATTTATAAACTTTTAAGACCAATTTTAATCTTAAATAATACAAATAATTAAAACCTAGAACTCTCACCGAAAAATTCTAAATGAAGCTTTAAAGGTCGGCAATTTTTGATGATTTTTTCCAACTGATTTTTGGCCACTTTTTTTTCGGTTTTAGACCATCGTGCACTCCCTCCGTTTTTCTCCGCGCTCGCAGATTTTGTTTTGTTGCGACGCGGAAAAGGATGCATGCGTTGAGGAAGGAAGTCTACAAAGGAGCAACTTTGCCGCCTTCGCTCCGCGGGGTTCCTTTGACTGGAGTTGAGTTTGATTCTTAAGTATTTCAAATGAGATTTTGATACTCCGAAGTTATTAGATTTCGTAGATCTGCCGGTTTTTTTCTCTCTTTTCTTTCCAGTGGATTTTTTTAGTTTGATAAAAAAAGATCTGCTTTTTTTTATTTATTTTTTTTTTTCAATGGAGTCTTTGCAAGGTTTTGCTGTAGACAAATGGTCTATCAATTCTGATGTAAAACGCTGAAAAAATAATGAATAGACCATTAAAAAACCCAAAACTCACTCCTCGCTGAGAAAACTTAACTTGAAATTTCGGGTGACCGCCCTTGCATGTACCTATGCACCAACCTTGGATTCGGACCCCAAACAAAAGAACAGGACATAAAAGTAAGTGCCGTTTTCCTCGTTTGTTGCGCTACGTAGAATTTTTCTGTAGTTATCACCATGCTCCTAGTGACAAAAGGTGTATAAATGGACCTTTAATTCATTCAAATTTACTTTTTGAAAGCAAATTCATTATAATCTCATTGTTCAAATTCGTAGGTTATGCTCTTTTGTTTGGGGGTGGCGAATCCGAGGTTGGTGCATACATGCAAGGGTGGTCACCCGAAATTTCAAGTTGTTTTATCTGCGAGGAGTGAGTTTTAGACTTTTTTAATGGTCTCATCGTTATTTTCGCAGCATTTTACATTGGCATTGATACTCCATTTGCCTACAGCAAAATCGTGCAAGAGCTTCATTCTGCTTTTACTGACACACGGGGACCTTACGATGACTCCGCCTGCGATTTTGATACAATTTTCAGGCCTTGTAGTTCATGACAAAATTTTAGACCCGTGTTTTTCACTTTTTGTGAATAGGCTTTAGTTTCATCTCAAAATGTTCTCAAAAGTTTCGGAAAAGTTACGACGAAATCGTCGCCGAGACAGCGTGCAGCATCAAGTCGGGCAATTTCGGTCATTGCGTTCACTTGCCGTGGTGGCGCGGTCGGTAGTGTCTCTGACCATCAAATTGGTGGTCGCCAGCTCTAATTCTATGTTTGCTTTCCACTTTTTAACTTTTTAAAACACACTTTGTTGATGCAGTAACTTTCACTTCTACTAATCGCTGTTTAATCGAAGCTCCAGCTTACTGCACATCACTTTAATTCCCAAAGTTGCGGAAGGGTTGGTGTGTGTTTTATGAAGTTAAAAAATTAATATGCAAGCACAGGATTTGAACAGCCTTGCAAGAGCTTCACTGAAGGATTTGAAAAAGGCAATTCACAATTTTACGGGTGAACTTTCAAGGCTCTTATTGTTGGTGTGTTCATCGGTGTTTTTAGGGGTAAAATACATGGTTGCATTCTAGCTCCGTATAGCCGCTGCAAAAGTTTGTGGAAGACCCATTATTTGCAACGACCGCCATAAAATTCAGGCGCTCATATTTTTCTGAAATTTTAACCACGTTGTTTCTAGTACCCGAGTACCCTTACCCCCCCCCCCCCCCGTAACCCCTTTTTTTTTTTTTTTTTTTTTTTTTTTTTTTTTTTTTTTTTTTTTTTTTTTTTTTTAAGATGGCACTTCTTTCGTTTAATTCAGTGCATCGAGGTGTGATAAAGTCACGGGCGGGGACGAAGGAAATGTTGTTGCAATAAATTAATAAGCGCACCGCGGAAAAAGGAGAGATACGACCACGAGTCATTTAGGGGGGGAGGGGGGAGTAGTGTTAGTCGGCAGCGCGCCTCGCTCACGGTTGGCAGATTTCACGGACCGTAGAAAAATTAAGAAATAAATGAATGAATGAAAAAACGCCTGACTTTTTGGTTTCAGAAACGTTCGACCGCAAAGACTTTTTTTTTCCAATTTACGTTTACCCAACAATACAAAAACGTAGTGTTCGAAAACCCACCGGTTGGCTTCCTGCGGGCCTATCTTTGAAATCGTTAGATAAGGCTGGTAGACTGGATAAATGAGGGGCTGCTATTGGTCCCTTTAAAGAGTTTAGCAAAAAAAAAGAGCACTTTAACCAAGTATCCCTCCGCTACATTCGATAAGCTATCAGCTGCTATCGGTTTGTTTCAAGCAGCCGATAGCTTAGGCAACCGAATAATCAGAAATAATGAAATCAGTCTGGCAACAGAGTTGATGCGTGAGATGTGACACTATTGTCTACTAATTAATAACACTATGCAACAAAATTTGACTTTTGGTTTGTCCACGGGTTGAGACCTATTTTTTCTGACTCCTAGTGACCAAAGAAGTCAAAAAATGGCCATGAAAGTCCCGGGGAAAAATGTGTATGCGCCCAGGACGCCGCCATTTTGAAAAAATCAAAATTCAGCCGACTTGCCGTCGTTTTTTGAGGCTAGCGTCCTTAATTTTTACTAAAATTAAAAAAATGTGCACATAAAAGAAAGAGCATAAAATTTCCTACAAGATGAGTTACCTCAATTTGTTTTTCAATCAGCAAAAGTATACAAAAACTGAAGTTTTTTAAATTTTTTTTTTAAAAAATCGAAAATTTGACGATTTTTTGGATGAATTTTAACTCATGCCGTCAAAAATAGAAATCATAAAAAAAAAAACAGATTGATGCATTGAAAAGAGCTTTAAAAATGGCTACAAGATGGTGTACTACAAAAGTTTTTTGTGATTATTTTTTGCCACTTTTTAGCCATTAAATGTTTTTCCCCCAAAATTCATTTTTCCCTCCCCCTATGCTCCCTAATTTACAAACGGTATCGTTCAATAACGTCGATTTGGTTCCTCTCATGCACCCTGGGACCAAAATAATCCATTTTCCATCAAAAGTGACCGTGAATATTGGTGGAAAAAGCTTGGCTCATAACATTTGATGCCCATTTTTCATTAAATGTGTCTACGCATGCATGCAGCTCCTCTCAAATATCCCATGCAAAAAAAAAAAAAAAAAAAAAAAAAAATCATCCGTTAAAGGCAAAATTTTTTTTTGAAGTTTTATTTCACACTCAGCCGGTATTAATGAAAAAAATATTGGTTTTAGAAAAATTCATGTTTTTAGTTGCTCTGGATAGAGCAGATGGGATCAATGATGTGCTGAGAACAAAAAAATAAGTGAGGGCCCTGAGAAGAAGGGTTTTTTAATGGGGTTGGGGGTATCAGTATATTCCAGTGCGGTTATATTTGGGAGAGTGATGAGATTCCTGAGTCCATACTGGTCAAAAAATGAGAGGATGAAGAGAATTTGAAAAAGGGGGCGCACCATTTTTAGTCGTTTTAGGTGGCTCTGAAAAGAGCTGTTGCACTGTCTGTCGTTACTTATGCACATGCAGTGTCCTTTCCTGTCCTTCTTAAAATTTAGACCTGGCACTTGGCAGTTACTTGTATAAAAGCCACGCATAATGATGCTTGACTTCAGCCTGCTGTACAAGTCAAGGCTTCAAATTCACTAAAGCATCTTATAAAAAATTTTAAAAATGTGTTATCAAAAAGGGCCTTCCTCAGGGCTACCAAATGAAATTTAGAATTTCTGAACAATCAAATTACAATTGCGCAAAAGTAAAAAAAATCTTAAAAATTAAATGTCTTTTTTCATTATATCAAAGTGTCCCGCAAGGCACCGGGTGTAGAGCAAGGTGGTGTAGAGGGCTATTGGGGCTATAGCCCCCCCCCCACTTTTTTTAGGATGCGGGGCTAACACTTAACAAAAAAAAACAAAAAAAAAAAAAATGATTTTTTTAGCCCCCCTTATTTTTTGACCCCACCCCGCCGCCCATGGTGAAATTCATGACGAATAAAGGAGAGAACTCGTTCTCAACTCGATTTTCGCCATTATTCACGGTCACTTTTGATGGAAAATGGATTATTTTGGTCCGAGGGTGCATGAAGGAACCAAATCGACGTTATTGAACGATACCGTTTGTAAAATTTGGGAGCATAGAGGGGGAAAACTGAATTTTGGGGAAAATCATTTTAATGGCTAAAAAATGGCAAAAAATAATCCCCAAAAACCTTTTTTTTGTACATCATCTTGTAGCCACTTTAACGCTCTTTTCAATGCATCAATCTGTTTTTTTCTATGATTTCTATTTTTGACGGCATGAGTTAAAATTCATCCAAAAAATCGTCAAATTTTCGATTTTTTAAAAAAAAAAATTTAAAAAACTTCAGTTTTTGTATACTTTTGCTGATTGAAAAACAAATTGAGGTAACCCTCTTGTAGGAAATTTTATGCTCTTTCATTTTATGTGCACATTTTTTTTAAATTTTAGTAAAAAATTTAAGGGCGCTAGCCTCAAAAAAGCGACGGCAAATCGGCTGAATTTCTGATTTTTCAAAATGGCGGCGTCCTGGGCGCATACACATTTTCCCGGCACTTTCATGGCCATTTTTTGACTTCTTTGGTCCTAGGAGTCAGAAAAAATAGGTCTCAACCCGTGGACAAAATGGCTGTTGCATAGTGTAATCTTTGAATAATCTGATTTTTTTTTTTTTTTTTCGTTGCCAAACTAGACAGATAATCCGTCGAATATTATTTGCTTAACTCTGATTTCTAACCTTTTTTTTTTTTTTCGATTTCGCAACAGCGTTACAGGATCGCACGAGTGTGCGTGACAAACTCAGATCGTAGCATCATCAATAATGATTCATATCGAAAGAGTTTTTCTCGCGTTTTTTTCCCCCCCTCCCCCCCCCCCCTAATCGCCAAACCCCCAAAAAAACCCCTTTAAGAAAAAAAAAAAAAAAAAAAAAAAAAATTATGCTCTCCTCAAGAAGCCGATTTTTTCATGTCATATTAATATCCTCTCCCTTTCATTTTGCGTTCTTTCGAGCAGCAATTTCTTTCTCTCCCCCCCCCCCCCATGCTTACTAATGCCAGGGTTTTAATAATTCAAGTCACCGTTTCGGTTTTTTGCGTTGCCGTGTGCCCCCCCCCCTTCGTCACTTTTTTCCCTCTCCCCCTGTATTATCATCATTCATCCTCCATTTTGACTTTCTATTCGCGTTTCTGTTCATTCATTCATTCATGCGTACGTTTGATTATTCATCAGTTTATTTATTCATCTCCCACCCCTTAAAAATTGTTCGCGTATCTCCTTTAGTTCATCTTTCCGACGCGGATCGTGGATCGAATGGGCCTGTTACAAACTTTTGCTACAGCGTTTTTGGAGAGTCGATTCCTATTTGTAAAATCACTTGAAAACAACAGTGAGAGCACCATCAGAAATTCATTAAATCCCTTCACTAACTCAAGGAATGTGTCTAACCATTTTAGAGCCAAGCTAAGTAAGTATACTCGTTTTTCTTCTCTAGTCTACTTCACATTGTTTCTCTGTCTTCATTCCGGATAAACGCGACTATTAATGAAAATATGTAAGTACTTACAAGAGAAGATGTCTTCAGGCGCCTTCAATGTATCGTATAGGCAATTCCAACTTCCCCGAGTACGAACAGTTGACTACCTTCCCTTTCTAAAAGGGAAAAGTGGCGTAAGTGAAGCGAAAAAAACAATATTTTCTATGTACAAGATAAGATGTCTTCGGGTGCCTTCAATGTATCGTATAGGCAATTCCAACTTCCCCGAGTACGAACAGTTGGCTGCCTTCCCTTTATAAATGGAAGAGTGGCGTAAGTGAGCGAAAAACATAATGTTTTCTTGTCTAGAGAAATGTATGTTTGGATCCACTGTGTAATGGAAATGTTGAGGCAAGGCAAGGTGTCTGTCGATTTTACATTTTTGCTGTTTTTCTTATCGGATGGTGTCTCGTTTCGCGAGGAAACTTCCGTACCCGAGCCCCCGAACGAGGAAACACGGATCCGAATGGGTCAGCTCATCTAGAAACTTCCGCGCTCTTACGACTAATCCGATATCCAACTTTTCCAATGACGCGTCCACTCGTGCAAGGGGAGGCAGATCCTGGTCCCTGCGATAGCTGTTCCCTGTCCTGTCCCTGGAGTGTGAAGTCGCAGCAACTTTAAGGTCGACCGCCCTGAAAACTTCTGTCGATTAGCCGAGTGGATCGAGCATTTTTACTCACGTTTAGATGTGGAAGACGAATTATTCAATAGGAGCCCTCAAAGTTGCTGCAAAAATATTTAGGTTAGGTAATTGATCCAACATATATTATATGCTTTTAAAACCGATTAATGCGTCTCAAAAGCTCGTAAATTTTAATTTTGAAATGGGCCTGTTCAAAGGAGGGCCATATTACGGAGAAAAAACTCAGAACACCTCCGTGATAGCCTAAAATCGCACAGCCAATCAGAAGCAATGAGCTATAACTTTAGAGTGGCAGCGGGCTGGTCTACCTTGTGCCGCACAGGGTAGAAGGAATCCCGGGAAAAAGCGGAATTTGGACGGCAGATTCCAAGGTTTGAGGTTAAATTTTGTAGGTCGCTAGTAGGTCGTTTCCGGCGATGCCCGAATTTGTTTACGGAACGACCGGAAACGACCTACCAAATCTAACCTCAAAATCGATTTTTACGGCAAGATGGCGGCGCCCTAGGTGATAACAATGAACCAGCGGAACGTTCCTTGATGTGCCACTCTAAAGTTAGCTCATTGATCAGAAGTTGTACCTCATATTATGGCGAGACTATTTAGTAAACAGGGACTCAAATTTCTTCCGGCTTTTTCAATTAAGTAAATAGCGTAATGGCCATATAAAGACCTGAAAAATTCATGTCTAACGTGAAATTAGGCCAAAAATGTCTTAACCTTCGAGTTTGAAACGGGGAGAGAGAGAGAGAGAGAGAGAGAGAGAGAGAGAGAGAGAGAGAGAGAGAGAGAGAGAGGAGAGAGAGAGAGAGAGAGAGAGAGAGAGAGAGGAGAGAGAGAGAGGAGAGGGAGAGAGAGAGAGAGAGAGTAAGAGGATCAGAGGAAGAGGAGGAGAGAGGAAGATAGGCGATTGAACCAAAAACATCAAAAAAATAGATTTTTTTTCCTTAAAAACATCACGTTAACCAGGCGTAAACAATCGTTCTGAGACGTAAGTCACGAAATCTGTCCGTTCGATTCTCGACAATGAACTTGACACGGGCCTACTTTCTTGACTGAAGGTTTCGTAAGCGTAAACGAAGCGTTACAAACGGCGCAGAGAGCCTTTCTAAGCCTCTCCAACGCGGGGGAAAACGGGGAGGCTGGGCTTAGATGGTGGAGGGGGACGAGGGGCATGAGTAGGTACTTGGGGGTCGGAACCATCCAAACTTTTCACGAGGCCCGTATGGCGTATACGCCGCCGTGAGGCGTTTATTGCGACCCACATTTCGGAATCGGCGATGTTCCCCGGCCGAGACCCGCATTTATTTGCTCTGTTGGTTGCTCTACAGGGTGGTTTCGTCATAAGTGTCCCACCCGCAACCTTTCAGGGTGATTCCTCACCTGTCTGAAGTGAGATTCTAGCTCAATATATTTCGCAATTAGTTTTTTTTTTTTTTTTTTTTTTTTTGAAAATTTGACGATGGAGGCTTAAAACTTTTTTTCTGAAAGCACTAATCTAAAGGGGCGTCGCGTCCCCACAGAAACTGTGTAATTTCTAGGTCAATTTTTTCAAGCCAAATTTTAACAATTTTGGTTCTAGATTGACGTGACCTATGGGCCCCATGGCTAAAACTGTTAAGACACCCCAAGTATTTTGTATCAAAATTATCCTGAATAAAAATAAAAAGCAGAATAAAAAAGTAAAATAAAGTGATGAAGTCAAAACTTAAATTTTCTCACTACCCTCTCCCCTTAGAACTATATTTTTTTCTATAGCTAGATCTTTAAAAATTTTTTAGCTACGCTAAGGATGAGATATCTTATACATTCCTATCCCATACCTCATTACAATAATTATTACTCATAGGCGGACCGTTACCAAAAAAAGTGGGGGGGGGGGCTAAAAAGTGATGACTTTTTTTATGATTCTCAAGTCTCAAGTGATGACTTTTTCCCGATTTTTAGCCCCTCCGCCCAAAAAAACTGGGGGGCTATAGCCTCCCCTAGCCCCTGATACGGTCCGCCTATGTCATTACTAAAAAGTTCAAAATTTCAAATTAAAGTATTCAAAGTGTAGTTTTAAAATTTTGCGTGTGGGACACCCTATGGTAGAATGACCCTACACCAAAGCTCCGTTTCTGCAGCTTCCAGGAACTCGGAACTCGATTCTGTTGCCTAGAATAATCACCGGTTCTTCGCTCAGGGCGCTCGGGGGTGAGGGGGGGGGGGGGCGTTTCCAGACCATCGGGAAAATTAACATTTACCGGGAATACCGGGTATTGGATTATCCAGTTTTGAATTCCTGGCGCCTAGCGCGGGGTCTCGAATGCGGTGAGTGCAGTCCAGTGGTCTGTACGTGCCCCCTTCCTCCCTTCCCTCCCCGCGCATCCCCGATGTCTTCTCGCATCCGCTCTTCGTACTTATTAATGACCTTAAATGGACTGTGTAATCTTGTTGGACAGCATCAGAGGCTGCCGCTTTGTATATAGTTAACGACATTATTTTAATTGGGCTCTTGCAAACTTCTGCTATAGGGGATTGAAGTGTTGATTCTTGCATAAAACCTGTAAAAATGACGATGAGTACACTAAAAAATCGCGAAAATCACTCTCAGAATCGGGCTTAATGGCGGAGAGACGCAGGTATCATGGGAGATTCCTATCTAAATTGAGACGTATCTGTTTGTTTCCTTAGAGAAAAAGACATTATATAGACAGGAATCTCCCATGATAACTGCGTTGAACCGCCATTACGAACTTGCCGTTTTATGCAATGAGCTATAACTTTAGAGTGGCACATCAAGGAACGTTCCGCTGGTTCATTGTTGTCACCTAGGGCGCCGCCATCTTGCCGTAAAAATCGATTTTGAGGTTAAGTTTTGTTGGTTTTTTCCGGTCGTTTCGTAAACAAACTCGGGCATCGCCGGAAATGGCCTGCAAAATTTAACCTCAAACCTAGGAATCTGCCGTCCAAATTCCCGCCAAATTACGAACGACCTACAAAATTTAACCTCAAACCTTGGAATCTGCCGTCCAAATTCCGCTTTTTCCCGGGATTCCGTCTACCCGGTGTGGCACAAGGTGGACCAGCCCGCTGCCACTCTAAAGTTATAGCTCATTGGTTATATGCAGAAAAATTGGGCTGCCCTCTGCAGGAAAGCAGAAAACAACCCAATGTTTTCTGTAAAGAGTATGCGTTTTCTGCTTTTGTCGGCCATCCCCTGCCTGCAGTGATTTTGAACTGCGCGCCACCGAATTTGTGGCGCGAAGTCAGATGAGCGTACCTCTTTAATTTATAATCTTGAACCTAACCCACAAGATATTGAACATTATTTACCTACTTCAGCAAAGGTGTGAATAAAATTGAATGGATAGAGTTTTGGGGGCGCGAAACTTTCCTGTTCCAAGCGGAAGGTGGGTTTGATTTTCAATCCCTTTCTCTAGTCTTCTAACAATACTCTGTTGTTTCAGGAAGTTGTTAAGTTAATGATCCGAATCTCGTCCCTGCACCGCGCCCGAGAGGATTGGAGGGGACGCGGTATTGGAAAGTAGTTCTCCGCTGTACCCGCCCCGCCCCTCCGTCTAACAAATATTTCGAAGACACGCTAAACATGCTCAATACACTCTTATTTGCTACTTACCCTTTCATTCATGATAGCAATCTGCTTCCTTCCTTCACGAGCTCTCAACACCCTTGAGCCTTGTATCCCTCTTCTTCGATCCCTTCACACGAATTTCTCGAAGAGAGCACTTTTTTATATCTCACAAATTAAACCGTAAGGGTAATTTCCTCTCACCCGGCGAGCCGCCACTGCAGTCTGCACATTCTATTAAATCAAAAATCGACGCACTCTGGTCTGAGATAAAAAATAAGTGGCCAAAAAAAAAATGAAAAAAAAAAAAAATCATCAAAAATAATTGTTTTTGACCTTAAAAGCTGAATTTAAAACTTCCCAGTGTCATTTTCAGGTTTGAATTACTTGATGAAAGTGTCTTCTGAAATTAAAATTGGTTTTCAAAGGTTATTGGTGATAAATAAAATTCGTGATTTTGTTTTTTTATTTTTGGCCATTTTTTTGACGATTTCAGACCATATTGCGGCTTTTGAAATGTGGCAACGGTGCTGTTTTGCCATTTGAACGTATGCAAAAATATTGATTCTAGATTAGACAATTTTTACGCTTTAACGACATAGATGTCCGCCCCCTATGAACACAACATTAGGGTCCCTGGACACAAACATGTAGTTTTTTTTTTTATAATTAGACATGTAATCGCGTCATTAGCGGGGTAATGGGTGTACATTGACCTGCCGAGTTCGAATTTGGCCTTAGTTTTGATCGAAATAATCCAGTTTTTCCACAATTTGTACTTTATCGCGAAAAATGCTTAAAAGTAGAATATGTGTAAAATCAGGACGAGTTACGTAGAAAATGATATCATTTTTGACATCAGCGTCTCAAATACTGTGGAGCAGCACAATTTTCATGTAATTAACAAGAAAATTCATTGAAATACATTAGAATTGAGTTAAAAAGAATACTGATGTTTGGTGCTTGTCGCGGACAGTTAGTTATGTCGCGAAAGACGCCTACTTAGATTAGACACGGTGGCTAACCTAAAATCGATTATTTGACTTAATTTTAAATGGTGGGATTTCATTGTTGCCATACTGTACGAACCGCAACTGCGTCTTAAAAAGGCATCCTTAAACGGAGGCCATAACTCGGTTAGTGAATAAACGGTTTGTGGTGGATTTGCGACTGTAATGATTTACTCGGAATTTTAAGGGAGAGAGAATAATCAAAAACGAATCGGTTAATAGCGCATCTCACTTTGATGATCATCCCGTGTTCATAACTTCAGGATCAGGTTGGTTTAATACGACAGAATCTAGGCTCCCAGCCTAATTTACCACTGCTTTGTGGCGATATAGAGCCCTTTCCGCTTCCGATCCCTGTGGTCTCAACTTTCTCAACTGTCCCTTCAGTGATGTGTGCAGAGCTTTTGAATCTAAATTAGTGTTTGTCAAGCTCTTGAGCTTCACAGCTCAACTCTCTGGTGCTTGGTGCTCAAGGCTCAACTCACCAAGTTCCAATTTCCTTGATTGAATCCGGCTCGCTGATGCAGCGAACACAAGGCGTGTCAGAGCGCAGAGACCGAATTATGAGAAACGTCTTCCAAGTTCCATTGCACCCTCCACGATCTTCGTACCCGGAACAATGATTCAAGCCGTGCTTGGAGCGAAGATGAGTCTGTCTGACAACTTTTTTTTTTTTTTTGCAAATGTTTTGTAAGAAGATGGCAGAAGGCACAATAAAGAGAAAAAGGAAGATTTAGATAATGTTCGGTAAGAATTGAAAAATAGTTAACTATTGGTACGCGACTGTACCGTTTTAGTCTATCTTAAAAAATAAAGGCGCTCCCATTAAAACTATATTCTTACGCGACGTTAGCGTTTTAGTCTATCTTAAAAAATGAAGGCGCGCCCATAAAAATTATTCGTACGCGACTGTACCGTTTTAGACTATCTTAAAAAATGAAGGCGCGCCCCTAAAAACTATTCGTACGCGACTGTACCGTTTTAGTCTATCTTAAAAAAATGAATGCGCTCCCATTAAACTATATTTTTACGCGACTGTACCGTTTTAGTCTATCTTAAAAAACGAAGGCGCGCCCATTAAAACTATATTTTTACGCGACTGTACCGTTTTAGTCTATCTTGAAAAATGAAGGCGCGCCCCTAAAAACTATTCGTACGCGACTGTACCGTTTTAGTCTATCTTAAAAAAATGAATGCGCTCCCATTAAAATTATATTTTTACGCGACTGTACCGTTTTAGTCTATCTTAAAAAATGAAGGCGCGCCCATTAAAACTATATTTTTACGCGACTGTACCGTTTTAGTCTATCTTGAAAAATGAAGGCGCGCCCATAAAAACTATTTGTACGCGACTGTACCGTTTTAGTCTATCTTAAAAAATGAATGCGCTCCCATTAAAACTATAAGTAGACTATTTTAAAACTATATTTTTACGCGACGGCACCGTTTTAGTCTTTCTCAAATAATGAAGGCGCACCCTTAAAAGTGAGACTTATACGATTTCCCATCCAGATTTTCCAGAGAATGTTAACCCTAAAAGTGTGAAGTAGAAAGTACCAACTTGGTGAAGTTTGAGTTCACAAAAATGTCCACGTTTTCGCTGCTAAGTGATTCAATTCAGCATGAATAAAATCTAGATGTATCATGAAAAATTAGGGGAAAATAGGGAATTTTGAAATCGCTGGACAGCCTAGTTTTTTCAACTATTTGTATGTGAAAAGCCGCAAAAATGATTTTACTGAGCGATGCTGAAAATACCGTTTTCTGAGTTGTTCGTACTGAACACTTAGGTTCGCCCGCCTTTTAGACGTTTCAATATTCCTTTTTCAGCGTGTAGATATCCCCCGCCCTAAACTTCCGTTTTCAAACCTAATCTAACACCCTCCCCCCACCCACCTCGGGGGTCATCTCGAGTGGGATTCCTTGAGCGACGATCGCTTTTTTCGCGCTTTTTTGAAGAGGCGTCGAAGCGAGAAATCTTCATTGCAAAAGTTTGCTTTTAAACGCGACGCATTGACTTTGAAAAGAGTGATAAGCTCTTGCGAACCTTGCTTTGCCTCTGACACGCCGGCACACTATAGTCTGAGGTCGAACGAAAGTGGCCAAAAATCTGTGAAGGAAAAATTCGTCGAAAATCATCGTTATCGACCTTTTAAGCTTAATTTTAAACTTTTCAATGATATTTTTAGGTTCAGATTGCTTGTTGCAAGTGTTTTCTGCGATTAAGATTGATCTTGAAAGTTTAAAAATGATAAATTGTCGAGAAATTTACTTTCTGATTTTTTGGCCACTTTTTGAAGATCTCTGACCACAGTGCGCCGGGGACGCCAGGCCTTCGCTTCCTCATTCCTTTGACGTTCCTCTTTGATGGATTGGAAGTTCAAGAACACGCGTGAATGGGACTGGGACTCGAGTCTCAAGACTCAATGCCTTTTTACTATATTTCTCTCTCTCCCTCTCTCTCTCTCTCCCTCTCTCTCTCTCTCCCTCTCTCTCTCCCCTCTCTCTCTCTTTTGCGTGTTTCTTTTATCGTAATAGGTGAATGAAATGCGATTTTACGAGAAGTTTTTCGTCGCTCGTTGAAATTGATCGGATGGGGGGGGGGGGGATAGGAATGCTTTTTATAAAACGACCCTTTCTTCCGATCGTTCTCAATAGAAGGAGAGGTTAGGGACTAAGGGAGGAAGTTTTCTCGCCTTGCAAAGAATGTGGATCTTGGAGGTCTGGAAAAAAAATTACTGAATCGATTCGATTGATAAGCGTTTTAAACGAAACAACACGGAACAGCCTGCTTAGAGCTCGTTTATTCAAAACGTGGGCGGACCCGGCCGATAATCTTTGACGAATTTTCAATTTTAATTCATTGTTACGAGGGGGAGTTGGATCCTCCCTCCCCCCGAATTTGGATTTGGGGACTGAAAGAACTCCGTCTAAAATGAGGGTTTACGTCTTTTTGAAAAAAATTGATTGTTCAAAAGTTGAGAAGGGGAACGGACTTTTGGGACATCTTGTAGAAGTGTACAAGACGGAGAGTTCGTTGGCCTCTTTATATTTCTGAACTTACTTTAAAAATTGTAACTGATTCAGTGGAAACTGTCCTTTTGGACGAAAGTGCAAGTGTTTTAGAGAAGCTATATCTGGACTCAGAATTCTACTAAAACTACCCAAGTGAGACAATTTGGCTTGTTTCTGAAAACTACCCAAGTGAGACAATTTGGCTTGTTTCTGTCTTGCGGGTTTTTTATTTATTTATTTATTTATTTATTTATCACACTCCAATCCGCCTAAAAGATGTTAGTAATATCGATTTCTTTGTCCAGTAGCTACTCTGAACCACTTGAGCCTTCATTTTACATCAATTTCAAGTGGTTATATGAATTTAAGATTACAAAATGAGAAGCAAAAAACCTAGCCTGTGTGAAATTTCCACAAGAGAAGCTTCATCATTGTTCCAGAAAGGATTTCGGAGAATAGAAGAACGACTTGGAGCTTTCCCGATGAATTCTAAAGAGCCTTATTCAAAATGGGCAAAAATGGCTTCGGCCCAGTTTTGCTTGAGATTTCGGGAGGTGATAGAGCATGATTTGAGGCGTCCAAAACTGGCCTTGTTTTTGATCTAGCCCCAAGGGAACCGGGGGGGGCGGGGGTGCAAAGTCAAAACACAAAATCCACCAGAACTTTTGAACGCGTTGTTCGATTTGAAAAAACTTTTTTTCAATCGATAGATCTTTTTAAGACCTTTCTTTTTATATACATGTTTTTGTATTTTTCATGGTTTTGAGTCAAGTTTTGACGACTTTTTGTTTTTTTCAGTTTCAAAAAATTTACATTTTCCCCCCTGTGCAAAATTGTTTTGCATGGGTAAAAATAAAAAACAGTCGTAAGAAAGCTCTTTCAATTTCCTTTTCAACCGTTTAAATCCGATCGCGGGGCAACGCTTCGTTACTGAGTTACGCGCGCTCAAAGTTGCCAAGGTCCGACCTGGCTGAATCTAGAGGCCTCCCGGTTTCCTGCCTCACACCTTTGACGCCGCGCTTTTTGCCTTATGCGACCAGCTGCTCAGCAGATATTTCGAAAGAAACATATTTTCTATTATTCTAAGTAATTTCAACTCATATAAACCCCCACCCCCCACCACCACCACCCTCACTTCATACCCTATCACGTTCAATACTTCCCCCTGAATAGACGCAAGTTTTTTAAGTTTCAAGTCTAAATTGAAGGAGAATACGCATAAAATACAAGATAGAAATCTCACCTTGTTAGTTTTCGCTACTTGAGTCCTCGCCCTCACTCTCCGACTCGTAATTTCCAAAGGATTTTTTCGTTAGCGGGAAACGTGAATTCAAAAATGCAGATGGTGACAAAAATCCTGGTGTGTAGCGGCCGTAGAACAGGAACCAAAAGATTGAAACGACATAGGCACATGGTGAGACAGTTCTTGCTCCATTTTTGCAGGTACAAAACGCACTTATAATTGACTCCGTAGAAACCAGCTCCAAATCCAGAAGTATTTCCAGGTGTATTTCCGAGTTGCCGGTTTTATCCATCTTCATTGAACTGATTATCCCACTTGATGCATTTCAGACACTATGTGCTGTCAGATTCAGAGTGAAAGATCGTAGTCCCCCCCCCCGCATTAAAATCTATGCTGTGCGTCTCATATACGTAAAAATGGAGACGATTTTAATGAAGCAGTGATTTGGAATTAAAATTTTGAGCACTTTAGAGACTATCCGCTTTCTGTGGATACTTTAATGCAGGCAATTCATGATTTGCGTGAAGAGAGTGAAAGTTCTACCCCTGACCTGTGTTGTGAAAAATGTTCTTTTCGAAAATACCGCTAACCTGAGAGCGCGGCGTGATAAGAAAAGAAAATCCTTGGAGTAATACAAAATATGCTTACTTGAAAAATTGACCATTATTACGCACACTCTGTTCAGATACCCCTACTTATAAAGACTAAACTCATATCGAGACATTTTTCACATGAAGTTTATAATATTTTCATACTACTGGATTTGGAGTTGGTTTCCACGGAGTCAATCATAAGTGCGGGGTGGGGGTGGGGGTTTATATGAGTAGAAATTACTTAGAATAATAGAAAAGATGTTTCTTTCGAAATATCTGCTGAGCAGCTGGTCGCATAAGGCAAAAAGCGCGGCGTCAAAGGTGTGAGGCAGGAAACCGGGAGGCCTCTAGATTCAGCCAGGTCGGACCTTGGCAACTTTGAGCGCGCGTAACTCAGTAACGAAGCGTTGCCCCGCGATCGGATTTAAACGGTTGAAAAGGAAATTGAAAGAGCTTTTCTTACGACTGTTTTTTATTTTTACCCATGCAAAACAATTTTGCACAGGGGGGAAAATGTAAATTTTTTGAAACTGAAAAAAACAAAAAGTCGTCAAAACTTGACTCAAAACCATGAAAAATACAAAAACATGTATATAAAAAGAAAGGTCTTAAAAAGATCTATCGATTGAAAAAAAGTTTTTTCAAATCGAACAACGCGTTAAAAAGTTCTGGTGGATTTTGTGTTTTGACTTTGCACCCCCGCCCCCCCCGGTTCCCTTGGGGCTAGATCAAAAACAAGGCCAGTTTTGGACGCCTCAAATCATGCTCTATCACCTCCCGAAATCTCAAGCAAAACTGGGCCGAAGCCATTTTTGCCCATTTTGAATAAGGCTCTTTAAAATGCTCTGAAGCGCTGGCGGCTGGAGAAAAGAGCTAGTAGGTGTTTGAAAAAACTAAAAACGCCTTCAATTATTGATGTAGGCAAAAACGAGTACCGTCAAGTACGAATAGTTAACTACCCATCAATTTGTTAGAGCGTTCACTGACTGCGTTGACTGCCAGTCAGATAAACTGTGAGTAGCACGCGTGTTGATCACATTGAGGAAGCTACCCACAGAGCTCGTTTCAGGTGTGGAAATTCGTCTACCTGTAATGTTTGGCACTTTTCGGATGTTAATTTTTCTAAATATATGTTATACTGCCACTTTTTCCCCCAATCGTGTTTACGTTCGAATGCTAAACCTCACAATTTTTATACTGTCTCTAGAGCGGTTTTTTTTTATGTTCGCAGTTGTTCACACAGAATCTCATGGATTTATGTGAACGGTGCGAACCATTGCGAGCAATGCGGCTCTTGGAAACTTTTGCCGAAGGGGATTGAAGAGTTGATTCTTGCAAAAAAAAAAAAAAAAAAAAAAAAAAAAAAAAAAACCTGTAAAAATGACGATGAGTACTCTACTCTCAAAATCGGGCTTAGGGGCGGAAAGAAGCAGGTATCATGGGAGATTCCTATCCAATTGAGACACATCTCTGTGTTTCCTTAGAGAAAGTGACAAATTAGACAGGAATCTCCCATGATACCTGCGTTGAACCGCCATTACGAACTTGACGTTTTAGCAGTTGTGTGAGTTTATTACTGAATTTTAGACTTTCTTAGTACGATGTTCGTGGTTTTAGCTGGTCATTACATCAGACTGGACTTTTCATTTGCCCACAGCAAAAGTTTGCAAGAGCCCCATTTTGATCGATTATCGTCCACATGCGTGGAAGCTTGTGGCCATGTGTATTGTGTGGCCAATTTTCACGCCCCCCCCCCCCTCTCTCTCTCTCTATCCTTTTTTTCCTGTCCGTCTATTTGTGCTCAAAATAAATTCAGTCAACGAATTGTGCCCTAAAAAAACCCTTAAAAATATGACGGAAAAAACTAACTATCGTCCACAACCGTCCACAGACCACAGTTGTCCATAAGTCTCCATGTGAAGTTCTACGAACCGCGTACGCGAATAGAAATGGACAGTGGCGGCTCGTTCGATGTGGCAACAACGTATCCTTTCCATTTAAACCTGGGTAAAACAATCGATCTTCAGGAGGTGCAACTGCACCTCCAAGAATCGATACTTTTGCATAGGTTTTAATGGCAAAAAAGTATGGATGCCAGATTGCACGAGCCGCAACTGGAAATTGACTGCTTAAATAGCTTGCTTCTAACTGTTAGATAAAAATGGTCGAACTTAGCCAAAGACTACAGTTAAAGTAGGCTTTCACTTTGGAAGCAAGCTTTATCTCTACAACGGATTTTTACGAAAGATTGAGAACGTTCCGAGAGTGGTTATTTACGGGTTAACCCTTTCCGTCACAGTGTCCATTATGAGGGTCACCATTTTACATGGAGCCTTATAGGAATTCGGAAAAATTGACTCACTTATGAAATCATATGAGAAAAGTTCGTTCAATTTAAAGGTATAGGTTTCAGATTACAGTGACACTTCTTTCATAATTCATGACAGGAAGAGTTAAAAGCAGTAGGGATGCGTGCTCTTTATCGCGGTAGCTTAAAGTGCTTAAGACCCGTTTGCTGATCTTTGTCCACCAAATCAATCATCTTTGCCTTTTGTGTGACGTGACGTTTGAAGTTACAGTGTCAAATCTCCGGTGTCAGTGTGTCATTGGCGTTCATTTCTTCTCCGTCATCGTGCAAACGAATGTCATGAAAAATACTTTTTCAAGACCGCCTTCTGGCGCGTCCCGCCAGCTTGATGACGAATGATGTCTTATTGGTCCCCGCACCGATCCCTTCCCCGACCTACCGCCGCCCCTGGTTCTGTGATGTTTATTCTTGTTCGTGCATTTGTATATATATCGTAAAATATAGATGTTATATACGATGCACGCGCGGCTGAATGCATTCCATTCACTTACCTTTTTATCAATGATTTGTTGGTTTTTGCTCACCGGGGTGCCGCCTCGCGCCGCGCCCGCCGCACTGTGTGTTATTTCACTAAAAAGTTGGACATAGGCCTGTCCACCCTTCCAAACCAGGAAAAACTTGACATGAAAGGGGTTTCCTAGGGTAATTTTTTACGAGGAATTCAAAAACGGCTCCAGATTTTTATTTAGATGCTTGGTTTAACAGCAAAAACCAATTTAAGATGGCCGCCAACATGGCAGCCATCTTGGATTTGAAAATTTTGAAAAACTATTGCCATAAATGAACTAAGCGACCCAAAAAACCCCCTTTTACCAAGTTTCAATGAATTACATAAATTATTGGTCGAGCAACTAATGTTTTCGGAAAATTAAAAGTCGGCAAAACCAATTTGACACAATTTGAAACTTTGAGCGGTCATAGCTCTAAAACTTAAAGTTTCCTAGTATCGCGGTTTGCGCTATCTGAAAGCTTATAAAATTTGCTCCTTTTTTTTTAAAGTATTTCTTTGAGATATCTATAGTGCACACATTTTTTAAACTCATAAACCCGTTTTTGGAAATTTCAAAAATCAAAAAAATGGCGAAACCCGTCTCAGAACTTTTTTTACGGAACATAGTACTACATCAATGATAAGATCTTTGAAAGACGCATCTTTTGGTGCAAAGTTGACGTCAATAACTCTTTTCGTTCAAAAGTTATAGAGCATTGAAGGTTTTGACTTTGACCCCCTGCCCCCCTCTACTTCAGTTGACCAAATTAAAAAAGTGTCCATTTTCTGATGTCTCAAACATAGTTCTATCATTCCTGAAAGTTTTATCCATTTCTATGAATACTACACTCCGTAATTCCTTATGGTAGCTGAATGGGCTCTCCTTCACGGGTATGAAAACATGATGATATTTTGGAGGTCAAATGTGTTTTTCTCGAGAACTTGCAAAAACTTGCAAAAAGTGCTGCTTTTCCCTTATTCCCTGGGGTATTGTCGACAAGATTTCAGCATTAAATCCGTGGGATCTAGCGAGCAAAAAATTTGCGGCTCTTCTCAAATAAAAAAAATCGTCGTTTTAAATCCTATTTTTTAAAAAATATATTAAAATATAATAAATATTCCTAAAATTAAAAATCTCACATTGATTTCATCGAAAAAAGTGTGGTGAATCCGGCTATGAAGTCAGTTTTTAAGTCGAGCAACTTCCTGACACTCGGCAAGCTTTCTAATATCGCGCTTTATTACAGGTAAAAATAGCATTTAACCTCAAGTGGTGCAAAACAAGCGTTTGGCAACCCTGTAATTGACCAGAATTTCAAAAAAACCCTTTTAACCCTCCTAAAACATCCCTAGGATATGAATTCTGGCCATAGAAAGCTACAAATTCATTCTTCAATTTTGGGCCCTATGTCCAACTTTCCGGTGAAATAACACACAGTGCGCCGTGTCGGCGCAACGCGTTGGCGTTTCGCTCTCTGGATGACGTCATCCCCTGGCATCGTTTCATGTTCCTGTCGATCGTCGGATGTTTATTTTTTTCTTGGATTTTTATATTCCTTTTTCTTCTTTTTCGACCGTTATTTCTCTCCCGTTGGATGTGATTCAGATTATGTTTCTACCGGTGTCATTTCGTAACTGTCTCGAACCCCTCGAATTTCTGGGCGACGGATTGGCTGAACAAACCTCGCGTTTTGTTTCTGGCTCCGCTCTCTCTCTCTCGCTCAAACTTTTTATTTTCACCCTAAATTAAAAAGTTTCGTCTAATTCGACGCGATATGCTTTGCTGAAAGGAAATTAGCGCTTTTTTTTTTAGAGTTTTTGCAGGAGAGCCAAGTTACATTGTTGACAACTTTGTTGAGACTGACTCGGTGCAAATATTTCTGCTTTGCTTTTTTTTTTTTTTAACCAGTTCAAAGCTAAAATTGATCCTGACATTTTGCGGGGGCGAAATTAATTTTCGACTAGAAGCGCAACCAGGATCTCTTTCACATTTCATCTATCAAATCTTCCTTTATAGAATATAAAAGTAGAAAAAGGTTAAAATAAAGAGGGTTTTTTATACCCTTGTCTATTCTCGTCTAACATCAGACCTGCTGTTTTGCGTATAATTAATGACATTTTTCCGGAATTTTGTGATTTTTTACCACGCTAATCGTTATTTTTACCGTATTTTACCCCACTTACAATTATGAATTAGTCTGTAGCAAAAGTTTGCAACAGCTCCATTATCAAAATAACCGCAATGGGGCAGTTGCAAGGGTCTGAAATGTTGTGCTTTTTATAAAGAAAATGTAAGTACTTGATGAGCTGAGAACAAAGATGCCTTTGGTGTCTAATGGGTCTGTTGCAAACTTTTGCTACAGCGCTATAGAGTGTGCAATCTAATGTAAAATCGCCTGAAAAGTCCAATGATGGCATCAGAAAGCAATGAAATGCAACAATAAACTCACAAAATGCGTTTAATGAAATCCAAGATAGCGGCAAAATATCGAGCAATCTGTATGCATGCACCACGAACATTCAAGGATAGCCAACCTCACAATATCCATCACAACCAATCACAACGTAAATAAACACATAACCTCTACCTGCAGTGAGGTTGTCAAAGTTGGCAATCCTTGGATGATCACGGTGCATACATTCATATTCCTCGATATTTTGCCGCCATCTTGGATTTCGATAAACGCCTCTTGTGAGTTTAATATTGTATTTATTGACTTTATGATGCTACCAATGGACTTTTCAGGCGATTTTACTTTGGAGTAAACACTTTTTATCGCTGTAGCAGAAGTTTGCAACAGACCCATTAATCGCATTTTGGAATTCACAGATGGTTCCACCTAGAGTCCCTATGTATGAAAGAGTCAAGACACGTGAACAGAAGTGAAGAAGAAGAAGAAGAGGGGGTCTGAGGAGCCTGGAGGCGCGCATCTTGTTTACATTTTTATTCTACGATCTTCCCGACAAAGATTACTTATACATGTATTCGTGTGTAAGGAATCTTTGGTCAACCTAACCTTCAATTCCCGTTGGCTTCACTACCTGTTTTAATTTACAGTGAAGAGATATGCGTGAATTTTATTCTGTTCCGAACGTACATTTATCAATTTCAATAGAAAATTTCATCAGTACCAGCTGAAAATGCCGACATTTTCCAGCGGTGCAGATGGTTCCATGAATATGTAAACAAGAGGCGCGCCTTCAGGCTTCATAGACCCCTTCTTTTTCTTCAGTTTTCAGCAGCCAATCAGAGATGGAACCTTGTATGGCGAGACTCTTTCATATACAGGGACTCTAGTCCCACTGGCTGAGAAAAGATTGCACAGTTCAATTCCATGTTTAACTGAATTGCACGAAAATACTCTGATCTGTAATCTTTTCTCAATCGGAGGAAACTCCGTTAATTAATTGAAATATCCGCAAGTTTTTCAAAATCATCGACGACTCCACCGGTTTGTGAAAAGCTGGCAGATGCGAGTATTTTCGTGCATTACAGTCATACACTGAACTAAACTGTGTAATCTTTTCTCAACCGGTGGAATCATCGGTGAATTGAAAAATGCGATTAATCATACGCGGAACGGCAGCTCTGGTGAGCATACTACTGAAATTGCTATCACCTATTTACATAATGTAGATAGTTTTCTCAGAAGAGCTTACATTCGCGCGCCTCTTTAAAAGAAGGGAAGGAAAAAGAATTCCTCTGCTCAAAAATTCATACGAATTCATCGCATTTGAATACATAATTCGGTTTAAAACAAATTAGAATAAATGAATGTGCTGCGCTCTATTTTTTGGTTTTGTTTTTTTTTTTTGTTTTCCGGGGTGTGTATTTGTTTGCTCATAAGCCGCCATGCCACTGCGCCTGCGATTTTGGTGGAGCCTCCACAATTTTTACTGAACCTCCACAATTTTTACTGAACCTCCACAATTTTTACTGAACCTCCACAATTTACACGCGATTCTAGGATCGTTTGGTCATATGAACATTCTTCAGCCCTGGGAAGGGCTTGACATGACCCTTGCCTCTACTCGTGTCCTTTTCTAACTCATGCGTTCAAATAGAGGCGAAGAGAAAGAGAGAAAGAGATTTAATAAAAATCCCTGGATCCACCTCTATAGCTATCGGTTATCATTCGACGATATTTTCGTTTCGTGCCGATGAAAGTTAGCTGTCCTCGTCTGTTATTTTTTAATGTCTAACGACTTTCCCCTGTTCGACTAATGACGCTGCTTAATTTCCGTGCACCGTTGAATTGCTTTTACACAGCAGCGCGTAAGTTGAGCTTTTGAATAATTAACTATGAGCTGTGTTTTTAAGTCCAGCGTTTAACGAGGCGTCCGCCGGCCGTCGCGCGTCGCACATTGGGCGAGAAGGGCTGATTTGGCGGTCAAAAATCAGGAAGTTAAAATTGCCCAACTATACAGGCTAATTTGTGTGTGCATGAAACACGATGGATGGAACACAGCGGGGCAGTGATGTTGACAGATCCTGTATGCGGCTTTTTCTATGTGTTCCTATCAATCTTATCGGCGGCGGCTTCTGCAATGTTGTAAAAACGTTTTCCCTCGATTTAAACCTATGTAAAAGAATCGATCTTCAGGAGATGCAACTACACCCCCAATATGTCGATACTTTTACATAGATTTAAATGGCAAATGAGGAGTCAAGTGGCAAATCATGTTTTCATCAATAATCGCGTTTATCTGGAATGGAGACAGAAACAATGTGAAGTAGACTAGAGAAAAAAAACGAGTCTCGGGCTTGGCTTTTAAAGGGTTGAGGTGATTCTAACCAACGACCTATACATGTATCTAGAGTGGCGGTTTATGAGGTAACTTGTGTAGCCACCATGGGGGATTTTTAGGTTAGGTTTAAGCGAGTAATTTGTCCATTTGTTTCCGTCTATTTTGATGCGGCGCCATCGTACAATGGACCAGAATATGCTTTGATCCACTGTGTGTCGCGCCGCACCAAAATACACGGAATCAAATGGACAAATTACTCGCTTAAACCTAACCTAAAAACCCCCCATGGTGGTTACGCAGCTTACAAGTGAGTGGTTCTACAGACATTTGCGCTACCAAAACAAACATAAACTTTAAACATTTTCTTTTAAAAATCTTTGAAAATTTTGTTAGTTGGCCTCGATTTTGATCGCTGACATCGAATTTGATAGCTTTTGGAGCGAATTTTCATTAATTCCTTCTGAATCTAGCTTTCCTAGAACATAACCTCAAATTCATCAAAACACTTAAGTTTTTGGGAAAAATTCACTTCTAAAGAGGAAAAGTGAATGGAAATAGCTTTCAGAGGACTTAGTTATTGCTTTCCAGAGCGTACGGTTGCAATTCTGCACTTTTAATGAAGCTTTTGAGACCTTTTATCTTGTTCAGCTAATAGTAGCGCTCAAAGTCTTAGGTAGCGCGAATGTCTGCAGAACGTAAAATCCCGCAGCTTACCCATTAAACCGCCTCTCTATAAATGTATAGCTCGTTGATTATTGACTGCTAAATTTCAAATTTCTACCAGCTGTGCGGCGCGTCGTTGCTCTAGGTACCTTTGAAGCATTCCAGGGTAGTCTAGAGCAGGCACGGAGTAAAGACTCATCAAACGGTCAACACATTCGCCCCCTTTTTTTTTTTTTTTTTTTTTTTTTTTTTTTTTTAACCTTATTATTAATTACCCCGTTCGTGGCGCAAGGTAAGAAAACAAAAAAGAATAAAACGAAGAGGAAAGCTGAGAGAGCACAGGAAACAGGAAAGAAAATTTGTTCGGAGGAAGGAGGAAGGAAAAGAAAATGTAGAATCTGCTTGAATAAATAAGAAGCAGAGAGAGAGAGAGAGAGAGAGAGAGAGAGAGAGAGAGAGAGAGGGGAAGAGAGAGAGAGGAGAGAGAGAGAGAGGAGAGAGAGAGAGAGAGAGAGAGGGGGGGGGAGAAGAGAGAGAGAGAGGGGGGGAGAAGAGAGAGAGAGAGAGAGGGGGAGGGAGGGGAGAGAGAGAGGGGGGGAGAAGAAAGAGAGAGAGAGAGAGAGAGAGAGAGAGAGAGAGAGAGAGAGAGAGAGGAGAGAGAAGTGGTTAGACGTTAAACAGCAGATAAGGGGTAAAGGGGGGAAGGATGGGAGGGGGGGAGGAGGGGTTGTTGGTGAGAAGGATCTAATCAAGCGGCACGGGACCTCCCGACTCACAACTTCGCACAGTAGGTGGTCAATTTCCGTCTCCCTCATCTATACTATACTCTATCCGTTGTGCAGTGTCCAATTAAGGGTGGAGGTTGAAGGTTAATTTCATTGCTGCAGCTGCGATAATCTCGGTGAGAAATGGGATTTGGTTGCAAATGCTGTGAAAGAATGAATTGGTGATTCGCCTCCCGAAAGATTTTACCTAGAGGAATGATTGCATCGTTAAAAATGTTTAACTTTACACTTAACGCTTTTAGTTTCATAACCAGCCTGGGTAGACTATTTTAGCAGAGCGATTTATCGTATCGATTGTTGTTCTGGGACCTCTGGTTTCAAACAAACTTCGGTGCAATGTGTTTTTGAGCGCCTCACACAATTTCAGTTTTTCATTCACAATAATTTTATTGAGGCTCCTACTTTTATTAACATTTTCCTCGAGCGCCTTCAATCAAGTGAGTATGCAAAATCAGCTCCGTGGTGTAGGAATGTTTAACTACCCACTTAATTTGAGGGAAAAAACATTGATTTGCCTTCTCAATCTGGTCGTAAAAGGGTTAACCTTGATCTTGGCCTGATCTTTTAACCCTGATCTTTTATACCTTCGTGTCGTTGAAATGCAAGTAATGCAGCTCGTCTGACATAGACATGAAAGTGTCTCATTTTTAGCCCACGCTTAATATAATACTCCGCTTTTTGTTGTATAAATATCCGCATTAAAACTGTGAATCAATCGTTATTTGCCCTTTACATATTTCGAGTTTTTCACGTTCCTTATCACTGAATGCTTCTTCGCTTGACGTTTTGTAGTTTGCATGCCTACACGAACAGTTGCAGGCGCTTCTTCTAAACTTAGTTTGTCATGTTTTTGCCCAGAGGGCACCTTTAGCGTAAGATGGAAAGGGACCGCGTGTGAAGTATCAAATATAACTTGTGTCTTACGTAAAACGTATATTTTCCCCCCTCATAGTTTTTCTATCTTAATCTATAGTTTTGACTTTTTTTCTTTGTGGGGCTGGTACCAGTATGAAAGTTTTGTATTTATGTCGTGATGACTTTTTCGTTGCCCCTGAAAGCTATAAATAAAGACAAGAAGGGACAGAATAACAGGAAGATATTGCCTGCTGCTATACTAACAACATAGAAGTAGCCAGGATATTGTCTGTCTCTCTCTTAGCTCATTTAAACGCATGTGTTAGAAAAGGATGGATATAGGGGCTGTCACGTGACTTCAGCCCCTGGTTCTGTCTTTTTCTAACACATGCGTTTAAATGGGCTTAGAGAGAGAAAGACAATATCGTGGCTACGGCTATGACTAACAATGCCTCAAATATTATCAACCTGTCCTCCAAATGAAATGAGCTGGGAGTAATAATACTCTGGGATTCGGTAAAGGTGGATTTTTGATTCTGTGTTTTCATGATTTTTATAATGAAGTTTTTTTTTTTTTAAAAAATTATTCTTAATTATAAAATATTGAGAATTTTTAAACTTAAAAAAAATTGCAAACGGCACCGAATCTTTGAACAAAAAGAAGGCACAAATAATTAATATAAATAAAAGAAATAATTAATGATAAAAGTACAATTTGCTAGAACACACGCGATCGAGGCGGATAGAAGAGCCAACTCTATGAGGTTAAAAAATCTCGCAAAATCTCTAAAATGATCACTTTTAAGTCTTTTTTCAACGCCTGAGGTCGAACATTTGATTACTAAAGCGCTTCGGTTGAAAAACAAGTGGGTCATAATTTCAAATCGGGCCAATTGAGCATGCATGCTCCGTGAAAATTTCAAGTCAAAATTTAAACCCAATGAGTAATTTTTTACCTCCAGTACTACTAGAAAAGACTTTTTACCGAAGGGTTCCGCTGAATTTTCGATATTTCTCATGTACCGCGGAAACAGCCGGAAACGCATGATGAACTAATGGAAAACAACTTGTCGATTGTCGGTTACGCGCTGTCGGTTACGTAATCGACAATTTCAAAAGTACTTAATAAAAACAATATTACGTGTTACTATAATCTCTTATGTTGATTTTTAAAGCAAATTACGGTAGTTGAATTGAATTAAAAATTACAGGGCGGACTTTTACTGTATTAGATATCTTTTTCGTATATTTAAGTGCCGCTGACTAGGACCATAGGCAAATCACGAGATCGGATTTGTTGGTGAAATCGTTTCCAAATAAAATCCATTCGCACAGATGTTGATAATTCCTGTTTAGAACGTTGGAGCGTGGTTGAGAAAATTGTAAGTTACCCAGTTTCACTTTTAAATAAACTTTTAAGATGTTGAAAACAGTAAAATCAGTGCGTAACCGACGGACATTTTGGAACCGGGGGACAACCATTTTTCACAATTTATGGCATGAAGAAAAATAATTTCGTAAAAAACGATAGTTTACACGTGTTCTACGGAGTTTTTTGAGCATTTCCAGTATCTTCAAAATTCATTGCAGCCTCAAAATATGGTCAAAAACTTAGGTTAAATACCAGAAACTCGTGTGGGGGACGCGTAACCGACGGCCATTTTGAACCATAAAACAATTAAAATTAGTATTTAAATAACTTTATAAGCAATTATTACTATTGTTCCTCATAAAACTAAGTTCCTTCGACTTAAAAATCGAAACATGGAACTTATTTGATCTTTTTTAAGAATGTTATCTTGTTGGGACACCATTTGGCCCGTTTCGGAATTTTGACCCAAGTTCGTAATATCGGTAAAAACACCATAAGCGCGGCCACAATCTGAGCTCAGTTCAGGGCATAGGGGCGTCGCGTGAAATTTTGTCGCAAAAAAACTGTGTGGCGATCGTGATGTAAGTGTCTCGTTTTTCCTCCCGTCGGTTCCGGGAATGATGGAATTTCACCAAAGAACGCTCTCGCTCGTCGGGACGAGAGAGTCGAGAGGTAAAAAAAAAAAAAAATCCACCCGTGGGTTCGGGGAATAGAGGAATGTCGCCGGTGCCCGGTGCCTGATGGTCGACCAATTGATGAGCTTGTCGTACGTCAATGTCACCTTCCAACAACCCCCGATATCGCACCGCCCATCAACAGTGGACAGTGGTGTGGATGGGGATATTGGGGATGCTGCCTGCCCGGATGCGATGGACGGGCGGGATCGAGGATGAGGTGTTTGTGGTATGGGGTCATGTCATGCTCGTCGCTCGTGCTCAAGCTTGCCCCTTGAGTCTCTGAACACGCATCCCGCAATGCGTCGCCGTCTGTCTGTCGGTATCGCGGCGGTGTCGATACGATACCCAGCGCGAGCTAGTAACGCCGAAAGCGTAATAAGTTGCACGCAATTTGTCTCGTGACTCGATAACATGCACATACTTCCAATTTTTTCTCTCTACCCCCCTTAAACCCCCCGCCAGCCCCACTGCTCTCCCGGTGTAACGTCTCCCCTCAATTAGTTCTGTCGAGTCGCCACCCATCATCTATATTGGCGGAACCGCAGCCCTCGCGAACGGGTAACTTGGGATGTTTCGCCCCCTGGTGACCCCCTTTTTTTCTTTTTCTCTCTGTTTCTTTCCTCCTTCCTTCCCCCTCCTTTACCCCTTTTTCGGCCGAACGCCCCCCTCCTCCTGTATCCGCCACTGCCATCATCCGATCGCGTTGTCGCAGCGGCAGCTCGAACAATCGATTATCTTTCTAACCCCCCCCCCCCCCCCAATTCATCCCTACGGTCACCCGCCCCACCCCATTTGAACCAATGCAAAAGTGTCATTGGAGCTGTTGCAAACTTTTGCTACAGCACAGGCTTATTAATAGTTGGTAATGGAGTAAAACCTTGTGAAAGTAACGATTAGCGCCCTAAAAAATCACGAAATCCACTCCTTAACTCATGAAATGCTTTCAAACACGATGCCGTAATGGCAGCCGTTGCCGCCAAAAGCTTATGGCAATTGTATGCTTCTTCTACTTCTTGTGCGAGAATACTTCATAAGGATGGAGTTTATTGAGGTAGAGAAACCCAATGTAATTGGCGGCAACGGCCACCATTACGGTCTCGCGTTTGAGAGCATTTTATGAGTTGGGGAGTGGATTTCGTGATTTTTTTTAAGCGCGCCTAGGCCGCTCATTTCACGGTCACAATAACTAGACTTTGTGTACTTTGGAATCCCACAATAACCGTATCGAGGTTTTAAACCTCAGGTTTACGTCTTAAGCTCTTTGAAAAGCTGGTAAGTTGATACATCTAGTGATTTTTACAGATAATGTTTTCCTTGGCTGGTGCTCTCGCAGTGTGTTTCGAAAACTGTATTTTCTTGTTCAAAATATAAGATGTTAAAGGAGTTAGTGAGGAAAAATCTATTCTGCTAAATAAAAAATCACTAGAATTATCAGTTTATTAGCTTTTGATTAAGCTTTTTAAGTAAAAGATAGGATAACTTTGTAAGACTGAAAAGCAGGGAGTCTTTTTCTTCTTTGTTTCTACCATGAAATGAGCAGTATGTTCACGGAAAAAAAATACTGGTAGAATTTTATTTACCATTTGCTTAGCTGATTTTGAAGTCTTCTGTCAAGTATGGTCAATTTTTTCATCATATGGTAAATGCAACTTACCTTGTGGTGAATTAAGATAATGTGTCATCGTACATTTCACCACAATGTACGTTGCATTTATACCATATGATGGTAAAATTTACGATACTTGATAGCAGACTCCAAAATCAGCTGCATAGATGGTAAATTTTACCAGTCTTTTTTTTCCGTGTTATTTGCCCAGGCATTTTACAAGCCGCTCGTGAAATGCCTGAGTTCATAAATTGCCTGCGACATATTCTAATCTCAGTTTTACCAGTTTACCGGTCCGATAAATTCTAGAACGATCCCCTCGGCGCGGAAAATCCTTCTGCTCCGTCAAGACCCTTCTTTTTACCGAGGAGTTGTCAAGGATCGGGTGTGAGGAAGGGATTTCTTTTTTTCGCACGCGGAGCTTTTAAACTCGCATTTATAAAATGCATGCAAATCTCCCGGAGGCCCCTTCAATTAAAGCTTGGCCTTGATACGGCGGGAGGGGCCGTCTTGAATGTGAAGCGAATCCTCGCATGAGTCACCAAACAAAAGAAAATCTCGAGCACAAAATAGCGGAGAATGTGTCAAATTTAAGATTGGTGAGGAAGGATGGAATCGTGGTTGGGTGGGGTGGGGTGGAAGGGATAAGAATGGTATGGAAAATGCGGGAACTGGAATATGGAACGGGGGAACAGAGGAACGGGGGAACGGGATGGAACTAGAGGAGGCAACAGTAACACGTTACGACGCAAAACTCCTCCCTTCCTCTTTTATACGAAAGTGGAGTGTGCCAGCGAGATGAGAATTTGTAATTCCTCTCTCGGGCACCGCACAGATATGCAGAACAGTGATGGATTCGGACAAAGGGGCTACTACAGGCGATTTTAGGGTACTAGTCCAGGCAATGGGTGATTATTGGAAGAACACATTCCCATCAAAGGTTTTTTGGGCCTAATCGCTTCGTCTTGGTGTCAGTAATGACCACGTAAAAGTCCCCATGCCTAGGTGCTGTGCTAAATTCAGGGGAGGGGGGAAAGGGCCCCAAAATCGATGTTTTCGATCTATATCGAAAACGATGCAAGATATCGAAAAAATCGATACATGTTTTTTGTTCTTGAGGTAATTTTCAACAAGAAAGGTCCTTTGTGTTTTTACGCTCTGACGACGTCTAAGCTCTCAAAAACACGATTTAAGTTTTCGGCGATTTTCAGGAAAATTGAAACCGCGTGGCAACGCTCATTTAACGCAATGTTATTTTTGATGACTTCGATCGCCTTACCGTAGCATTTAGAGTGCTCCGATTTTTATGAAAGTTGGTATACGGGGGTTTTGTAGGTCGCTGATTTCATTTTTGGAGTCCAAATTTCCTTAAAACGTGATTCAGACAAGCTTTTTGAGCTTTTATCTAAAAAGCTGTATTTTGTGAGGTAAAAACCTGCGAAAATAATGATGGTAGCACTAAAAACTTTGGAAATTCACTTCTAAACTCTGTTCTAATGCTTTTAACCGCACGGTCGTAATGGCGGTGTTTGGCACTAATAATGAGAGATTCTCTCCAGTAATACTGCATGCCATTTCATCAAGAAGCGGCCAATAAATACACATAATATAACAATTGTTTTTATATGTATAAATTGTGTTTAATTTTTTTAAAGTCCAGTAAAGAAGTAATTTCAATAAAAAATTAATAAAAATTCATAGTATATAAATTTGACCGGTATGTAAGTGACTCAATAATTCTATATGTATAAAAAAATAGTTAAAAGAACAAATAATTTCCGTAGTGTGTTCAGTATACTGTAAGATCCAAGTACTCTCAACGACGCCATTTTCTGTTAGCAGAATAAACCGCGCGGTTTCAAGACGGGTGTTTGGCGCGCCGTTCAAATAATACTGAGCACGCTTCCATGAGTCGCGTTGCTATGTGAACAAGTTGGCTGAACTCATTTTTCCGGTTCAAATATACAATCGCGATTAATTTTACAAACGAAAAAGTCACCAGTAAATCGACACGACTGAAGCAACGCAATTGCTCACTCAAAGTTTCTCTTTAGAAGTGTCTATCCCGGACTTCGCACTTATACTAGAACGGTCCAATGGGGCTCTTGCAAACTTTTCCTGTAGGGGATTGAAGAGTTGGTTCTTGCATAAAAACCTGTAAAAATGACGATGAGCACATTAAAAAATCACGAAATCCACTCTCAAATTCGGGCTTAGTGGTGGAGAGACGCAGGTATTATAGGAGATAGATTCCTATCTAAATGGAGACTTGTCTCTGTGTTTCTGTAGAGAAAGTGACTTAATAGACAGGAATCTCCCATGATACATTGATACCTGCGTTGAACCACCATTACGAACTTGCCGTTGTAGCAGTTATGTGAGTTTATTACAAAATTTTAGACTTTCTTAGTGTGATTTTCGCGATTTCCGCTGATCTTTACATGAGATTGGACTGTGTATTTGCTCATAGCAAAAGTCTGTAAAAGCCCTGTTAAGCACTTGTCAAGCTTATTTGATCATATGTTTTTAAAATAACCTCTCTATAGCAACCTCTATCTGAAAATAGTCTATTTGTCATACCGCGACTAAAAAGAGAGCAAATAAGACTCCTCTCTTATTCCTCTAAACCATTAAAATTGTCAAACCTTACTTGTGTAAGTTTATTATTATCAAATATTGGTTAAATAAACTATGAATCAATACATTAACTATATTGTTACTAATTATTACGTAACAAGCCCCATTAGGTGCCAAAATACGGAGGGGGGGGGAGAAAAAATGAATAATGGGTGGTGGCGCGGTTTGGTAGTCGAAACTGTGATACGGTAAGGCCGACTGTTCCCGCTGAGGGTAGATGATTCTCTCAGTTATACTTTTTTATCCTTCAGATTCCTTCCGCAGTTTTCTTTGTCCCGCCATCCCTTCTCATCCCATCCTCCCTAATAAGCTGCTTCCGGCTACGTCCGCGTCCCGTCGGGTCGCGCCGCGCCGTGTGCCCAAAACGATTGGACGTGACACTCGCGGCGACAAAGGAAAAGGCGCTATGAGAAAGGAATGAGGATTGCTGAGGCTTAAAGTCGCCGCCGCGTCTAATATCATCGCGGCCGAGCATTAGCGGCACGTGTTCTGACTCACCAATAAAGTCACCAAGGAAGAAAGGTTTGTCGCAAATACTAGCCGGGTAATCGAGCTTTTGGGAAGAAAAAGAGATGAAAATCTCACCGACTCCACCCTGCTGCAAATGGGTTTATCCGTTATAATTTTCCGATCGGTACTGAAGGGTTTAAGACTTGTGTCCTCGCTAGACTTATAAGGACTGAGTTTTCACACGTTCCATGACTTTTCCTCGAAAGTTCCTCGATTCGAAAAGTTCCATTTGAAGTACTGTGACTTTCAAAAGAAAGTATACCCTGGTCGAAATTCTTATTGTTAAGTAAATGTTTCCGTTGTTTTCTGTAGAAGTTTAGCTTTTTCATGACGTAGGTGTTGTAGGTACTCTGAAAGCGGCATTCTGATAAGTCTTTAAACACTTGAAAGCCGCCAGTGGCGGCTCGTGCAATCTAGCAACCGTGTATTTTTGCCATTTGAATGTATGCAAAAAGATCGATACTAGGTGAGGCGCTGCGCCTCACCAAGTAATCGATTATTTTACACAGTTTTAAATGGAGGATATCCATTGTTACCACATTGCACGAGCCGCTGCTGCCGCCAAATTGTTCAAAGGTTGCTGAGATTTAAAAGAGTCAAAATTACTACCAGGAACTTTCTTTTGAAGGTCCTAGTCCGTAGAGGACGAAAAGGGGACGAGGATAAACTGGAGGAAGATTTGGGGAGAAAAAGGGAGATAGGTAATTATGATTTATTGGATTGTAATTATTGAGAAAAGGTTAATGGATAGAAGTGGAATTTATATTTTATTGAGGAAATTCAAAATTGAGGGTGGAAAATTTTGATATTGCGAGGGAATCTAAAGGCTTTAGTCCAGATTAACTTTGAGGTTTCCTTCAAATCCGAATGTCTTCCAATCTTAATTTGAAAGTTCCTGGAAAGATACATACTACATTACTATCAATTTAAGCTTTTCTCCTCTCTCTCTCTCTCTCTCTCTCTCTCTCTCTCTCTCTCCCCCCCTCCCTCTCCCCCCTCTCTCTCTCTCTTGAAGTTTTTAACTAACATATTTTGCTGATTGTGAGACATGCTTCAGATGATCATCTTGTAACTGATACTATGTTTCCTTAAATTTAAATTACTTTTGGACTCTTATTTTTAACATTAATCGAACGGTAGAGCTCTGGTCTCTGGTGGTATAGAAACCGGCACTAAACGCTTAAGATCAAAGAGTAAAATACGTAAATTCACCAATCAGTTGCTGTCTAGTACCTATCAGAAACGAATTTGAGGTGTGATGAATTTCCGGCTGGAAACCGGCAGTGACCTTCAGTTCACTTGTCTCTTGAAATCTCGGGTTAAATATTTGACCACGCTCTTTCCAATCTACGGTCTCTTCACATCGAAATCGCAACTCGCGCGAGTTTCCATGAAGAAAGAAAGAAAATAAATTATTCAGGCTGGATTTTGTATAGAGGGTTCGGTACCTCAGTTGGAATTTATAACGAACAGAGGAGAAGAAAGTTTCCTCGGAATATCTCTGACCGTCTGAAAGTTGAATGCTTGAACTCCTCCTGAAGCCGTCATCGTCATCTTCAATCAAATTTCATTTATTTTCCTCGGGTCTATTTCTCCGAATAATTTCAACGACTTTCGACTTTCGGGTCTTTGAAAGTTTGTTTCACTCTTCAAAAAGCTCAAGTTTTGCGTCCTTCCTGACAAATGTTATACAGGGTGTATCAAAAGCTCATGTTTTGCGTCCGTCCTGACAAATGTTATACAGGGTGTATCAAAAGTCCGCCCGTCTAGTTTTTTACTGTTTTTGAAACTTATGGGGATGTTTATGCTTCAATAGACAGTTTTAGTGCAGCGATTGTCATTCGGGGACCTCTGGTTCTCAACAAACTCTGATTTGATGTAATTTTCCCGTTAGCGCATTTTTGAACAGAAATTGTGGCTATTAAATCGATGAATTAATTCGGCCTTAATATATATTTATGCCTTTAACTGCCGAAATCAACAATATAATAAATAAGCGATGCATTTAGAGGTTTCAAACACCCAAACATGTTATTATTGTTGTTGTTGTGGAATGGGCGGGAACTGGGGGAATTGCTATTGCATCGTCTAATCTATAATGTCTTGTTGACTTCGGCAGTTTCAGCTTTGGAACCAGGCATCCGCAAAAGTATTTTTTTTTTTTTTTCGAGGACGTATAGTTCATAATCGCAAAAAGGTCGCACCAATTTCTTGATTTAATAACCGAAATTTCCGTTCAAGAATGCGCTTATGGGGAATTTACATTGAATCAGAATTTGTATGGAACCATATAGGTTTCATAACGGCAATCGATACGATTTATTGCTGTACTAAAACAGTCAAAAAGCAAATTTTATTTAGTAACCGGGTTCGGTAACTATGTCACTGTACCATCAAATGGGTGTCCGCCATCTTTGGTTTCGAATTGCGTGACCAGGTTGCGGTTTTTGAAACCTTCCTTGCGAGGAAGGTTACAAATTCGTGACCAGGTCACAAAAATCTGCGACAGGAATAATTATATAATTTGTGTAATATTATATTTATCTACTATCAATATGGTATGAAATAACATTCAAATCACCTACAAAATATAACTGACAAATATTTTACCAATTATCAAGCATCTTACACAGTCACCAAGTGACCAAACCGTGTTCAAACCCAGTTACTAAATAATAACTTTTTTTATATAATATCTAGAGAATAAAGTCCCGGGAATTTAAAATCACATGCGCGATGATTTACAATCATCTCGCGAAAGATTTGACCCCGAGGCGATGAAGAGGGTAACTTAGAAATAGACTCGCGGAGCAGAAGCAAAGAACCTCCTTGACCCTTCCTTCTCCCTCTCCCTCACCCCCTCCCCCTCCTCCCACTCCCCGCAGTCTCTTTTGTAGGCGAGACAGACCCAAGTTCAAGTCCAATAGAAATATAATCAAGCCCTCTTTTTGTCTGCCGACGCGGCCGCGAGTGGAGAATGTGACGGTTTAAAATGTATTTTCGAGACGATAAAGAAAATTCGCGATGGGTGGGGAGAAAGTGTGTGAAATTGGTAGGAGGGAGGGAGGGAAGAAGATTTAAACGAAAGGGTTGAGTTCAAAAAGCGCGCTGAAAGACAATTCGAGAGTTGCGGATCGAAGATGTTGAGTGTTGAGACTCGCGCACCGCGTCGATGGATATTTTTCGTTTTTCATGGTTTTTAAATTGTTCAGGTGAGATGTATAAGAAAATTCAAATGGTTTTTTTTTTTTTTCCTCGCTCTTTCATTTAAACAATCTTTGAAACAGTAATGAGAGTTAGTTTTAAAGTTTGTTAAAAATAACTATAGGGAGTAAGATAACGGTTTGTTTTTCGGCTGTACTTTATTGGATCGAAAAAAATGGGGCAGTTGCGAGGGTCTGAATTTTTCATTTCTATTCATAATTATTTGTTAAAAAAAATGAACCCTGAACATAATATTGTAGTGTAATAAAAATGACCTGCACGAACCCGGATTCGGTTGTAAATGTACTAAAATAAAAGTAAAAATAAATAAATAAACAAATAAATAAATAAATAAAATAAAAGTAATGAGTGTTAGTTTTAAAGTTTGTTAAAGATAACGCTTCTTTTTCGGCTGTACAAACACGGATCGAAAAAAATAGGGCAGTTGCGAGAGTCTGAATTTTCGTGGTTTTTTTTTTTTTTTTTTTTGAGCAAATGAAAGTAGGTACCCGGTGAGATGGAAACAAGGATGTCTATGATTTCTAAATAGGTTTCAGTGGCGGCTCGTGCTATGTGGCAACTATGTTTTTGCCGTTTGAATCTATGAAAAAGTATCGATTTCTCAGAGTGATTCAGTGAATTCTCTGTAGATCGATTTTTTACTTTGGTTTAAATGAAGATAATCCATTGTTGCCACATTGCACAGACTGCTAAGTTTTATAGTTACGGAGATGCAAGAGCGCTGCGTTTTAGATTGCCGAAAGCTGAAGGGTTCTGGAGGTTTGATTGTTTTGTAGATATATTGCAGCCCCTCGGACGTCTCTAATTTTTATTCATAGGCGGAGCCAGCAATCTGGCAACAGAGTATTCGTCCCATTTGATTGCATGGCAAATAATCGATTTGTCACGGGGCCACGGCCCCTTCAAGAATCGATTGTTTATCATACATTCAAATGGGAATAATGCGCAGTTGCCAGATTGCTGGATCCGCCTATGTGTTTATTCAAGTGTGTTCCGCCTATGTGTTTAAGAAAGTATTATTCTGCAATTTTTTTGGTTGGAATTTTAATTCGTAACAGCCACAAGTGCATTTGTATTTACATAGCTGGTTTTCCTCGCTTTGACTATCCTTTGGTTTTCTCTTTTGTTACTTGAATGGTTTTTCAATTTTCTTTGTTCCAGAGCGGTAGCAGCCTATCTACGCGCTTTGAATCTAAGTCCCAACAATGCAGTTGTCCATGGAAATCTTGCCTGTGTTTACTATGAGCAGGGGTAAGTCGAAATTTAAATCCTTTTTTGTTTGTTTAGAATTAGTATTTTTAGAATTGTGAAACTGTGAAATGATGTGTTATCCATGTTTTGATAATACTATGCACACAATTAAGATGAGCATTGAGCAGAAACTGAATGATTTTATTCTTGTCAGATTGACTCGACCTGGAAGAAAAAGAAAAAAAAAAAAAGAGAAAAAAAAGAAATTGCTGTATGAGCAAAAGCGGACCTGCGATATTCGCAAAATGCAAATTTTGTTGAAATAACCACTTGCACTCCGGAATCGGCGAACAAAGTGAACTTAGCAAATTTAATTTGCCAGTTGTCCAAGTCTTAATGTTTGCTAATGTAGCAACATTTATGTTTGCTGAATTAGCAAAAATGTTGCAAATTTTGCAAATGTGATTGGAGGTTTAGAAAAAAATGTTGCGACTTTTGCAACTTGAATTGCCGGTCTAGGAAAAATCTTTCAACTCTTAACAAAACTCACATTGCTGTTTCAACAACAATGAATATTAAAATTTGGTTTACAATTTTGAGGCTGGGCTTTTAGCAAAATGTAATCGCTAAGGGTATTTCAGCAACATTCTTTTTCTAGTGCAGTTCTAACCACAAATTTTGTTTGATCTGATCCAGTGGCAGATCCATGGAGGCATGCCACCCCCTCCCTCTAGAAACTTTAACTTTTACCTTTTTTCTGTAGAAAGCCATAAATTGCTTCATTCGACGCTTCCCAATTAAAATTTTACAGGCATGCCACCCCCCCCCCCCACCCCCCACTCTGGAAAAAATGTCTAGGTCCACTGCTGATCTGATTAAAAATGAGCTGCCAGTCACTTACTGATCTGGGCAGTCCGACCGACAAAGAGTTTTTTTTGGATTGCTGCACTGTCGGATTCTGGAAATTTTCTATCTCTCCATTTACCCATTTGAACCTGTCTGTTTGAAAATTACAGTAATAGGAGCTAAAGTCACCAGATAGCTTCTCCCTATATTCTTTTTTAACACATGCATTCAAATGGAGAAATAGTTTGACTGATAATTCCTTGGATCCACCTGTGGAATTTTAAGCGCTGTTTACAGAGTAAGAATGAAATAAACATCCAAATGGTCAGAGCTCAACAGTCTATAATTGTTTTTTTTTTTAAATATTCTTGAAAAAATGTATGAAAACTTGATAAATATATCAACAAATCACTTAACTCGTTGAGCACTTGGGTATTATTTCTCTGCAAGTTTCCTCAAGGATTTAATGGATATTTCGTTGTCCATCTGATGTACAAGTGAAAGTCAGAAATTTGACAAATTGACTTTTTCCTCAATTCATTTGTTAAAAATGATGCTCTTTCCATCTTTGCAAAAATGCCAAATTCTCAGTAATTTTCAAGTTACCTATAAAGGAAATTTTAGGTGTAAGTCTGGGCCAAGGAGTCAGTCAATTTTATTTTCTCTCTCCTGAAAAGTTGCAAAAATCGAGTTACGTCTGTATGTCAAATGGACGATGTTTTTTGATAAATTTTATGCACTAAAGAATCTTATCATGTAAAATCTACAGTTTGGTTGATTTTTATAAGTGCAACTTTTATCATGCTTGAATTTTTATTTTTCAGGTTAATTGACCTTGCCATAGATACTTATCGTAGAGCAATCGAATTGCAACCCAATTTCCCAGATGCCTACTGTAATCTTGCCAACGCACTGAAAGAAAAAGGACAGGTACAGTTTTAATCATTACATGCAAGCTTAAGCTTAAGTTTAGTTAAGGTACCTTAATTTTGACTACATCGATCTTTTGAACCCTCTGATTTGGATATTTTATCAGACTGCAGGAACAATTTTGCTGTTCTCTGCATGAGTCATTTAAAAATGAAAACTTTTTTACTTTTTGAAAATGAATTTTCACGATATTTCCGGTGATCGATTGATCAATAGAACTTCCAAAGTAATTGAAACATTTCGTTTTGATTGTATGATTGAAACGATCAAAATTTCAATCAATTTTACCAGCCTAGACAGAAGTCAACTATTATGAGTTGACTTGGGTCATAAACTGTCCAAAAAACTGCCTCTTGTAATACTTTTAAGAATTTTAATAAAACCGTCTTCTTTCTTATCTGGCTCAGGTGTTAGAAGCAGAAGAATGTTACAACACGGCTTTGCGTCTTTGTCCGACGCACGCAGATTCTCTGAACAACTTAGCAAACATCAAACGGGAGCAAGGCTACATAGAAGAGGCGACCCGGCTGTACCTGAAAGCGCTGGAGGTGTTCCCAGAATTTGCCGCCGCACATTCAAACCTGGCATCCGTACTTCAACAGCAGGGAAAATTGAACGAAGCGCTCATGCACTACAAAGAGGCCATCCGCATTCAGCCTACGTTTGCCGATGCTTACAGCAACATGGGAAACACGCTCAAAGAAATGCAAGACATTCAGGGAGCCCTTCAATGTTACACGCGTGCCATTCAAATCAATCCGGCCTTTGCAGATGCCCACAGCAATCTTGCATCTATTCACAAGGTACGTTTGGAGAAACATCAGTATTCTTTGCATTTTAAAGTTAGCCCAGTGCTGACTTGGAACGTTCCCAGAGATAAAAACAGTCAAGTTGATAACGAGGGAAATTATTTATTTTGACAATTTTTTTCTTGTTAATTAATTGATTTTTGTGTGGAAAGAAGTAGAGAAAGAGGAGGTAGATTCAAACCTGAGAGTAGAAAGAGAACTGAGACAGACAGACAGGACCCAAAAAAGACAAAGAGGAACGGAAAAAGAAAAATGAGAACAAAGAAATACTATAAAAAAAGTAAAACAAGAAAAAAAGCAGGCCCATAATGTCTTCATTTTTTAGTTGGAAACTGAAAGAGACATAGCTGTGTTAAGGTGATTCTAGGGTTGATTAATTTAAACTGAAGACTCAACGTCGCCTGCTTAAAAAGTCAACAGTTTTGATGAATTTACGCTTTAAGCACAAATTTTAGGAATTTCGGCACTTGCAAGCATACTTCAGGAAGATTCCTTGAAAGTTTCAAGCTAAAATACTCAAAAACAAAGCCCCGAAAAAAAATTCTTACGAGCCTCAATGATTGTGAGTGAGGCAGATAGACAGTATCTCTCGCACCTATTAAGCTCTCGGAGAAATTAATTTCCAATATTATGGCTTTTAATCTCAACCAATTTTGCTCATTTTGGGCTCAAAAAATCCATAAGAAAATGACGCAAGTGCGGACAGTCTCGGATTTTGCTTTTTCTTTGTTTTCAATTAAAAATGGCGAAAACATATTTTTCCCCGAAAGTGACTAGTCCATTGGATTGAAATCAGAAAAAAAAAATTCTTGGAATCAACGTAAGGGGTCTTGTAAGAGGATTTTTACACGTTAACGACATAGTGTGTCCGGCTGTTATGAACGTAAAACCAGGTTTTCTCATCATAAGATACCTCTTTTTCACCCCTCTCCCAAACTTTCTCATGTTATTTGACCCGCTGATTTCAAATTGGCCCTAATTTTTTCTCAAAATTCATACTTTTTCCGGAATTTTGAATTTTTGCTAAGAAGACGTAATTTCGAATTTACGTATAATCTAGGCCAATTTGATAAAAACTGATACCATTTTTGAAGTCAGCGTCTCAAAATACATAAGAAAATGGTGATGAAGTGAAATGAAAGGCGGAAAATGATTCTAAAACACTAATAATTAGTCAAATTGACACTGATGGATGGTGAATGTCGCGGGCACATTATGTCGTTTTGGATGCTTACTTTTGTAAGAGTGAGAGAGCTAAAGGATTGTGGTTATGAATCAAACAAATCCAAACGTCTTTTCTTTCATGAAAGAATCATGCAAAAGAAGACTCTATGATGTTTCACCAAACCGAACTAAAACAAATTTATCTTCTAATTATTCTACTCTCTGTTTTTTCCTCAGGACTCAGGAAATATTCCAGAAGCAATTCAGTCTTACAGAACTGCCTTGAAATTGAAGCCAGACTTCCCGGACGCGTATTGTAATCTCGCTCATTGTCTGCAGATCGTCTGTGATTGGACCGACTACGAAGCCAGAATGAAGAAACTTGTCTCCATCGTTGCGGAGCAACTGGACAAGAATCGCCTTCCCTCCGTTCATCCGCATCATTCTATGTTATACCCTCTGTCGCACGAGTTCAGGAAAGCAATTGCTGCAAGGCATGCCAACCTTTGTTTGGAAAAGGTGTGAATATACTTTTTTTAAATTTAAAGTTTATTCATGAGCAGCACTGGCGCAACCAGGATCTCTTCCATCTCTCTCATTTCCCATTTGAATGTATAAGTAGAAAAAGGGCAGAAGAGGGGGCCCTTTGTCCATCCTTGTCTAACATACGTTTCTTAATGGAGAAAAGAGAGAGATGAAGAAACTATCGTTGTGCTACTGATGGGCAGAGAACTTTGATTTGTCAGTTGTTCAGGTAGATTTTTCTCATTCCCGCCCATAAATCCTCTTGGCAGAAAGAAACCCCAAATTAGGAATAATGTTTTTAATATTAATGCCCTCCAGGTTGCGTTTTCTGACTTGCCCTGGGCGGCTACTGCCACTTATGATCTGCAACAGATCATGGCAACTCTAAATGTCCTGATTTGACTATTTAAGTGTCATCACTCACAATGTTAAGGATTGGTAACTTTAGATTTCAAAGGAAATCGTAGCCTTTTTCCAATGAGGAAAGTTCTGGGTACTTTAATCTGTCAGAAGTAAAGGTTTTTTCAGTTTTCTCTACTCTCAAAAATTCAGAGACAAATAGAGACGGAGCACCACGCTTAAAATACATAGGGAAGATTTGAGGCACTGAATTTTCGGGGATTCAACAGAATAACATGTAAAACAACAGTCAACACCTTTTGATGTTGCATGGTGTTGAACGGTGACTTTTGGAAAACACGGGGGATGGGCGGGAAGTGAAGAGGAGGGTGCTCACCATTCAACACTATGGGACGTTGACTGTTGTTTTGTTGAATCCGCAAGAATTCAGAGTGCCTCTGCTGTAGCCAGTTAGTGCACCATCTCTATTTGTCTCTGCAAAAAAAAAAAATCAAATTTTTTAACTGCAAATGTTGGAACTTTTCAGATTCACGTCCTTCACAAACCCGAGTACAAATTTATCAAAGAATTAGCTCCGAACGGGAGACTACGCATCGGATACGTCTCGTCTGATTTCGGAAACCATCCAACCTCTCATTTGATGCAGTCCATTCCAGGTCTTCATTCAAAAGCCAAAGTTGAAATTTTCTGCTATGCTCTATCTCCTGATGATGGTACAACTTTCCGTTCCAAAATAGCCCGTGAGTCGGAACATTTCATTGACTTGTCCCAGGTTTGTACTTTATTATACTATTCTTTCTCTCTCTTTGTGTAATGTTCAGTTAAAAGGAAAAGTTACTAGGATCCAAAATTTCACCCTTTTCGTAAAGCAGAAGTCTGTAAGTTAGGTGTTTGAGACTTCACAGCACTTTCAAGCATTTAATTAGACTTAGAGAGAGACTTCACAGCACTTTCAAGCTTTTAATTAGACTTAAAGAATAGTTTTCTATCCAAAGTTGTAAATTTGGATGGTTTCACGAGAAAATCGCCCTTTCAAAATTTTGTAGAATTTAAAGAAAAGATAAGGAGCCTACAAATCCGCGATTGGTTAATTTTAGAAGACAGCTGTATTTTTTCCTCAAAGTATGTATTTTGCTGAGTATTTTTAATGTTTCATTTAGTTTCCATGACGTTTGAAAGAAAAAAGGGGTACCTAGTGAAGTTTTGAACGTGGGCCTACATTGAAGTTGATGTTGGATGTATCAAAAACAAAAGTTAATATGTATTGACCTTTAGTTTGTGTCTTAATTGTTGCTTTTTAATGAGCTTTTGTTGGTTTAGAACTCCCACAAAAATTTTGTTTTTCTGCTGCGAAATTTTCAAAAAATAGTCTGAGATCGTCAAAAAGAGGCCAAAAATGAGGAAGTAAGTTTTTCAATCAATTTATCATTTACAAACTTTCAAGCCCAATTTAATCACAGGGAACACTTTTAACAAATAGGTCATTTAAATCTAGAAATGTCACCTAAAAGTTTAAAGTTGAGCTTAAATGGTCAATTTTTGATGACTTGTTTCCTAATTATTTGCCACTGTTTTTTTTTTTTACCTCAGACTATTTTTTGGAGGGGGGGGGGAGAATCCGACTTTCTGAATACCTTATAGTTACATGTTGCTGGAGTGGAGTGTTTTCTTAAATTTTTCTAATTTTTGTTTGTTTTTATGTTTTTAGATGCCTTGCAATGGTAAAGCAGCTGATAAAATAAATGGAGATGGTATCCATATTCTGGTTAACATGAATGGTTATACCAAGGGTGCTCGTAATGAAATTTTTGCGCTCAGACCAGCACCTGTCCAAGTAAGTCAATTTCAGAGCTCTAAAAGTCCTTTTATCTCGGCAAAATGCTGTGAAAGAATGGGTGTCTGTTAGCATAGCCGGAGCCAGGATATTGTCTATCTCTCTCTTAGCCCATTTAAACGCAGGTGTTAGAAAAGGATGGATATAGGGGCTGTCACGTGACTTCAGCCCCTCTTTCTGTCCTTTTCTAGCACATGCTTTCATCAAATGGGTGAAGAGAGAGAAAGAAAATATCTTGGCTACGGCTATGACTGTTAGGCTTATTTTGTTTCTACATGAGCGCTAGGAAGTCCATGGCAGATAGTCAGGTAGAATACTCTCCTCTGAGGAGACAGCTCTAACACATCGTGTTTTGTTCATTGTCTTTTGTCCTTAACAATTTTATCCATCGTAAATTTTATGAAAAAGCCAAAATTTTATTTTGGATGAGAGTCAATTTGCAAAACGTATGAAGCAGAACTCACACTTAATGTGCAACATTTGGGTTGAAAAGTATACACGCTAACCACTCAGCTACCCGGTTAGTATGTAGCATCGTTTAAAAACTTAGGTAGAGCTTGTTTCAGAAGTGTAGGCGGACTGAAACCATAATCTTTGGCGAATTTTCAACTTTTATTCCTTCAAATCAATTCCAAATTTGCCCCGACTTTATTCTTTTGTGTTTATAGTTTTTTTCATTGAAAAGTGAACACTCAATTCCATTTTTATTCATTTTCATCAAGTAATATCAGAAATAATGTTAACAAATTCCAAAGATTATCGGTGTAGGTCCGCCTACACTTCTGGAATGAGCTCTGATACATCCTAAATTAAATTTTGTTAACGTTTTGGCATTTTTTTGCCTTTCAGAGATTGAGGAAGTAATTCTATTACTACGCGTAGAACTGAGTGACTCAGCTGAGAATTAGAGCTGTGTGAATAGCACAGTCTACGTATACAAGAATTCAAAGCACCGAGCAAATAGCTCCCAACTTCAGACGCTAATACAGTAAACTCTCGATTTACCGGATTTCAGGGGAGATGCTGAAATCTGGTAAATCGAGAGTTTACTGTATCTTCAAATCCTGTCGTTGAAATTTTTTTTACTAGTGAAAGCTTCTTTTCATGAGACACTTTTTCTCAACAAGTAATCAGTAATATCAAATTATTGTTATAATATTTTTCTCAACAAGTATTCATTAATATCAAATTATTGTTATAATATTTTCAGCAGACCATCAATAATTAAATAACAAATAACTTCTTTTTTTTTTAGGTCATGTGGTTAGGTTATCCAGGCACAAGTGGTTCGCCGTTCATGGACTACCTTATCACTGACAGAGTAACATCACCATTGGAATTGGCCTCTCAGTATAGTGAAAAGCTTGCGTATATGCCTCATACGTTCTTCGTTGGTGATCACAGACAAATGTTCCCGCATCTAAAGGAGCGGCTTATTCTTGCTGAAAAGGTAAGCTTTACTTAGTCACTATAGCAATAGCTTTGTTCGCTTGTTTGAATCTTGAAATGAATTTTTGCTTTGGTAGGCCACCAGCCCACCTACATTCTTAACCCGTTGGTACATGCTGTCCTAATTGCGAAAATGTTGGTAATCCATTATTTTTTTAATATTTGACTTTTTGTGCATACATCACTCTTAAGAAGAAGCTGCATCTGTGTAATCTACAGAAACAACGATAGATCGCAATAAAATTTCTTCAAAACTCCAAAATTTCAAAAACATTAAGACTTTGATTTTGAAACTTTGTTATCTATCTTAAATTTTGATTCTATGATCAAAAATGTGGTAAGAAAACTCCATATTTTTTGATCATTAAAAAAATTTTCTAAGTTTTGAGGGATCTATGGATCGAAATTTTGAAATTGTTGAGAAATTTATGTTGGATTGTGCCTGCATTACGACATCATAACAGTTGCAAATTAACAAGTTCTGATAAAGTGTATGAGTGGCGTTTGGTATTGTTCTGTTATCATCATTGGTTTCGTCACGGCCGATACAATTACAGGCTGGAATACTGGGCCGATGTGGCAACGCTTCAGAGTCCGGATTTCTTGTTCTTCTGTAAGGTTACATGTTAATGTCAACAAAGATATTTTGTTTATTACTCTGTCTAATGATTTGAAATTTTTTGAGCATTTATTTTAGCCTTTCCTCCTTCTATTTTTCTTAAAAATTATTTAAATTTTTTTTTTTTAAACTGCTTATTATGGGTCTCAAGTTTCCTTGTTTGGCCCATGTTATCCACCTTAAACATTTCGGACTCGTTTTAAACCATACTAATGGTCGAAAAATGAAGTCAAAGTGAATACAGTCAAAAATTTGGGGCCTAAAAATTCATAGAGGTCAAGTTAACGTTTTTTAATCAACTTTTAAGGAAGATATTAAGGCTTACATTTACACGGGGTCTTATGGCGGCAACGAGGTCTCCGGACTCCGACCTTGAGAGTTTTCTGTGTTGCCACTTTCAGTATTCCAGCCTGTAATTGTATCGGCTGTGGTTTCGCTGGTTTACAATATTTTACATGGTAGTTGACTCTTATTCATCTGTAACAGAATCTTATATTGTAACAGTCCCAATAATGTTTTAAATGTGACATACTCTTTCTTGATCCAGAACAGTCTGGATGATTTATCTTGCTCTTGTTGTTGCAGGCATCAATAAACGGCAAGGAAGTAGCAGACAACGTTGCCGTCATCAATGCAACAGACTTATCACCGATGATGGAACACACGCAAGTTAAAGAAATTCGAGAAGTCATCGTAGCACCAAATGATCCGGACAACAAACAGAATCGGCCTGTAGAAATCAGTTTACGAGTTGCAGAGTTACCGACCACCACACCAATCGAGGTAACCATTCTGATTACGGATTTTTTTTTTTTTTTTTACAAACTATCCATCTTCAGTCCAGTTGTTTGCTTTGAAATACAAGCATAACGAACGAAGGTTTGGGTGGCTGGACTTTACTATTACTACTACTACTACATTTTTTTTACAAACTATCCATCTTTACCTGTGCTCCAAAGACTTAGCATAGGCTAATGGAACACAGCATATTTTGACTGTGATTATGCTTTGCAGTTTAAGTGTTTCCCAGAGACAATTTATAATAAAGACCTTGCACTAGCCTTGCGCGCGGTGACTGATTTTTTTTTCGGAGCTTAACAGAAATTAACAAACGGAGCATGGAGCATGAAGGAGCACCATCCAACATAGACCATACGTTGACTGATGCAATTTCGGTGCTTTGTATTCACTAGGCAAAAATTTCAACGACGTTTCTCATCAGTCAACGTATGGTCCATTTTTTTTGGTGTTCTGTTGAGACCCCAAAAAAAAAAGTTGCCACCGCACGCAAACATGGGCAAGATAGATAGTGCGTGGTCTCTATTATATACTGTCTCTGGTGTTCCCAAACTATCAGAGTTAAATCTTCAAAAAATTGTAATTTTGGCAAATTTAAAATTTAATGTTAAAAAGTGAGCAATAATTGAACTTTAAGGACATTGTAAATCAATTTAAAATCAAAATAATAGATAATCCCCTTGCTGAAGGATGCAAGAGAGTGTCTGCTTTTAAACAAACAAAAATTGCATTCGAATATCTTTGACCGTTCCTGAGAAAAATGTATCTAAGTGAAGAAAAAATGACCAAAATCTAACTCTTGTCGCGAGGCTCTATAAAAAGGTGAGGGACGAATATCCCGTTGAAATAGGTGTACTATCGACGAATTAAAGATTGTTGCAAGATTTTCACACATTTTTAGTTATGAGTGTGAGTGGAACTGATCTGCAACGGCTTTCCCGCCCCACCCGCACTGGCCTCTCGCCTGCAAGATGTAAGGAGTATGAAGAGGCGCCGAACCTGAACCTTTATTTATTTATTTATTTATTTATCACACTTTGGTACATAGGACAGGAAAACTGTATGGTACAGGTCAATGATATTAACAATAATAGCCAAGTTACAGAGTATTTGGGTTACATAGTTTTTTTGTTTGTTTTTTTTTGGGTTACATAGTATTTGGGAAAATACATAGATGCATGCACAGAAGACTGTACATGCATCTATGTATTTTCCCTGCGATCTAACTGCGATTACACATGAGTTACTAGTTGAAGGTTAAGTTTAACAGAGGAATTCTTCCAGTGAATAAAAGGCTTTAGTCGTAACAAAGTTTTTGACTTTCCTCATATAGGCTATATTGTTAGTCTCCAATTTAATTTCCTTGGGTAACTTGTTGTAAATTTTACCCGCAGTGCCAAATAAGTTGTCATAATATCTGGACCTTCCACTCAAGAGCTTCACATCAGCCTGACCTCTTGTGTTATAAGTGTGGAACTCTCTGAAGGATTCAAAATCCTGCGGATTATTCCGCACCCATATCACAACCTCCATTGTATACAAACTATAGATAGTACAAATTTCAAGTTGCTTGAATACATCTCTACAGGATTGTGTCTGTCTAAGCCCTAGCATTTGCCTGATTATTCTTTTTGACCTTGAAGGCAAAACTTAGCTCGTTAAAATCTCGTGACACTTTTTAGTTCGTCAATAGTTAGAGACCTGAAGAAATCGCGGCCGCGAATCGCGCGATTTTTTTAAAAGTCGTCCAATCGAAGCGAGACCCGTACCTACATGATGCTGGCAACCTGCTGAATCCTAATCTAAAATATTTCAAAACGCGATTTTCGGGGTTTTTGGCTCAAAACGCGAATTCCGGGTCAATACGCGAATTTCGCGATCTAATGCGCGAATTTCGCGATCTAATGTGCGAATTTCGCGATCTAATGCGCGAATTTCGCGATTCAAATCGCGAAATTCGGCACCATCAAAGCCGCGTTATGAAATCATGAATAATCGCGGCAGGCATCCGAACTTCATAATTTCCGCGATGTTTTTCGCCGCCACTCCCGGCGGCGCGGCGCGCCGTAGTTTCGCCAAAGAGAAATGAAAACTTATCAGCTGATGATGCGCTCGCTACCCCGATTTTCAGAAACTCGTGTTTCTTCAACGATTTTAGGTGGATCCGCGTGTTTTTTTAAGGACGTGAAGAAAATATGTGAAGTTGAAAGTTGTGTTTATGTGTGCTTTTTAACACAAATAATTGTTAAATCATGCCAAAAAATAAAGTATCAGCTTATGATAGAGCTGCCCAGTTTCACTACAGGAGTTTATGCCACCAATTTTAAAACGATTTTTTGTAAGTTTTGCAGCAAAAATTTGATCTGGTTTCAACATGAACCACTCGGTTTTAAAATGTTTTGCCACTGAGTCTTTCCTCTGCCAGTTCAAATTTTAGCTGCAAAACTTACAAAAAATCGTTTTAAAATTGGTGGCATAAACTCCTGAAGCGCAACTTCACGCGTGTCAGCCACCAAACACAGGTTTCTGTCGTAACTTCTCAATAAAGTCAGGTTATTTCACTTAAAAAGCACAAAAACAACTGTTTCAGTTGTTTGAAAGGTAGATTCAGGAACCAATAACCCCATAACTTAATTTGTCACCATAAAATAGAGGTTTTTGACAAAAATGAAAGTACCGCTTTTGTGCCTTTGAAAACACCAATTTACCGCCGATTATTGCCCTTTCAAAATCACGCTTTTTTCAGGTCTCTATCAATAGTACATGGTTGCTAATTGCATGATGCATGCTAAATTGGCAATAATTTTAAGGCTAATCATCGTAATCCATGAAATTTGATTTTAAAATGAGCCTGAAACTATAAAGAAGACGAATAGTAAAATGAAATCTTTAAAATTGCCGAAATTCCATTCCCCAGTCTCCTTAAGCTCAGCCTTGAATTGAAAACTAAGGGATGAAGGTTGTAATCGTCTGATATTCTTGAAATACAACTCTCAAACAGTCTTTGATTCTGCTCGGAGTATAGACAATCTGTGACAAAACTGATTTGTTATTATAATTTTTCTGTTCCTTTGTTTTCTATAGACGATGATTGCATCCGGCCAAGTTCAAACCAGCTTGAACGGTGTTGTCGTGCAAAACGGATTAGCAACAAACCAAACGAACAATAAAGCTGCCACTGGGGAAGAAGTGCCACAAAGTATTGTAATCACAACGCGACAACAGTACGGCCTTCCGGAAGATGCTGTCGTTTATTGTAATTTTAATCAGTTGTACAAAATCGATCCTCTGACACTTCAGATGTGGGTCAAAGTAAGTATCAAAGCCCTTCTTTTACTCAGTAGCATAATGGGGGGGGGGGGGGGGGGGGGGGGAATTCCCACTTCCCTCTAGGATTTTGGTGAACATGCGAAATTGAGACAAAAAGGGGCAGCTGACGGAATGAAAAAAAATTAATCGGAAATGTGACTGTAGTTATAGTTGCCATGTTTACCTCTTTTTACAATAAGTAAGCAATAAAATTAACCTGTAAGTCTCTTTCAAACCTATTTTTCTTTTCTGACAATTTGAAAATTTGATAAAAAAAAATAATTGTTTCTTTGCTTAAATGAAATTTGTATGTCCTTAAAAGAGTGAGAAGAAACAATTTTTACTTGGCATCAAGCTAGATTTTGCCTGTTCATCAATTTCATGTCAATTTTCATACACTTCCATGGATCCTCGCTGTTATTACGTGTATTTTGCTTGAAAGTGCAAAAAAGCCTGATTTTCCTTTTTTTCCCCTATGCATGTATCTTTAAAACCAGGTGGTTATGAGGGTTAGAATGTTAAACGGTCGTTTTAAAAAAAATTTCTCGTGCCATAACCGCAAAATTTTTCAAGCTCTGTGGATGGAGCAAGTTATTAGCATCAAATCTAGATATTCATTTGTTCTTTCTCTTACAAAATCATGTATTATTGTTAGTTTTCTGACCTTTCCTAACTTTTTCTCTCTTTTTTTTCAGATTTTACAGGCAGTTCCAAACAGTGTGATATGGTTGCTACGCTTCCCAGCCGTTGGTGAAACGCACCTTCAAGCCTCAGCTCAAGCCCTCGGTTTGGCTCCCGGCCGAATTCTCTTCAGCAATGTGGCTGCCAAAGAAGAACATGTGCGCCGTGGTCAGCTAGCTGATGTTTGCCTAGACACTCCCTTATGCAATGGACACACCACATCGATGGATATTCTTTGGACAGGCACACCTGTTGTCACCTTACCTGGTTAGTTCATGCACTAATGGCTGAAATATTTAAGTTTTGTCAAAGAAGGAAGTGATAACATACATAACCTATAGATTAGTGTGGCGTCAAGAAAATAATTAGATCCAAACAAACGGTCTGTCTTACTCGCACTCACATGGCTTCTGTAAATAATCAGATCCCGATTTTCAAATGTGAATTCATGCAACAAAAGAAACGGTTTCAGCAGATTTTATTGCATCAATAGATTCACTATCAATACTCATCATTATCGTTGGGTTTCCTTGTTTTATTTTGATAATCTTTGTCGGACTTGTCTTTTGCAAGACGAAATTGTGTGTTGCAAGTGTCAAATTTTATTTTAAGGTGATTCCATAGCAAACTCCCAAAAATTTTAATCCGATAGATGGCGTTACTTGTTGCTGGCTCTGAAAATAGCCGTTTTTTTACGGTTTTTGGCTGTTTTCTCTGGACAGACGAATAGTAGACAAAAAATTGGATTGTCAGCACCTGCTTAATTTTTTGCTTGATTTTTTGAGCCATAAACGGGCCTAATTGGTTCACAAATAAAGGCGTAACTATGCAAAGAAAAAATCATGTGTAATTTGGAGTTGTATCAGTAAATATTACAGGTGAAACAGAAACCTGTAATCTTTACTGATACAACTCCAAGTTACTTATGATTATTTCTTTACATAATTACGCCTTTATTTTTGAACCAATTTGGCCCGTTTATGGCTCAAAAAATCAAGCAACAAATTAAGCAGGGGCTGACATTCCGATTTTTTGTCTTTTATTCATCTGTTCAGAGGAAACAGCCGAAAACCGCCAAAAAACGGCTATTTTCAGAGCCAAAGACAAGTAACGCCATCTATCGGATTAAAATTTTCGAGAGTTTGCCATGGAATCACCTTAATGGAATATGATTTCAGCAAGTTAAGAATCACATTATTGCTGACCATGGTGGAAATAACTCATTTTAATTTTATTTTTGTCAATTTCAGGTGAAACACTAGCTTCGAGAGTTGCGGCCTCACAGTTGGCAACCCTAGGATGTCCTGAATTAGTCGCACGATCGCGGCAAGAGTATCAAGATATTGCAATTAGACTTGGAACGGATCGTGAATAGTAAGTTTGTCTGTCATTCCTCTAATAGAAGAAATTGGCATTTGAAAGGACGGTGGACTTAAAGTCAATGAGGCAGTGTCCTTTGCCGCTTGTTAAATTAGTAAACTTTGAAAAAATCTTGTCTCTGTAAAGTTCTAAAACCTTTTTTAGATTTTTTGTCCTTTTATCAGTCATAGTCAATGATTTAGGTAGCACATCTGGTTTACAGTCCAATTTTAAGGTTATTCCAGGCGAAACTTTTCCAGATTTCAATCAGATGAATTTTTTGAGCCCAAAAAAAGCAAAATTGGTTTAGAATTAAAGCCAGAGTTTAGGCGATTCATTTTGCCATAAACTTAGTAAGTGCAAGTGATACTACGTCTATCTGCCTCACTCGCTTTCATTAAGGCTTCTGGGAATTTTTTTATTTCCTAAATCCTGGCTTTAGTTTTGAGCGTTTCAGCTTGAAAGTTTCAGGGTTTCTTCCTGAAGTATGCTTGCAGGTGCCTACGTTCCTCAAATTTGTACTTTTGGCGTAAATTGATCAATTTTAGCCAAAAATTGTTAACTTCTTGAGCAGCATTATGTGGTGTCCATTGTTTGAACTAACTGGCCCTGCGGGCCGATCCTTGAAATTCACGACTTTTGGGTAGACTGGATAAGAATGGAAAACGGTGATTGGTGGAGACGAGTCACGTGGTTGCCCAGTCTAATCAAAATACGGAATGGATTAGATAAGTTATCGGGTACTCCAAGACTGCCTGTTAAATTATCTAATCCATTCCGTATTTTGATTAGACTAGGCAACCACGTGACTCGTCTCCACCAATCACCGTTTTCAATTCTTATCCAGTCAACCCAAAAGTCGTGAATTTCAAGGATCGGCCCGCAGGAATCACCTTAAATAGTACCCTGTGAAATTATAACCACATGTTCTTGAAGGTATTGAATGTGGATTGTTGTGCACTTCTCAAGTGTATTTTGAAAAAAAAAACTGAAATTTTTAACCCAAACGGATACGGATAATTCTTTAGCAGTAACATAGTTACGGTTTTTCAGTGAGTTTATTTGTTCAATTTTTATATTTCTTATCCGCATCAATCATGCATTTTATAACCATCTAACTAAAGCTATTTCATTTTTTGATTCCAGTTTAAAAGCCATGCGTGCAGAAGTATGGCGAGCGAGAACAGAGAGCCCACTCTTCGATTGTCGGGCATACGTTTTGGGAATGGAAAAACTTTATCGTGTTATGTGGGACCGACACATCGCAGGCCTTAAACCGGATCACGTCACGGCAAACGATCCTCTAATAAATAAACAAAGCGTTCGGAATCAATCCGATTTGTAAATAGCTGCGTAAGCAATCTGTATATAAAGTTTTTAATTATTTTTAATTTGTTGAGCCTTCTAATGCGGACTTTATCCCCTAAGTTGCAGCTTCGTTTCTTTATAGATTTCTCAAGAAAATTAAGCATCAATAATCTTATATCTTGAGAACAGTGGATCACCTTTTTATTTTATCTATTGAAAATTGTACTTTATTTTTGTATCTTTTCGTCTATCTTCCTCAACGATCTTTAAACTAGTTTTTTTTTTTCACTGAATGGGTCTGTTGCAAACTTTTGCTACAGCGATATAGAGTGTTAAATCTTAAGTAAAATCACGTGAAAAGTCCATTGGTGGTATCAGAAAGTCATAAAATGCAGTATTAAACTCACAAGAGGCGTTTAACTGAAACCCAAGATGGTGGTAAAATATCGAGCAACCTGTGTGCACTCACCCTGAACATCCATGATAGCCACTTGTGAAGTTGGCCATCTTAGATGTTCATAGTGCTTGCATACAGGTTGCTCGATATTTTACTGCCATCTTGGATTTCAGTTAAAGTCCTCTGGTGAGTTTGTTATCGCATTTAATGACTTTCTGCTGCCACCAATGGACTTTTCACGCAATTTTACATGAGATTTGATCACTCTATAGCGCTGTAGCAAAAGTTTGCAACAGACCCATTGGCTCAAGTTCATTTTAGCGAGAGACCTGTATTATTCTGAGCGCTTTTTACTTGATCAAACAAGCCATTTTTGAATGGAAATCCACTTCAGACGGCAGGTGAGCCAACCGTTACATGTTCAGTTGATGTTTCATTCGTCAAACAACTTCAGAGTTTTTTGACGATGGGTGGTGTGTCATCTGTTCACCAATTTCAGTAAATAAAATCACTAGAACCCAATTTTGAGGTGTTCTGGTCAAGTTTATGTTTGAATTCTTGAAGTTTTAAGCTAGTAATCCTGCAGTTTGATCAAACCTGTTTGAGTGTGTACAAAGGCCTATAAACTGCATTTATTGCTGATCTAGCATTAAAATGGACATAGTCCTTTTTGATAAAAACAATTCAACGATGGATTGGGTTCCTGTGTTCCTGATAATGATAACAATTTTCACACAAAAATGGGCCTTTTTGAAGAGAGTGGTGTCTGCTGTTTGCCTCCTCAAAAAAATCCATGAAACTTTTGTTGTTGTTGTTTTTTGTTCAGTAATTTTTATTCTTCATGGAAAGTTGGAAATTAATGCTCGGACTAGTCGGGCTCTATCTGAAGCACACTAGAGGAGATGGCTTTGGACTTGGGAGATGAAACCTCTCAAAACAGCCTACTTGAATGCTGTGTGAAAAGGGTGTGGATTGTGTAGGGAAGTCTTCAAATTTAACGTTGAGATTTTTAGATTTGATCATAATTCTATCAATCAAGTCACTTTAATTAATTCAATTTTAAGATTTTTCTACTGCACAACCTGGCAATCATGGTTCTATAGTTTACTTAATGAATCGTTGATGTATCTTTCAGCAGATGCTTGTTAATCTGAACTGATCGATACAGAAGATCTTTTGGATCACCATAAGATAATAAAAGAGGGTTTTTGTGTAGTTAGATTTAGTTGTATACGGTTAATTACGGTAACGCATCAACTTTCATCATAATGGGTCAGATGAGTCGATTTTTTTTAATTCACATTATGAAAGTTGAGAAAAAAATAAGAGACCCGTGTTTTTCCTTTTTTCTCTAAGATCACGGGAACATCGAGATAAATTAGTTTGAAAAGTGAAAAAATTGATCTCGTTTAAATCGGGCGAGTAATGGCGGTAAGCACGGGAGATGAGTGGCTACGTCACATATTCCTTGTCTCCCCGACGGTCGTTTGTTTACATTGAAACTACATGGTAAACGCCGTGCTAAGTGTGTCTCCGGTAGTGACCGTCTGTTTTTCGGGATTTTATCGATTAAATAATGGGCTCGCGAACATTATCTGTTTATTTTTTTGTGCCTGACAGCCTGACTGTTCAACAACGAGCTAGAGAAATTCTAGAATGGTCGACAGCTCGACACAGTGCTAGTTAATAACCAGGAAGTTTGAAACCTGAGACCTAACCTCACTCAACTCTTTCAAAAATGATCCTTCCTTCATTCCCCAGTGTTCTTTTAAAGTCAGTTTTTAATATTAGAGCTTTAGTGTTTCTTCGCATTGCATTGGAGTCTTACCTGAATGGTAATGCTACTGTCAGGATTCTCAGCTAGTGAGGCTGTGCTACTCGACCTGTTCTGTTTTAGATTCTCTGGCATGAGTTCAGTTATTTTTCCAGTCACTCTCCTGCGTAGGTTCTTTAATTACCTATCTCAAATTATTAGTGTCCTTGAATGATATCGGAACTCGGAAGGTACTGTTTACAATCACAGAGGAATTGGTCTCTCGGGCACAAGTTCAGGCAGTAGAGTAAACCAATAACTCATCTCCCTCGTTTAAAGTGTATCAACTGACAAAGTTCAACTTTGAAGTCTGATTTGCAGTAAAAGGTAATCTTCATGTCAAGATTATCATTTGCGGAACTCAGTCTGAAGTTAAATCATCGGTGGAACAGCGGCAATTTTTTTTGGATTATCAATCTTCCCCCGGAGGTATGTATCTTGTGGTGAAATTCGATTTCATTCTCTGATTTCTAGTTTACTACTTATATCCTTATTGCAGTCCACCCAAGAGACCTTCCGATAGCTTACTGTGCAACGTTGCCGGAAAAGTTATCAATTTGAACTAGATGAGGTGGTCACAAACCATTGTATTGTATTCATTTCAGTTAACTTTGCTTACCACAGCTAATGTTTCAGGGGAACCTTTCCCATCCCATTCAGGTCATTCAATGCATGCGCCACTAAATAGAGCTGATATAGTTGTTGGTAGTTGACTCAATCTTGCAGGGATAGTAGGAGTTCTATCAGATCCGTGAACGCTCATGAGACATTCATAAAAAGAGTTACAAATACTTAGTTCCAACATCCACTTGGCACAGACAGTAGTTTGAAGGACCACTGCTGATATTCAAAGTTCTAGGCCAAACCTCATTAGAGAGCTCATATTAGAAGTGTAGGTGCACCTAGACCACAATCTTTGAAAGGCTTTCAATTTTCATTCCTTCAAATCAAAATAAAACTTGCCTCAGACTTGACACTTTTGATTCTGAAGCAGCTCACGGTGAAAAGCCACCGTGCATATGCTTATCTGGATTAATTTTAATTTTCTAACATGAGAAATAATGTTGAAAAATTCTAAAGATTATTGGGCTAGGTGCGCCTACACATCGAAAACAACCTCTAGCAGTCCTTAAAATGCCAATTAACATAGTGCATAGAAATGCTGAGAATGAGATACATACCTCCGGGGGAAGATTGATAATCCAAAAAAAATTGCCGCTGTTCCACCGATGATTTAACTTCAGACTGAGTTCCGCAAATGATAATCTTGACATGAAGATTACCTTTTACTGCAAATCAGACTTCAAAGTTGAACTTTGTCAGTTGATACACTTTAAACGAGGGAGATGAGTTATTGGTTTACTCTACTGCCTGAACTTGTGCCCGAGAGACCAATTCCTCTGTGATTGTAAACAGTACCTTCCGAGTTCCGATATCATTCAAGGACACTAATATTTGAGATAGGTAATTTAAAGAACCTACGCAGGAGAGTGACTGGAAAAATAACTGAACTCATGCCAGAGAATCTAAAACAGAACAGGTCGAGTAGCACAGCCTCACTAGCTGAGAATCCTGACAGTAGCATTACCATTCAGGTAAGACTCCAATGCAATGCGAAGAAACACTAAAGCTCTAATATTAAAAACTGACTTTAAAAGAACACTGGGGAATGAAGGAAGGATCATTTTTGAAAGAGTTGAGTGAGGTTAGGTCTCAGGTTTCAAACTTCCTGGTTATTAACTAGCACTGTGTCGAGCTGTCGACCATTCTAGAATTTCTCTAGCTCGTTGTTGAACAGTCAGGCTGTCAGGCACAAAAAAATAAACAGATAATGTTCGCGAGCCCATTATTTAATCGATAAAATCCCGAAAAACAGACGGTCACTACCGGAGACACACTTAGCACGGCGTTTACCATGTAGTTTCAATGTAAACAAACGACCGTCGGGGAAACAACAGGAAACAAGGAATATGTGACGTAGAATCGGTCACGTGACGGAGGGGACCAATGAAAAACGATTATTTTACTGCTCAACTTTAAGCAGCTTTTTTGTAGCTTTGCGTACGATTAGGAGCTTTTTTAAGCTAACCACCGTTTTTCTGACGGAATTTTACGTAGGAATCAACCATTAAATAAGAAATCCCAGGATCACTCATTTGACCCATTTGTGTATCTTATTTTTTACTTTTAAATTTAGGTTCTGTTTAAATCACATTTTAAATTTTATCTGATTAGCTCAGATTAGCAAGCATCTATTCCAGTAGCCGTAGGAGAGGAATCCTCTATCCCTCTCATCCCTTTTTGAAGCGTGCATGTTAGAGAAAGATAGAAACAAGGGATAGACTTTTCCAACTTATGCATTCGAAGGGAAATTGAAAGGGATGGAAGAGATCCAGTCTGTGTGCCACTATCTCTATTTGTATTTCCTTTTCTGTTTCCTGATTTGGACGGATATTTTATGGTAATTTTTTCAGTTCCTTCTTCCACTTTCTCTTTTTTTTCCCCTGTAAGTTTTACCTGCTAAAAGGGAAAAACATGAATAACACAATCAAAATGAAAATGTAAGATAATTTCGAAACATTGCATCAGTCTGTAAAGTTCTCATTTGTTTGACATTGTTTAGTCAAACTTTTTAATTAGTTAGACAAGCAGTCACTGGTTTCGAAAAAAAAAGTCTGAATCATCACCAGTTTTTTTTTTTAAAAGGAAATCTAAATTTCTTCTCTCTTGGTTTCTGTGGAGTTTTCCTCTGTTGTAGTTGTGTTATTATGTAATAAAATTTTAACAAATTGAAAGTTCTTTGAATTTCAAAAAGTTAGATTAGATTTGATTGAATCTTATGGCATGAAATTTTATGATTATGAATTGAATCTAGCCTATATCTATCATGATATCCTCAATAGTGTGTAAAATAATAAAAATGTCAGCGGACAAATTCTTTTGTTTCGATAACTTTGGAAGAGGAAGATATGTTCCTAGAAGATTTCGTGCCTCCTCACTACCATAGAACTGAAGAAACAACCTATCTTATCGAAATCTGAACAATTCTTAGAGTAACAATGAATACATTATTCTGGGCCATACAGCTGAGTCCGGTTTTATTGTATTGAGTGAGTGTTTCTGAGGTGACATCTTGCACAATCAACAAAAATACACTTTTAACCACGTTGCCTCTTTCTGTCTATAAAACATGTTTAAAATCAAAACTAGCTCTTCAATCTTTTTCGCATTAGCAGATGAGCAAAGTCTGTTTTTTTTTTTTTTTTTTTTTTTTTTTTTTTTTCTGATGCGGAGATATGGAAGCATTCATTTAACATTGCTGTTGCGAAACCATTCTGTCACTAATTTTTGTTTTGTTTTTGTTTACTGTGCTTGTATTGGGTTTCAAGCTTGACCAACCTATAAGATTTGAATATCAATGGGTGTCACATAACCTCTAGTCTTGAAAAACCGCAATGAATCATTAAAGCGTTCTCTGTGTCGTGGATCATCCATGATGTGTATAATTTGGTCTTCAGCACTTCAATCATGGTGAAATCATCAGTTAATGAACATTCTTGAACCTGTAATTAGACTGTAGTATGGCTGTTTAACGAAGCTGATTGTAAACCAAATATTCTTGCAGTTGATAACTAAAATTGTGAACATCTCATTTTCCAATCGAGTCCCCCCCCCTCCCTTCAACAAAAATTTGTTTTCTTACTTATTAGTTATCCTGAATTGCCGATCAGCATTTTCAAATTTTTCTTTGTCAACAACCTTCCCTTTATCAAACACTGAGCTAATATTTTGTAGTCTCGCAGCAAATTTTTTATCCGAGTCTGTGAACCTTTTTTTTGGAAACTCGTGAGTTTCTTTGCTTTGCAGTCTGCTGACTTATTTTCCTCTGTCATCTAAAAACTTGTTGCTATAATTTCAAAATTGTTTCGTAAGAGATATGATTGAAACTCTGTAAAGTGCAAGCCTATGATGAACTTGTTTAAATCTGTCCACTTTCTTTGTAATCTTTGGTTTTGCTTGCTTACATCTTAACCTCTTCCTCTTTTTTTTTTTTTTCAGGTTCTTTATCGTTCTGTTAACGCGCGATTCTGTCAATTATCAAACTTCAGTCCTCTTGTTGAAAATCTTGTCTTGTAGTTCCCTTAGAAAATAAGGCCCCTTCTTTTATTTGCCTTTTCACATACTCAGGAGAGCAAAATTGTAAAAACCGTCTTTTATTAAGGTCTACAGGAGGAGCGTCCATGAACCGACAATTAATTGTGCTTTTTTCTAGAAATCTGGGGCAGATTTGGGGGGTCTTCCCTCCGGCAACAAAGTAGAGATAAACCAGCATTTATTAAATAAAGGAAATAAAAGGGTTTTTGCTTTCCTAATTTTCCTTTCAAATAAAAAATCCCTCCTTGCTAGGAATCCAAATTCAATCCCATTGATGATTTCTAAGAAAGAAGACACCTATTGTTAGATGGGTTCAGTGTTGCCAGATTTGATGATACAAGTTTTCCTTAAGACTTACTGTAAAATGCTGTGTTGCCATTTATGGTAGAAATTATCAAAATTTTACATTGAGTTAAATGGGGAATTTGGACAATTTCTGCCATAAATGGCAACACTGGTAAAACGTGTATATTTTTTGCCAAATCTGGCAGCTCTGGATGGGTTCTTCTTCTCTAAACTGCATCGATTTGAACCAGAACCAATTTAGTGGTTTTCTTGAGGCTAATGAAGTCTACTTTCTTTTTTGCAAAGTAAATCGCAAGAAGTCAAAATAGTATTCGATGTATCCTCAGAATACTTTTTACTTTGTTTATTTATATCTGTATTTATTTTTTATTGTTGTTATTTATTGTTTCTTGACTCTGCACGGATTAATCAAATCTTCTTAGCGTGTACATACATAGATACGTCCGTTTTATTTCTAATACATTTTTTTATTCTATTTTTTTTTTTTTATTCGCTCGGTTTTTTTTTTTGTTTTTTGTTTTTTTTTTTCCAATACCTGGAAGAACGTTTGTCAGTGAATCGGCTTTAATATTAGTAGTGACTCTCAAGCCGAATAATGACGGGTTTGTGAGTTTTAGCAATTTAGACTCCTCGCTTGTTGAAATTTGTGATTTCAAACTGTCACTTTCATCAATGATCTCAGGAAATTATTTAGTGTCATTAAGTTATAATGCTATTGATACTTGTAAAAAAAAAGAAAAGAATATTAGAGTAAAATTTAATTTGTTTCCAAGTTTCCCTCTATCTTTCTGTTTCTTTGAAAAAGTTAAAATTGAAATCAGTCAATAGACGGAAGGTAAAGACGTGAAAATAATGTGTTGCAAAGATGACGCTGGAATAACGTTTACTTTTAAAATTATTGCGTTCTTTCCCCTTTTTTTCTCCAATGTCCCTTTTTTATTTTCTTAGTGCCCTAGGATTAGGGGAGTTGTAAATTTGAATGTTTTCGCTTAGAATTTAGTTTTGTATTTCTCCCTCTCATTTTTATTCATTCATTGTTTTTAGTGTATTATAATTAGGTTTATATTTATTTTCAAAAGATGAAATAAATTGGAACAGAAAATTACTGTGAAGAAAAATATTTGAAATATATGTAAATTTAACTGTGTTAATCTGAGTAATCTTTATTCAATGCAACTAAAGACTACACGGAAAAAACGTGGTCAGTCACTTCAGGCATTGTCTAAACGTGGCGACTGACTTAATTTTTTTAATACGTGGCTCACTCAAAAAGAGAGATAAAATATAATAAAATTTAAGAGATTTTTGTAGACATGGAAGAAAAAAATCCCAAATTTTTGTTTATTTTTTTACATCATTTTTTAAGTCAGCCACATAGAGAATAAAGTGAAGACTTGGTTGCTAAATTTTGACGCTGCCTGAAGTGACTAACCCCACCTTCTTTCCATGCAGTCTTCAACTGTTCCCTTCCTATATAGGGTGTAACAATTAGGATGCTGCATAGTGCACATAGTGATGAAGGAAACTATCTCAACATTTCCGTGAATATGGACAGCAAACCAGTGAAAATCAACAGTTAAATGGGCTTATGAAGGCAGCCAAATTCTTTTTTTTTTTTTTTTTTTTTTTTTTAGTTTTTAGTTTTTAGAACTACCTGTCTGCTGGTCGAGACGGTTATGTGAGTTTCCTCCCCTTCCAAAAAAAAAGAAGTGTCCCTGTCCCTACTCACTAAAACTCCTGCCACTCGGGCTGCCTACCCAGATAAGCACCCAGCATACCAGCTGTTACCTCTAGCTAGCTGAAAACTGCCGTCAGGCATTACTTCAGCTGTAAATTCTGTTTTGCTGTTGATTTCTGCCTGTTTGAAGCAGGTTTTTCTTATCACTGCGTAGCGGCTCAAGATGTAAGGAGATGTACAATGTCATAACCAATAACATCCAGTGGCAGTCAGTGGTGTAGCATCAATGTTAGCAGTGCTAACACTTTGAATATCGTCGAATTACTAAGCAAAAGTAAAACCAATTCTGTAAAAGCACATACCAAGATAAAAGGAGAGAACTATAGTTCCTCGGCTCCAATTACGTAGGAATCGATGCCTAACTCGAAATTTTTTTCCCCGACGAAAATCGAAAAAAATCAAAGGGGTTACATTGTCGATTTTTTCGGCCGGAAAACCGAAGTATCACAGAACTGCTTTCAGTGTGACTTTTCCGACGTAAAATGATCCGAGAAATCGATTCCGACGGTCACCGAATCGATCCGAGAACTCCTTCTCGAGAACCCATCGGTTTTTCCGAATTGAGTTCTGGAGGATTTGAATCCAGCCGGTTCTTAGGCTTCCATTGCTGATTACAAGAGAATAAAGCTTTGGATCGATCTGCGGATTGTTGCAATCGCTTCCTCGGCTCCGATTACGTAGGAATCGATGCCTAACTCGTAATGTTTTTCCCCGACGAAAATCGAAAAAAATCAAAGGGGTTAAATCGTCGATTTTTTCGGCCGGAAAACCGACGCATCGCAGAACTGCTTTCAGTGTGACTTTTCCGACGTAAAATGATCCGAGAAATCGATTCCGACGGTCACCGGATCCCGATCGATCCGAGAACTCCTTCTCGAGAACCCGTCGGTTTTTCCGAATTGAGTTCCGGAGGATTTGAACCCAGCCGGTTCTTAGGCTTCCATTGCTGATTACAAGAGAAGAAAGCTTTGGATCGATCTGCGGATTGTTGCAATCGCTTCCTCGGCTTCGATTACGTAGGAATCGATGCCTAACTCGTAATGTTTTTCCCCGACGAAAATCGAAAAAAATCAAAGGGGTTACATCGTCGATTTTTTCGGCCGGAAAACCGAAGTATCGCAGAACTGCTTCCAGTGTGACTTTTCCGACGTAAAATGATCTGAGAAATCGATTCCGACGGTCACCGGATAGATCCGAGAACTCCTTCTCGAGAACCCGTCGGTTTTTCCGAATTGAGTTCCGGAGGATTTGAACCCAGCCGGTTCTTCGGCTTCAATTGCTGATCACAAGAGAAAGAAGCTATGGATCGAACTGCGGATTATTGCAATCGCTTCCTCGGCGCCGATTACGTAGGAATCGATGCTTAACTCGAAATTTTTTTCCCCGTTGAAAATCGAAAAAAATTTCCGACGTAAAATGATCCGAGAAATCGATTCCGACGGTCACTGGATCGATCCGAGAACTCTTTCTCGAGGAACATCGTCAATTTATTTTTTGGCCGGAAAATTGAAAATTTGTCATGGTAATGACTTATGGGAATATGCAATACTCATTTGACTTTGGTTTGTTATGGTATCATGAAATGTGGGAGAGTGACATGCAATAACAAACCAAAGTCAATTTTTTTTTTATCAAGGATAGGTAAATTTAGTGAGTGACAAAAAATTACAGCAGTAAAAAATTTCAATTTTATTTACAATAAAGTACACGTGTACTAATTTACAGATTCATAAAAATAAAATTAAATATATTACAAACAAAACTATCTTAATTTACAAAGTATCTATCATTGAAGACATACAAAAGAGAATTAAGTTTTTTTTTTTTTTTTTTTTTTTTTTACATTTTTGATTCAAAAGAATTAACGTGGATTTATTTTTGTTGCCTCCTCCTGTTTTGATCATAATCCAACATTTTTTTTTGGAAGGTAGTTTCTTTCTCCTCCAACATTAAGCACTTAAAAATCAAGATTTTTTTATTCTATCTAAGGGAGCTGAGAGGTTGGGACTATATGCTTTGGACAATTGGACATCCCTGTACCTACCGCATCATTCAAAATAAGTGGGTTGAGGGCAAGTTGTATTTTGTACAAAAATTTAGTCCAGGTCTCTTATTTAAGGACTAAAGGAGTCTGACTTTTAAAAACCGGAAAAGGAGATCAATTTTATTTTAAAATAGCGACGCTGATGAAGTGCATCGTTTTTGCTGATAACAAGCTTAAAAGTTCTCTTTGACCCAGGCATCATTGGAAAGAGATTAGTAGGGGGGATCCCTTGACCATTAATGCGGCATGTCATCTGGCAATGTTGCATTTAGTCCATTTAAATGCATGAGAATTATCGAACAACCTCAGGTGCATAGTGCACTCATTCGAAACAATATTTTACAAGGGTTTAAATGGAAAAAATGTAGTGTTGCCTGATTTCAGGCGATGCCACTACCCTGCACATATAGTACCAAAAAGTAGTTCAAGCGCTTTCAAAATGTTTGCTTCGATGTACCATGATGGCTTTTCAGCTAACATGCTCATATTTTTTTTTTTATTTTAAATCGGAAAGCGGATACATCCATTTAAATACACATTATCTCTTCACGATATTCATTGTGTTTTTTTAATTTGAACTAATGAATCTGTCTGATAATTCAAACTTATCATTCATGTAATGCTAAAAAGTGTCCAAACAGGCGACAAAACTTCAGTTGGAGAATTTAAAAATGTCATTAAAGGCCTTCAATTTTGGTTCAAGTAGAGGAAGTTACCAGCACTACTTAGTACTTACAGTGAATGTTCGCTGTGTGGAACGTTCGCTCTAAGTGGAATACCTCGCCAAGTGGAATTTTTTTTCAGCACCATAAATAACCTCCCATACTCTGACAGCAATTTCCCAAGTGGAACTTTCGCTACGTGGAACTTTAGCTAAGTGGAACTTCCGCTAAGTGGAACTTTCGCTAAGTGGAATATTTTTTCGGGGCAAGACCAAGATTCCACACAACGAACTTTCACTAGATCTATACTGATGTATTTGAGTATTGCAGGTGGCCTACGTGAGCCAAAATCTGAGGAAGCAACTGCCATCATTTAATTCACCAACTGCTCCTAGTTCTTGAGGAAGTGAAGGACCAGAGATTTAGAGAGATCCTCAGTCTACCTGATCAAAATGGGTGTGCTGGAGCAGTTTTATTCTAAGAGCGGTTTAAGGCCTTCTCAAATTGCAGCTTACTCTTACTAGTCCATTGGCGGCTCGTGCCATCTGGCAACAATGTCTTCGCTCTATTTATATCTATATTTAACAATCGATTGCCAGGGTCGGACTGGCTCTCTAAATGTTAGGCTGCTAGGTTAATTTTGGGGCCCCTCCCTCCATTCTAGGGCCCCCCTCAGACCATTTTTTTTAAAAATTAACTTAAAACGAAGCAGTTTTCTACGCTATTTTCAACTGATAATTTAAATCCACCCAAATATCAGCAAAAGGATATGCTCGTCTGCGGCCTCTAGTCCAGGATAAAGTAACTTATTATCTTCGGCGGTGCAGTCAGATATTAATTCTTGAGGGGGGGAGTCGGGGACAAGTGACGCCATCTTTTTTCACGTGCCTCATTTCCTGGGGGGTCTGGGGGGTATGGAATACCCATCAGGTGTTGACGGGGGGTCCGGGGGCCCTCCCCCGGAAAATTTTGAAAATTTTACGTCCTACAAACCCAATTTTAATGGGTTTTTTGGGTTTAATTTGTGAGAGAACCGAGAAATTATTTATGAGATAGAGATAATATTTTAGCAGGTTTTGATTTTCAAAAGAAGGAAAAAAGGAAAATTAGTTTTTAAAAAATACAAGACATAATGGTAAACTCCTAAGACTCGCCTCTTGCTTGCAATTAAATGGATTGTCATTTTTTTGTTTTTCTGGCCAGGGGGCCCCAGTTTGACCGTTCGGGGGCCCCGTTTTGATCCATTCAAAGGCTCCTTTTGTAAACGGCCGGGGACCCCAGATTCAAATGTCGGTCTGCATCGTGGACTAGAGCGAACTTGGCCAGTCTCGATGCTTTTCCGATCCTTATATATAAGCTATCTTAATTAGCTTACAGAGGTTTTCCTTTAGTGTATAATCTATTTACTGTCTTCTTTGATACATTATTCTTTTTTCATTCCTAAAGCTTTTCATTTTATCCATTCGGGGGCCCCATCGAAGGCCCCCGCGGGGCCCCCTCGGGCCTCAAAAAGCGAAACTTTAGGCCGCGATCGCGGCCTAGCGGCCCTGGCCAGTCCGACCCTGTCGATTGCTGGTGAAGCGCTGCTTCACTTTCGAATCGATTGTTTCACATACAATCAAATGGAGGGATGAAATTGTTGCCATATTGCACGAGCCGCCACTGTACTAGTCAACTGTGGTATTTAATTGTCATGGGTATGTAGTCTTTGCTCAAAATTGTTCGTTTGTTGCTCTTTGGAAAATAGTTTACTTCAGAGCGAGGCACGCTCATCTAGCACTAAACCCTAAGGAAATTTTATTTAGTGACCGGGTTTCGTCAGCGCAACCAGTCCAGTGGCGTAGCGTGCAATTTGGCAACGTTGTGTTGTGTTCACTTAAACCAATGTAGAAAGGTCGAATGCGAAGGTGTTCAGCGAACACCAAATAGCTCGATCTTTTTCATGGCTTTAAATGGACAAACTGCAACGTTGTCGAATTGAGCGCTACGCCACTGGCTAAAGCTCATTTCAGAAGTGTAGGCGCACCTAAACAATCATCTTTGGCGTATTTTCAACTTTTGTAAGTTAAATCAAAACAAAACTTGCCCACGACTAAATTATTTTGCTTTTAAATTGTCCGTTATTGATGAAAAGTGAACACTCGAACTCATTTTCTTTAATTTTCATTTAGTAATATCATAAATAATGTTGACAAATTCCAAAGATTATCGGTCTAGGTGCGCCTACACTGAAAAAAAAATCAGCTAAAATTTAACTAATTTCAACTTAAAAGTATGGACACCACTTAAAACTGTTAGTTTGAATATTTGAATTAATAAAATTAAGTCCGTGCCATGTTAATTAACACGGCACGGAGTTAATTTTACTAATTCAAATACATATAGTCAAACTAACAGTTTTAAGTGGTGTCCATACTTTTAAGTTGAAATTAGTTAAATTTAGCTGATTTTTTTTTTTCAGTGTACACTTCTGAAACTACCTCTACCACAGCTTTTTTTTTTCTGTGATCATCGATGTTTTCCAGTTTAAAAAAAAAAAATGGAATTCCTGCTCCATAATGGCGTGGCAAAAGTTTCGCAAAGTCTAAAAAAAAATTTACCATTTTTTTTTTTTTTTTTTTTTTTTTCTCCCAGGGCAGTTTAAGAATCGATTTTCCGGATCTCGACCACTTTCGATCATTTGCTAACGGTGGAGAAGGAGGCGGCTAGCGGCTCAATGGACTGAAAATCCAACGTTTGGGGGGGGAGGGGAGGAAACGAATGGCACAAGGGGGGGAGAGGATCTTCTGTGGTCCATGATCTCAGATGTAGTCCGAGGGAACAGCAACGTTGTTGCTGCCCCGACTATAGATGGCAGCACCGGAGTAATTGTTGACTTGCTCGTAATGGACCGGTATTATGTCCGAGTAGAAATTATGATTATGATTATGATTATGATTATGGCTGTGGACGACGCTGCCTATGCTCATGTTCATGTTCATACCGCCGCCGCCGCCTCCCAGCGCGTGTGGGTGCGCGGCGAGTGACGAGAGAGGCGTCTGTCTTGACAGGTCGACGCCGCTAACACCGACGTCTCTCTCTCGCTCACGGTCCCGGTCTCGATCTCGGTCTCGATCGGCATCGCACGAGTCCAGGTAGGATGTGTTCTGATACGCTGGCGTCGGCACCCGGTCCAGCTCCGCGTAGACAGCCTCGCTCACCTGCACAAACAAACAAACAAACACTCAAATAAACGGACGGGCCTGTAAGTATACAAATACAAATTAATATACACGACAGTTCGTCGAGGATTTGAGTTATCGACTAAACAATGTGGAATTTTGCGGAGGGACAAGGAAGAATTTATGGGCAGTGATAAACAAAGAGGTTCTGACTAGGATCATTCGAAACGAGCAGAGCTGCCGATTTGCGTAGATTTAATGACATTTTGAAATTAACCGAAGATTCCACCGGTTGAGAAAAGATTACAGAGTTTAGTTCAGCGTATGACTGTAATCAATACCGCCTTTACACATACCAAGCTGCTTCTTTGAGGTTAGGGTCATCTTGGTATACAGAGCTTATGGAGAGTGCAATGTTGATGAAATTCAAAATCTTGATTTATCCTCTCTAAATATGATTTTCAAGTCTTTTAATACTTTATGTAAGTAACTAAGCCCAAAACTTTCATTACTGACGTGCTTTTCCAATTTTGGTTGAACTTCAAAAAACCAACAAAATACTCGATAACTCCATAAGCGGGCCATAAGCTTACGTATACCAAGACGAACATAACCTCCCTGATCTCAAAACAGAGCAGCCGGGTATGAGTAGAGGCGGTATTGCTGTAATGCACGAAAAAAATAGCGTCTTTTATCTTTTCTCAACCGGTATATTTTAATTAATTAACAGCGTTTCTACCGATCGAGAAAAGATTACAGATCAGATTATTTTCGTGCATTACAGTCATACATTGAATTGAACTATGTAATCTTTTCTCAACCTGTGGAATCATCGGTGATTTTAAAAATGTCATTAAATCTACGCAAATCGGCAGCTCTGGAAACGAGTGATGACCATATACTTCTGTGTGCGTGTGTCTGTTTGTGTGTGACGCCAAACCTGTCAGGGCCGAAACAAATCCCATGCAGCATGGTTTGCAATCTATCGCAAAATAGTCATCGTCAAATTTTGGCACTTTGATCATCTGACCTTAAAGTTGCAAATATATGGAGTAAAAGTTGTGACAAAATGGCAAACAAATAGAAACGTTTCGGAGCTGGTTTTTTTTTCTGCCCTACTTTTTGCATATGTTTCACTTCCACTTATGCCTATGTGTCTATGTGTCAAAAGTTGCAACTTCATTGCAACTTGAGGGTGGAAAATTGTCCATATGTGGTTAAAAAATTGCCATTTTATTGCTTAACTTTGTTGAAATTTTTAACATTTAGATTGAAAAATGGTACATGGGTAGCATATGTAGCATGGTTATGTAGCTACATATGTAGCATACTAGCATGGTTTGCAATTTATCGCAAAATGGTCGTCAAATTTTGGCACTTTCATCATCTAACCAAAAATTGCAAAGATATGGGATAAAAGCTGTAACGAAATATGGCGAAAAAATTGAAAATTTTAGGAGCTGGCTTTTTTTCTGCTCTACTTTTTGTGTATGAGTCACTTCCACCTATGTCTATGTGTCAAAAGTTGCAACTTGAGGGTGGAGAATTGTCCATATGCTCTTAAAAAATTGCCTTTTAATTGCAACAATTTAATGTTGCTAGGTGAGGCGAGGATGGACGCCTCGTCTTAAGATACGACATCAATTTCACGAATTTCATGAATTTCATTATTATTTTCTGCTTGTTAGCCTTAATTTTGTCGCCCGGGGCAAGGGTACCCATTTTCATTTTCCCGATTTCGCAGGTGCTGACGTTATTGGACTTTGCGTTTTTGCTTTGGTTGCAATTTAAAAGTGCAAAAACACGACTTTTTCCAAAAGCGATTGGTGGCGCTATCCATCGGATTGACAACTGGAAAAGTTTCGCCTGTTTCTATCGGAATGCCAACTCGAAAGATAAACACCGCCCATGAGAATAACTCACTAGCGACTGGAGGAGAGAGGGAGAGGGGTTTCTGATCCAAACAAAAAACAAAGAAACAAAAGAAAAACCAGTAAGGGAAGGTAATAAGTCAAAATTTGAGCAAAAAAGTTTGGGAACTACTGCACCGACGGACATATCCGAGCGGAACGCATTCCTGGATGTCTGCGGCGTGGAATGGTATCAAAAATCAGATTCCTCATCCTTCTCACAACAAGACAAGGGGGCCGCTAGTTTGACGTTCAACAATCGTGTGAAATGTTGAATTGAGTAATTTGAGACTTTACTCACTCACACACAAGTCTCAACAATATATTACACGCACACACACACTCGCACTCCCCCCCCCCTCTCTCTCTCTCTCTCTCTCTCTCTCTCTCTCTCTCTCTCTCTCTCTCTCTCTCTCTCACTCACGCACACACACATATTCTCTCTCATTCACTCTCACAAACATTTAATTATACGAGCCGTACTCTCGGTATGACGAAGCGACCGCAACCATAGTTTCATCACAAACTTATTTTAATATTTCTTCTTATTTTTTCGAGTAACTCGGTTCTCACTCCCTTAGTCCCTCTCGCAGAGGCCGCACAATGGTCTCAGATAGTCAAAAAGTGGCCAAAAATAAGAATAGAAATATCTCATCAATGGGGCTTTTGCAAACTTTTGCTATATGCAAATAAATAGTCCAATCTTGTATAAAGACCAGCAAAAATCACGAAAATCACTCAAAGAATGTCTACAATTCAGTAATAAACTCACATAACTGCTATAACGGCAAAATGGCAAAGGCGGTTTGATGCAGGTATCATGGGAGATTCCTGGGAGATTCCTATCTATCATGTCACTTTCTCTACGGAAACACAGAGATATGTCTCCATTCAGATAGGAATCTCTCATGATACCTGCATCAAACCGCCATTAACCCCGCTTCTGAGAGTGAATTTGGTGATTTTTAGTGAACCCATCGTCAGTTTTACAGGTTTTTATGCAAGATTCAACTCTTCAATCCCCTGTGGCGGCTCGTGATATTTGGCAACCATGCAAGTTTTCCATTTAAACGTAGGTAAAATAATCGATTCTTGCGGAGGCTGACAGCCTCCGGGAGAATCGATTGTTTTACATTGGTTAAATAGGAGGAGGACACGGTTGCCAAATTTCACGAGCCGCCACTGCGATCCCCTATAGAAAAAGTTGCAAGAGCCCTATTTATCAGTTAATAAAGTTTTAAAACCAATTTTAATCACAGAGAGAACACTTTGGAACTAGTGATTCAAACCTAGAACTGTCACTGGAAAGTTATAAATAACACATAAAAGGTCGACAAATATGATTTTTGATGACATTTTTGCCACTGATTTTAGGCCTCTTTTCATCGATCTCAGACCATTGTGCGGCCGTGGAGAGAGAGAGAGAGAGAGAGAGGAGAGAGAGAGAGAGAGAGAGAGAGAGAGAGAGAGTTCAGAGGAACGGTGGCTCAGACGGAATATTGACAGAGAGAAGTCTAGGAGATATTGTGGCGGCGGTCAAGACATATTACTGTCTCAGTGTCTCATTAGCATATTAATGCCGTCACTCTCTTGTTGGAGTCTCCGTGCGCTGATTTATGCAATATATGTGGTCGAAGCGACGGGCGAAGAGAGCCGCTTGCTTTGCTATGCTCGTCTAATGAAAACGGGGGTAAAGTGAAGACATGGAACATACGGTCAAAGCAAATAGTTTCAGAAGTTAGAGCTCTAATAAGAAACGTATCAGCTTCACGCAGCGATATACATACACTCACTATCAATACTCGTCACCGAAGGTGTCGATCACCACGGCGATGCTAGGGGGATGTAATGGGAGGGGGAGGAGGGGAGGGGAAGGAGGGGGAGGAGGGGAGGGGAAGGAGGGGAAGAGGTTTGACGTATCGGGTGAATATGAGGTGAGGGTGGTGGGTCGTAGAGTCCTGAACACCGTAGAGTCCTGAACACCAGACTACAAGAGGATGCTGCTCAATTATGAAAAAAAATGGGAGGAACACCAACTTTGTTTGACCTCTCAAATGGCTGCTGCACAGAGCAAACTTTTGCTATAAGCAATGGGGCTGTTGCACACTTTTGCTATTAGCGCTTTAATTGTTGATTCTGCTGTAAAAAAAACCTCCAAAAATAACGATGGCAGCACTAAAAACTTCCAAAATCCACTCCTAAACTCGATAAACGCTTTCATTTGCGCGGGCGTAATGGTGGCTGAGGGTAGTAACAATGGGAGATTCCCATCTAACAATTCTGTAACTCCATCAAGAAGTGACCAATAAGAGACGACTTTCATTTGACACCGGTGTCACTAGGTGTTGCGGTACCATTCATCGGATGTGGATCACTACTCTCGCTGGTACTCTGGGCCCAATAAATGTACGGTACATACGGTCCTCGGCCCCAAGTTCACCCTAAAGGGGCGTCTCCACCTGCGAATTTAAAAGCGCGAATGAACTGATTGAGCCAATGAGCTGCCTTGAAGTCGATAGGTCGAGTCCGATGTATCGACAACGAAGAAGCTCATTGGCTCAATCAGTTTATTAGCGCTTTTAAATTCGCAGGTGGAGACACCCCTTAAGTACTTCAACAAGCATCGGCCACCAGCCAACGGACCGCATCGGACCGTTTTAAAATGGCGAAACCACAAAACTAACCTCCAAATAGCACTTAGGTGGGTTAGAGACTAGAGAGGCTCTAGACCCGCCCCAAGTAACGTAAAGTTGGGTGCGCACCCAGCATTCCGATGTGCCGTTAAAGAAATGTGAGGTTAGAATCGCCATTTTTAGATACGACCTAAAGCCCGTTTGTACCGTACATTTATTGGTACCTGGTAACTAATTACTCTGTGAATCATCCTTGTCAGCATAGAAAGAATGACGAAATTAAGATAGGAATCTTCCATTGTTACTTCCTTCGGCCACCATTACGCCCTCGCAAATAAAAGCGTTTATTGAGTTTAAGAGTGGATTTCGGAAGTTTTTAGCGCTGCCATTGTTATTTGTCGAGGTTTTTACACCAGAATCGACTGTTAAATCACTTGTAGCAAAAGTGTGCAACAGCCCCATTTAACGATCAAAACTGGTAAAAACCCCAAAAAATAACGATGGCAGCACTGAAAACTTCCAAAATCCACTCCTACACTCATCAATGAACGCTTTTATTTGCGCGAGCGTAATGGTGAATAAATCAGAACATTTCTAAAAATTCCATAAATTTCCTAAAAAATCACAAAATTCACTCTCAAAATCGGGCTTTCATGGCGAAGCTATGCAGTCGCAGGTATCATGGGGGTAATCCTATCTAATTTGAGACATGTCACTGTGTTTCCAGAGAGAAAAATACAAGACAGGAATCTCCCATGATACCTAATACAGCTGTTTTCTGGGTTTATTACTGCGAATTAATAAATTAATAGTGAATCGGGCTCTTGCAAACTTTTGCTGTATATAGGAGATTAAAGAGTTGATACTTGCATAAAAACCTGTAAAAATGACGATGAGTATAGGTACACTAAAAAATCACGAAATTCACTCTCAGAATCGAGCCTAATGCCGGAGAGACGCAGGTATAATGGGAGATTCCTATCTAAATTAAAACGTATCTCTGTGTTTCCGTAGAAAAAATGGCATAATAGACAGGAATCTCCCATGATACCTGCGTCGAACTACCATTACCATCATGCCGTTATAGCAGTTATGTGAGTTTATCACTGAATTTTAGACTTTCTTAGTGTGATTCTCGTGATTCTTGCTGGTCTTTAAATAAGATTGGGCTATTTATTTGCTTATAGCAAAAGTTTGCTAGAGCCCCATTTTAGACTTTTCATAGTGAGATTTTCGTGGTTTTCGCTGGTTTTTACAACAGATTTCACAATGCGGTTAGCAAAAGTTTGCAACATTAAGTTTTTTTTTTATTGACATTTCATAATGATGTAAGTACTAGAAAAGGTTAGGAGAGAACTCACCTCGCTAACGGGGTTGTAAGGTTCGTCCAAATTTGTACAAGTATAGTGATTGGTGGCCGAGGGTATGGAGCACATGGGCGTCCCCAACTGTGACGGCACCTCTTTCCGCCTTGTCGTCGACGTGAGCCAGGCGATGAACTTTCTCGATTTGGTCTTCTTCTTGGCCTGACTCGTTCTCCTCGCCGCGGTCACACCGGTGGACGAGGCCGATGAGGACGACGATGATGATTGGTGACGGTGAGCGTTGCTCCTCAAATTGTCTTTGTTTAGATCGATGTGTCTCTCGTCCCTCTCCCTGTTTCGGACGTCCACGTTGTTGCCGGCGGTCGTCGTTGTCAGATTCAGAATCTCACGCTTGCGGCCGCCTCTGGACACGTTCAGAACGGTACCATCTGAAACAAATAAAGTCAAACGAAATGTTAAGCGAAACTATTCATGGATCCATAAAGTCAGTAGTGCAGCCAAGGGATTGGGGGCCGGAGCTGTGGTCAGATCTGAATTTTATGTTCTCCTCGGCAGAAAATCGAGGGAATACTAAGATGAGTTACAATCAGAGTTGGGCAAATGGGAATCGTAATCGTTCACACGATTACCGAGTAATCGTAATCGTCAAATCTTTGGATGGTAATTAAATCCATTTTTCACAGATAAATAGTAAAATCAAGGGTATTTTTGATTAGATCTAATACTTCTACAACCATTATGATGGGTGGCTTGTAAAAAATCAGCTTTGATTACCATAGAATCATCCTCCGAAAAGACGACGATTACGATTACTTGGTAATCGTGTAATCGATTACCACCCCCATTTGCCCAACTCTGGTTACAATTTATCATTCAAATACTGAATCCAAAGGCTCTTGCACCAACAGAACTTGATTTCAAAAATTCGGTTTCAGGTTGTTGCGTTGGGAGCTTTTTAGAGAGCACTTTTTGGGAGCCGAGCTCCCAACGCAATAACTTAAAACCCTTCACTGCATGACCTTTTTTTTTTCAACCAAATATGGAATTTTCAATTCACTAGGTGGTCAAATACATAGGAAAAATAGTGAAAAAAAATAATTGGACGGTTTTTCTGTCAAAATATCATTTTACTGCTTTACACCCGTTTCTTACACATGCTATAATACCATAAGAAATGGTGGGAAAAGAAGAATACATAAAAAAAATTCAAATTTTAATTTTTTTTTTTTTTTTTTTTTTTTTTTTTTTTTTTTTTTACCTTACTTGGATTTTCCTAAACGCAAATCCCGGAAGCTTCGTAAAAATAATGAAATAGGGGTTGATTTTGGATATGGGGGCAAATTTTCCCCCGACATGATTTCCATTATTAAATGCATTACAATGAGGGCTGGTAGTATTTCGGAAAATGCTTGAGCCCGTTTTATGTTTTCTTATAATGTGAAACTGGTGATACAATTTGAAATAAGTCCAAATATGCATTGCAATGACTGATATAGGGCTTTTTACATCATGTGACACCAGAGTCACACTATATATGCAGTGAAGGGATTTATTAAAACCGAATCTTTGACATCAAGTTTTGTTGGTGCAAGAGCCTTTGGATTCAGTATTTGAATGATAAATTGTAACTCATTTTAGTATTCCCAAAATTTTCTGCCCGAGGAGAACATAAAATTCAGATCTGACCACGGCTCCGGATCCCAATCCCTGGTGCGGCCAGAAACTTTCTCTGGGGAGGCTTTTTGGGTTTCAGGTCAGTATAGGTCTACCCTACAGTAATAAAGACTACGGACAAAATGTCTACGTAAGTTTGTAAAAAAAAAGAAAAAACAAAGAAAACAAAAAAACAAAAAAAAAGAAAAAAAAAACACAGACAAACGGACGGACGAACTGACGGACAGACATTTTTTGGGAATGTGATTTTTGAGTTCAGGGGGACCAGAAATGCCAAGATATGGAAAAACCCCAATTTCGAAATTTTTCATGATGACAATACTTTCTCTCCTTAGGGGGGAGCAAGAAAGTAAAAACAAAAAATGTATACCTTGAAAAATGACCACATTCTAAAGACTTCTACATATTTTTTTACCACAAAATATATGTTAACATATTAATACCTTTTTCACGATACCTCTACGACCTATCTCCACTTTTTTCCCGACACAATTGTGCACTAATCTGCCATCAATGTCTACAAAGGAACAGAAATGAACAAGTGGAAAATAAATCAGCACGCTGGTAATGAGAGAGAAATTGAATTTTTTTTTTTTTACATCAATAGTTTAAAAGGTATTTTCCAAATTTGTAGATATTGGTAACAAATTAGTTGACGGTTTTGTTCAACAACAAAAAAAAGTGGACGTATTATGAAAAAAGGCATTAATGTACTAGGGACATTTATTTTGTTAACATAAAATAAGTAGAAGTCTTTAGAATGTGATAATTTTTCAAGATAGCCTTTTCTTTTATCAAAGACATACTTACGGAGACGTAAGTACGTAAGTAAGTAGACATAGTTTGTCAGTGGACCAAAAAGTAGATATTTTGTCCGTAGTCCATAGTATTATAGACCTACTGACTGGAAACCAGTTTTTGAGTGATGTTCCCACTTTTCATACACCCCACTTATTAGGGGGAGGGGGTGAAATACTATTCCAGGCATAAGAGGGGTCTAGGGTCCTCCTGCAGAAAATGTTGAAAATTTGACCCCTTGAAATACCTGTTTTGATGGGGTTTTATTTGAGAGAGAACCAGAGAAATCTTTATGCGACGCAAATCAACTTTAACAGGTTGTTATCTCCTCTTTCCTCTTTCTCTCCTCTCTTTCTCCTTTTTTCCTTAATTCCTTAATTCCTTAATTCCTTTTTTCCTTTTTTCCTTTTTTTCCTTTTCTTCCTTTCTATATCCCTCTTCTTATCCCCATACTTTCCTTTCCTTTCTTTTTCCTTTCTATGGCTCAACGAGGTGTTTTAACACCCCCCCCCCCCCCGGCTACGTCTCATAACACATATCCACTCATCTACTAGGATTCTTTCATCAAAATAAAGTTCTTTCCAAGGTTTTTATGTAGGTGAACGATGATAATAAAAAAAAAAAAAAAAAAAAAAAAAAAAAGCCGCGAATGTTCGAGTTCCTTTCAGGAGAGTCGGCACCACTAGACCAATAATCTTAGCGAATTTTCAATTTTCATTCATTCAAATAAAAGAAAAAACTATCCTGCAACTTTGACAGAAGTACTCGTTCATTCGGAAGCTTTCGATTTTTTACAAAACTATTTCGACCACATTTTTTGACGCCAGCAGAAAGTCCTGTTACACAGTGGAATTGCCCGTGTACGGCGTACATGAAGGTATGGACCCATTTTTTGTTTTGTTCCCCCCCCCCGTTTTTTGTTCTTTCGAAAGAACATTTCCGGGGTTTGTGAGACCCCACTCGGTAAGGTGAAGGTGAACTTTTAAACTAAAATTAATTGTCTTTTAAAGTAAAAATAATTGTTCTTAAATTAAAAATAACTGTATTTAAATTGAAAATAATTGTTTTTAAATTAAATATTCGGTATTTTAATCTAATGAAAAGTTTTTATAATTTAACAAAACTTAGTTTCAATTTTAAAATACGTCTTTTTGTTATACAATACAAAAATATTTCTTTTCAAAACTAAAAAAATTTTCTTTTTGTGAACGCAGTATTTCCTTGAGCTTTCTCTTCGAGTTAAAAAGAATTGAGACTTGCCATAAAAATAATTTCACAAAATTTAGACGGTCAAAGCCATTGGCGGATCCAGCAATCTGACAACACTGTACTCTCCCCATTTGTTTGCATGAGAAATAATCGATTTGTCATGGGGCTGCAGCCCCTCCAAGAATCGATTGTTAATCATACATTCAAATGAGAGGAATGCGCAGTTGCCAGATTGCTGCATCCGCCTATGGTCAAAGCTTTTAACTTCACTTCCGATAAAAAAAAAAAAAAAAAAAAAGAGGGGGGATATGAGACCGATCCCAGGAATGAAGTGACCTACACTAGAAACAGTTGACACATTACGGGCGGATACAGGAATTTGTCTTTCTCTCTCTCCAGCTGTTTGAACGCGTGTGTTCAAAAAGGATAGCAGCGGCCCGGCCATCACATGAGTTTAGCCCCTTTCTCTGTCCTTTTCTAATGCACGTACTCAAATAGGAAGAGATAGAGACAGACGAATTCCTGTATCCACCGATGTGACACATATTCAAACAAGTGAACGAAGTGGCAGTTGTGTTTGTGTACATACAAAAAGCGGCAAAGTGAGAGGGGGGGGGGGGTAATGATGATGCATCCGGGCAGTAGCGCACCGAGAGTTTCTTCATCTCTCTCTTTTCTCCATGAAGAAACGTATGTTAGACAAGGATGGACAAGGGGATAAAACCCCCTCCTTCTGTCCTTTTCCTACTCACACATTCAAATGGGAAATGAGAGAGATGGAAGATATCCTGGTTGCGCCAGTGCATCCGGGTATAGCCTCTAAGTGCATCCAAATATGCATCCGAGTGCATCAGATCCAAAAGTGCAGTTACTCGAGCACGAATTTGGTTATCACCAAGTCCTGGGATCGGTCTCATATCCCCCCTTTTTTTTATCGGAAGTGAAGTTAAAAGCTTTGACCGTCTAAATTTTGTGAAATTATTTTTATGGCAAGTCTCAATTCTTTTTAACTCGAAGAGAAAGCTCAAGGAAATACTGAGTTCACAGAAAGAAAAATGTTTTAGATTTGAAAAGAAATATTTTTGTATTATAAAACAAAAAGACGTATTTTAAAATTGAAACTAAGTTTTGTTAAATTATAAAAACTTTTCATTAGATGAAAATACCAAATATTTCATTTAAAAACAATTATTTTCAATTTAAATACAGTTGTTTTAATTTAAGAACAATTATTTTTACTTTAAAAGACAATTAATTTTAGTTTAAAAGTACGCCTTACTGTCATATAATTCAAAAATATTTTTTTTAAGTGTGTAAAACTTTTTTTTTTTTTTTCTGTGTAGTGATACAATGTGACAAATAATATTAAGAAAGTTTACGTTACACTAGTTTCAGCATGTTCGAATGGAGTTTTTTCATTGGATATTTTAAACAAAATTTTCGGCCGGAAAGTTGAAATCGTCCACTACTTTAGTATTTACTTGCAAGAAGATTGTATTCAATTTTAAGTTTGTGACGCACCCGGTTTTATGAGGGCATAGTTATTGCATTGGTTCCCGCGCCTCTACTTCATCGCGTAGAAATCTGTTTACAGTCAATCTTTGCCCCTTACTTACGTGGGGGATCAAATTCAGACATTATACTTGAGATCTACTTGATTTGATTCGCGAACTTGGAGAGACCCCCAGAATTAATTTGCAATTCAGATACACCCCTTGATTCAAAATGCTTTGAGAAACCTCTAGGAAGTTTCAAGGAATGTTCAAGATTTAGGCACGATTTTACAATTCAGAGACGCTTCGGAAACGAGGTAAATTTTAATGTTATTTTGCGGAATTGGCGGAAATTCAGGCTATTCTGATCTCCAAATGCATAGTTTATTCTCTAATATTTTGCTGATTTCGGAAATTTCGATTAAGCAGGCACCAGGCACAATTAAGCATTTTTGAAGGTGTAGAATTCTTAATTGGAAAAAGGTCGCATTAATTTCTTGAAATAGTAGCCAAAATTTCCGTTCAAAAATACGCTTATCCGGAAATTACATTGAATCAGAATTTGTTTGGAATCAGAGGTCTTCGAACGCCAATTTATAAGTAAATCGCTGTACTAAAACAGTACTTAGTGAGTCAAATTAACACTATCTTGCTCGCCTTCAGTGAGTCGGCAAATATTCCTACTCTGCAGTATTCACTTTGCCTATACCAGTAATTGAAGGTGCTTGACAGAATAGATTTAACCGTGCAAAATTAATTGTCCTGCTGTTGTTTCTCATAGACATATCGTCAATCGACAAAACATGCAATGTCTACTTTGTGCTGGACGAAAAATTGAACTTTGAATTGAAAGACTTAAAAGTGGACGAAATGTATTGAAACAATTGTATCAATTGCCTCAGATCGAATGCATTATGAAGAAAAAAAAAATTATAGAGAATGCTGGATTTTTTTCTGTAAACAGAAAGACTTTATCGTATTTTGTATGCAATTTTTATCTTTGAGAAATTGAAACTTGTAACAATGAAAGCATCGATGTTAAACTGAGAAGAAAATTAAGTCAAGCTTTTTATTAGAGGTTAATTGCCATAGACTTTAAACTTTTGATTTTTAAGCGTTCCTCGATGAAAAACCAAACTCTCAAACTCATTTTCATTCCTTTTTTTATGTAATGTGAGGAATAATGTTAGAAGATTCCAAAGATTATCGGTTTAGGTGCGCCTACAGTTCTGAATATATTACTGATTTTTGACAAGAAGTATATAAAATTTAATTAATTGGATGTTTGTTACATAATGAATTCAGGCGAAAACTATAAGAGTACGATAGACATCAGAAATGTGGAGATCAAAAAAGAAAAATTCTAACAATCACTCAAATTTTTCATCACGCTCGGTAAAAACTTCATCTTGCTTCAAATCAAAAACAATTATTAATTATTGTTATTATTGTTATTATAATTGGTTTTTGTTATTGTATTGTTATTGTTATTATTGATATTAATTATTATTATAAACAATAAACAATTATATTGATTCTGATTAATTTTTTAGATAAAATATTATACTTTCAACACAATGATCCATCAAAGCTCGAATTTCTCTTCTGACAATGAGTAATGAATCTATGTTAACAGCAAGACTTTATCGTAATACGTAGTAAATTATTTTTTGAGAAATTAAAACTTTTATAACAATGAAAGCATCGATAGTAAACTTAAAAGAAAATTAAGTCGAGCAAACATTCGCTATTTCCCCCTTTCTTTTCAACTATTCTGTCTATAGGACTTAAAATAAAACTATACATTCGACTTTAAAAAATTACGGAAAAGAAATAAAGTTACCACCATTAACAGAAATTAAAAAAACATAGACTTTCTCAAAACGTTCTCTCGCGGTGCGATTCTGCTCAAAACAATTATTGCTATTCTGATTAATTTTTCAGAAAAAATATTTTCATCAGATAATTGATCAATGGAAAAGCTCGTTTGATTGAAGAGTGATTCTGTTTAAAAGTCAAATAAATCATTCGTCAACTTCGCATCTACGTCAAAATGACCTATGCGAACACAAAACAGAGAAAGGGAGATAGAGGAAATAGCGGACAAAAAAAACAACCGGGCAATAAATTTGAAAAAAAAAATGTGGTCGAGGAAACAGATCAATGCATGGTCCGCTTTTTCACACGTGGTTCTATCAAAACATCTATACGTATATTCATTCGGGAGAAAATTTATGGCCTGAATTTTTGGTATAAAAACCGGGGCTTTTGGATTTCAAAGCATCAGTCTCATCGCAACTGAAGTGGTCCTGTGTAACCAACGGCATCAGGTAAGCGATCTACTTTGGTAATTTTTAACAAGATTTTCTCTTTTTTTATATCGTTGGCTATGTGTATGTGACCTGTGACGCAACCGTTCTATCGGTGAAAAAAGAAAAAAAGATAATTCGTCGATGAGAGTTTCCTAAAGATACACTCAACGCACATGATACTCAGTGGCGTAGCGTGCAATTTGGCAACGTTGCAGTTTGTCCATTTAGACCTATGAAAAAGATCGAAGTATTAAGTGTTCGGAGAAAACCTTCGCATTAGATCTTTTTACATGGGCTTAAACGGAAAAAATTACAACGTTGCCCGTTGCTGGTAGCATAACGTAGAACTTTTGCTTCAGAGTTGTTGCCCCCGATGTGATAGTTCAAAGTAATGACGGCTCGTAAAATGTGGAAACAACGTATTTTCTCCATTTAAACCAATGTGAAACAATCTATCTTCATGAGGTTCGATTACACCTCCAAAATATCGATACTTTTGCACATGTTCAAATGGCAAATAAGCACACTGAGAGAATTATTTTTTTTTAATCCAAGGTGTATTTCGTTTGTGTTAAAGAAACTGCACGGTAAAATGTTGACTAAGGGGAAATTCCTTTAATCCAAGAAAACAGTCTGCTGCTACAAGTAAAAGATTCATTGTTGTGACATTGATTCTCCTTCATCCAATGAGAACTTACTTCGCGCAAGGAAGACTGTCCCAAGCAAACGTGTTTCCTTGTTTTTAAAGAAGTGATTCCTCTCAGTGCACGAGCCGCCACTGGTTCAGATTTCATGCACTCAATTTAATGTCATAGATCAGTGGCGGCTCGTGAAATTTGGCAATCATGCTTCTTACCATATACACCTAAGCAAAGTATAGATTTTTTAGATGAAGATCGATTATTTTACGTAGGTTTAAATAACGAGACTCCATTGTTGCCAGACTGAGCGAGTCACCACTGACATAGACTCATCGCAGACTATCTGAGCGCTGCGGCTGATAGTTTGTGTCGTCATCCCCTCCATTAGTTCCTATGGAAAAGCATGCGGATCTTTCGGCCGTTTAATTTAGCCTCCAAATAATCGATACTTTTGCACAGGTTTAACGGTAACACCCGTAACCGTAATTCGATTACACCACCTCCCCATGCATTTTGCCCAATTTGCTGGGTACCTCTAACTAGAGTCCCTATATACTATGAGAGTTGCGACAAGACTCTCAAAATGAAGAAGAAGAAGCTGATCAATGGAGCCCCCAAGAGGCAAAATGCAAATGGCGGATGGCCATTTGCCTCTGCGCTGTTGCCACTATTTCGCTATCTCTTATAGGTTAGATTCAGATTCTCGACAATAACGGTCGTTATTGAAAGAGATAATAATGTTCTCCAGAGTAAAATTCAAGCAGAGGAAAAATTCACAAAAATTACCCCGGTCACTTTTCCTTCAAATGTGTAAGTTCGCGAGTTCGCGAATAGTAAACAAACCCTCCGCAATTTGCATTTTGCCTCTTGGAGCTTTCTTGACAGCCTAAATCTGAGAGCCAATCAGAAATGGATTCAGCAATGGCGCAACTCTCATAGTATATACGGACTCTACCTCTAACCAGTCCCTATACGTAAAGAGTTAGGATGATTGGTCAACATATTTCAGGCTCTACGGGTTCCGCCATTTGATGCGTTTCAGCACATTTATTAACCAAATCAGCTTGTTCGTTCAAGTCAACAAAGGCCCCACAAAGGTTTACAGATAAAAGTGTCAACTGTCGACGACCCTGTTTTTAATCATGATGCACCTCAAGGATATGTCTATAATGCCCAAAAGAGTTGCATTGAAAGCGCTAATATACCTGTCACTGGCGCAATCAGGATCTCTTCCATCTCTCTCATTTCCCATTTGAATGTATAAGAAGGAAAAGGACAGAAAGAAGGGGTTTTATCCCCTTGTCCATCAATGTCTAACATACGTTTCTTAATGGAGAAAAGAGAGGGATGAAGAAACTCTCGTTGCGCTGTACTGACCTATGTCCATCAGCAAAGGCATAGTGAAAGATTACACCGTTAGAAACTAGATATGCGGCAATGTAATCTTTGCATTGCACCTAAACACAATAATGGCCCTCAGAATGTAAACAAAAATGTGCAAAATCCAAAAGCGGGGGCCCAGAGCTGCCGATTTGCGTAGATTTAATGACATTTTTAAAATCACCGATGATTCCACCGGTTGAGAAAAGATTACATCGTTCAATGCAATGTAAGACTGTAATGCAAGAAAATACTCTGCTATCTGTAATATTTTCTCAATCGATGAAACGCCGTTAATTAATTAAAATATCCGCAAGTTTTCAACGTTATCGACGTTCCTACTTGTTGAGAAAAGATATAAGACGCTAGTATTTTCGTGCATTACAGTCATACACTGAACTAAACTCTGTAATCTTTTTTCACCCGGTGGAATCTTCGGTGAATTTCAAAATGCCGTTAAATCTACGCAAATCGGCAGCTCAGAGCGGGGCCCATGGTTTCGCTGGTCTTAACTCTCTACATGCAGGGACTCTGGGTTCAGTTCAGTGGCGTATTGTGCAATTTGGCACCGTTTTACTTTCCCCATTAAAACCCATGAAAAAAATCGCACTATTGGGTATTCGGCGAGCACTCTCGAATTCGACCTTTCACATAGGTTTAAATAGACAAAATTCAAAGTTGCCAAATTGCACGCTACGCTACAGTAACAGTTAGTTATGTATCTACCTAATTTATTAATTCGCTTTTTCCATTCGCGGTTGAGTCCACCATTATTGTAATTTTGGCCCTTCACCTTTCATTGTATAATTATTTGGTTCGTAATTTATTTATTTATTTATTAATTTATTTATTTATTTGTTTATTTATTTCTTTATTTATTTGTTTATTTATTTATTTATTTATTTATTTATTTATTTATTTATTTATTTTTTATTTTTTCTTCGGATCAGACAAAGCAGAAATGGCAAAACTCGCTGCTCTCCTTATCGCTGCATGCGTGGTCGTCGCTCAAGCAAATCACCTCCCGAACCCCAACAGCTTCCCGCGTAGATGCAGCAGATACGATCTGTACAAAAACTGGGATGTCAACTGCTTGGTAAGTGACAAAGCTCATTAATTGGGTAGATAAAGCGCATTTTTTTTTCTTTTTTCCAGCGATGGTAAAAAAGCGACTTTTAGCGAATGGGTCTTTCGCCAACTTTTGCTACATCAATATAGAGCATGAATTTTATTGCAACCCCAAAAATACCGATGAACACAAAAAGAATGCAATTCAAAAATGCTTAAATTGAGAACGATTTAAGTCGAGTCAAATCGAGAGTGTGAATAATTGCAATTCAGAAAAACTCACCCTAAATTGTCAATTTTTGAGAAATCTTGAGTTTAGTCCAAGGGCCAGAGGGCCTCATCCGACCGAAGGAAAGAAATTTTTATGAACTATAGATTTGAAAATTTAAATTAACTTTTTAATAAATAGTATTTCATGGGCATGGGTTTGATACGACTTGCATAATGCCCTAAGGCAGATCTTGGAAGGGCGAAATGGGGCTGTAAAATCAGAGTCTTCTACTCTCTCTAGCAAACTACAGCCATCCCTTTAAAAATCACTCTCTTAAAAAAAAAAAATAAAAAAAAAAATAAAAAAAAAAATAAAAAAAAAAAAAAAATAAAAAAAAACTCGCAACACACGAAGGAAAATTTCTCGTTTGAATTACGGAACGTATTGATAAAGTAGCAATCGGAATCCTTTTAAATGACCAGGATTTTAATTGATTCAACGATTCTTCCTCGAGAGTTATTAGAACGATTGGATCAATAAGACTCCCCATAGCTCGAAAGGGAATTTCTTTCCAACTACTGCGCAATTATTAAGAGTTCCAGTAATTCAAAAAGAAATTTCTTTTAAGCAGACCATGATTAACAATAGCTTTTTTTCTGCGTACAGAGTGCGGCAAGATAATAATAAAAAAACTAATTTAAATTAATGTAATTATTTTGCCCCCCCCCCTTTTTCAGAGACCTAGTTCCACCACTGATCCACCACAACCCCTCAGTGGCAAATCCAGGGGGGCACGTGCCCCCGTGTCACCCTCTGAGGCCTCAAAAGTTGACTTTCTTTTTAACAGAAAATAGCCCAAAATTGCCTCCTGCGACGCTTCAAATTTCAAATTTCAAAGCTGTGCTCCCCCCTCCCCTCACAAATTTTCTCGCTCCGCAATTGCCCCCTCCTCCAACCGCAGCTTCGCTTGCACATTTTCATTCTTACAGGTAATGCGTACGCAGATCTAAGTGAAAGCTCCAGTCACGCAGACACACCCTAAGAACGGTGCCAGTGACAGACACCCCAAAAGGCTGATGCCCTTATCGGAAAAGAGAAAGTTAGTTAGGACTTGCGGTGGATCCTCAGCGTTTAGTTCCATATTCTGCCACCAGAGAAAGATACGATCTTTAAATGGAAAAAAATAATGGTAAACGCAAAAAAAAATTAAAAAAAGAGCTTCGATGGAGCCTCAGAAGCAATCTAAGGAACATTTTAGTTCAAACCGTATACTAAAATGTTACGTAATAAGCGAGAAACTATTGAATTTCGTAAACCCCCTAATGGCATCCAATATAGAACTGGACGCCGTTAGGGGGTTTACGAAATTCAATATTTTCTCGCTTATTTCGTAACATTTTAGCATACGGTTTGTACTAAAATGTCCCTTAGATTGCTTCCGAGGCTCCATCGAAGCCCTTTTTTTCATTTTTTTGCGTTTATCATTATTTTTTTCCATTTAAAGAACGAATTTTTTTCTGGTGGCAGAATACGGAACTAAACGCTGAGGATCCACCTTAAAATTACTTCCAAGCTCTGCTATTTCGATGTTATAAGCATTTCAATATGCCTTCGAAGTCCGAAAAATTGTGCATTTATGGCAAAAGAATTTAGACATTTTGGAATTTAAGTGTTTATCACTGATGCCGTTCTTGTAGGGGGTGTCTGTAACATGGTGCTTTCACCTTAATACTTTTCCTTTTGAAGTTCATATATAAGTGAAGAGGGTGGACCTATTTTTGTGAGACGACCGGGAGAAAAAATTAGCCTTCCCCCCCCCCCCCCCCCGGTGGGTGGGCGAATACGATCCCTCCCAAACCCCATTGTCCCTTGTTTTATTTTGTCGCATCATTATTCTAGATTGGTACCGATTGGATTGTCGTTGCTTCGTCTGGTGCTGGATCCACTCTCGGCTGGGAGACTGACTATAATCTTTGCGATGCTATCTTCAGTAAGTTAATCTTTGTAGCTAGTTTGTAATATTTTAGTTTATTCGAGTCGTTTTTAAATTGCATTCCAATCAATGAGCTATAACTTTAGAGTGGCACATCAAGGAACGTTCCGCTGGTTCATTGTTGCCATCTAGGGCGCCGCCATCTTGCCGTAAAAACCGATTTTGAGGTTAAATTTTGTAAGTAGTTTCCGGTCGCTCCGTAAACAAACTCGGGCATCGCCGGAAACGACCTACAAAATTTAACCTCAAACCTTGGAATCTGCCGTCCAAATTCCGCTTTTTCCCGGGATTCCTTCTACCCTGTGTGGCACAAGGTGGACCAATTCGCTGCCACTCTAAAGTTATAGCTCATTGATTCCAATATCCTTAGCAATATTGACAATGATTAGTGATTTCTAATAGGGTTCTTGCAGAGTGGCAGCGGGCTGGTCCACCTTGTGCCACACAGGGTAGAAGGAATCCCGGGAAAAAGCGGAATTTGGACGGCAGATTCCAAGGTTTGAGGTTAAATTTTGTAGGTCGTTCGGAATTTGGCGGGAATTTGGACGGCAGATTCGTAGGTCGTTTCCGGCGATGCCCGAGTTTGTTTACGAAACGACCGGAGACAACCAACAAAACTTAACCTCAAAATCGATTTTTACGGCAAGATGGCGGCGCCCTAGGTGACAACAATGAACCAGCGGAACGTTCCTTGATGTGCCACTCTAAAGTTATAGCTCATTGGGCTCTTGCAAACTGTTTAACCTCATTGAGCTGTTGGCGAAATTAATTTCCAGTATTACAGCTCCACTTCTTCGTTTTGGGCGCAAAGAATCCATTAAAAAAAAAAAAAATCACGCAAGTGTACGTTCTTGGATTTTTCATTTTTGCTTTGTTTTCAATTTAAAATGTCAAAAACGCAAAGCCCCCCCCCCCCAAGTAATAAGGAGCGCTATCCATCGGATTTAAATCTGAAAGAGTTTCGCCTGGAATCATCTTAAATACAGGAAAGTTTCGAGATTGGTCAAAATCGGCTGAGAAAATGTTTTTGTAGAAAAGCTTCCACAGTCCATACACAGAGAAGAAAATATTTTAAAATTTGTTGCATTCAAAAAACTATTCATTAGATCAAAATACCGTATTTTCAATTTAAATGCAGTTATTTTTAATTTAAAAACAATTATTTTTACTTTAAATACAATTAATTTTAGTTTAACAATACTTCTTATTGTCATAGAATTCAATTTTTTTACATTGTTAAAGACAATGTGTTATTTTTTTTTTTTTTTTTTTTTTTTTTTTTTTTAATTCAAAACATTTTTTCTTCTGATGTGTACTTCATAGTTCTCCACGACGACCATTCGGTGTGGCGTTCCTTTTATATTTTCAATGTAGTGAATTGGAACTATGCATTTGAAACTGATTGAAGGAAAAAGGGTGTAAACGAATATGTACGGGCGTGGTACTTAAAGGGTTAATTTGACTTTGTTCTCTATTTGTAGCTTATGGACTCGACTGCTGCGGAGGATGCAACTACATTACTTTCCTCAGGCTTGGTGGTTACACTGACTACGCTGCTTTGACCATGATCCAATCTTCAATGAACTACTGGTAAAATAAAATTCTACTGCGCATCCCCTGATTTGACAGCCTGGATACAAAAAAAAAACCACCCAACAAGCCAATCAGTGGCGTATAGCATGCAACTTTGCAACGTTGCAGTTTGTCCATTTCAACCCATTCAAAACATCGAAGTATTGGGTGTTCGGTGAACACCTTCGCATTCGACCTTTCACGAGTGTTTAAATGGAATAAATACAACGTTGGCAAATTGCACGCTACACCACGAGGCCAATCATTTACTTTTGCGTTAAAGCGATCGTTTAAGCTGTTTGTGAGTGACAAGAGCTAGACGGTTTTAGTGCAAAATCAACGGATATCCATCAATCACAACAAAGCACTCATCTGTCGCAATCGGTTGGGACAAAACTCGCGTAGCGTTCCAAACTATCTCACTCACTCTCCCGCGACCCCCATAAATACCCATCTCTTTCTAATTTCAAAAGTCGTACACAGGGCCTTGTATTACGATGCATTATTATCAAGATCGCATTAAAACACCTCGAGGAATTCATTTCTGCCAAAAAATTTCACAAAATATATCTCAATAAATACGATTTTTGAAATTAAGAGTGAGATAGCAGTGTATGGGGATTACGTGAGAGCGAGAGAGACAGTTTGTCTTTGTTTGGAACGCTCATCACCGGACGATCTCATCTATCGACGATTACAGTCTGATAAAAACATTTGGGAGTTGAGTTTTATCACAGAACAGTAACTGTTTTGCTTGCGCATCATGGGCGGATCCAGAGGGGGGACCACGGCGGCATGCCCCCCCCCTTGGGCCCCCCCCAAAAAAAAAAAAAAACAGTAAGAGGAAGAGAAAGATGGGGGAAAACAAAAGAAAAGTAGAATCTAAGTGTGATTCATGTAACTTTCTCATTAATATCTTGTTTGGGAATAAGGAAACAATAGCAAGGGCGGGATCTTCCACTTTTACGAACAAAAATTGAAATGAGGTAGCATAAAAATGAAGAGTAAACGGTTAAAAGATGCCTCAAATTGACTGTAGAGAAGCTTAAATTTTCAACATTTTCCGGGGGAGGGACCCCCATTGAGGGGGGATGTCCCCCATACCCCCCACTCACGTTACAAAAATGCCCCCCCCCGTTGAGACTTTCCGCCCTTGTTACGCATTAAAATAAAGGTGCTTGCGATGCAATAATAATTGTTCAGCTAGCTCTAGTGGCATTAAAAAGCATCATATTTTAGAGTTTTCAGTGCCAAGGTAGGCGTAAAGTGCAGTCAACTCCAAAATGACGGCGAGTAGGTAATAATTATTTGTTTCTCTTCTGTTTGAATACAGCACAGGAGTGTACGATTACTCTGAGAGCTTGTTCGGACAGGCGTACCCTGACAGCACGAACGTCTTTAGATACTTCACCCGCCAGAACTATGGTATGTTTTAATCAGGTCTTTAAGTCGCAGACAAACTGTCATTTTAAGCAAATAGGAAGCGAAGCGTTGATGCCGCGGCAAATAGTACGCAGCCTAGGCAAACAGTAAGCGTCCATTTCAGGCAAATTAAATAACAATCCGAAAGTCGAGAGTAAGAAGTAAGATGTCATTTTTTTTTCATTTCATTGTGATTAATCCCAGGATATTACGATACGAAGATGACACGTCAAAATTTTTTATCCAGAACTTTCAAGTCCAAAAATCAATGTCCAAAATATTAAACTCCAAAAAATTAGGTCCAAAGAAGAAACGTCCAAAATAAGAAAAGGCCTACATTAAAATGTCCAAAGATTATAAGTCCATAAAATGAAGTCCACACATTTGGAAAGTCAAAGGAGCAAATGAATTTTGCAAGCAATGAGTATGCAAACGTATCGCATTTTTTTTTTTTTTTTTTTTTTAAATTGACTCATGACCCTGGCAACTTTTTGTCAAAAAGTTCTATCAAGTAGGTTAATCAACAGGTTGGTACTTTTGTCAAATCATCTGATGGATTTCACAGGAAGATTTAATTCAAGCTTTCTATAGAAGACAAGGATACAAAAATTGTACTGGAATATTTCTGTTCATTAAGTATGGGCCTTTGGTAATTTTTTTGGACATGGACTTTTTATGCGCGGATATTGTAGCTCATTGGACATTATAACGTTTGGACGAAAATATAACTGGACAGATACAATTTTGGACGAAAAAGTTTTGGACATAAAGGCTGTGGCCATGTCATGCTATGCTACGTCATCATATGTACACTCGACTATTCATAGCCTTCTAGAAATTCCGTCATCATGTTTAGCGGAGAAAAAACAAAAAGTCAAGGTACATGATCTGAAAATACAGTCCTGATTATCATGGATTACTCCACCGAAAAATCAACATCAACCCATAAAGATGTCAATCTTAAACGAAGATTTGATACTCTCGAGTGAATTGGATCAATAATAATTTTAAATAGGTTCATGAAATGATTTTAATTCAAATAATCATTTGTTTTTTGCAGAGAGGATGTACATGTCTTACACCGACATCAATGACCCCGCCTTCATTCCGTACAATTCGTACACCAACGGTAAGGACACGGACTCTTCCCCCTTCATGGTCGGATCCAGCTATTTCGCAACCATATGAATTCATCCTATTTAAACGTATGAGAAATAATCGATTCTTGAGGGCGTCATGGCCCCTCTACTAATCGATTGTTTCTCATGCATTCAAATGGAAATTATACACATTTGCCACATTGCTGGATCCGCCTTTGTCCCTCTCCCCCTTCCTACCAGTTGTGCAGTAGCGCAATTCGGATCCCTTCCGTGGTAAAAATTTTCCTTGACCAACTTTACGAGGAAATCGATTTCCATGGAAATTGATGTAATTTCCATGGAAACCAAGTATTTTTTCATGGAAACTACATTGATTTCCATGGAGACTACATTGATTTCCATGGGAACTACATTGATTCTGATGGAAAACACACCGATTTGCATGGAAATATGCGTGGAATCCATGGAAAAATACTCGGTTTCCATGGAAATCTACTTCCATGTAAATAATTTGGTCATTGAACATTTTGACCAGGGATTCCTTCCCATGATCCTCGTTTCCCCTACATGTATATAATATTCAAAGTCTATCGAAAAGTCTTGAGATCCCGACAGCCCGTCTCAAATAATTTACGGGTAAAAATCCAAGGATTTGGGGCAAATCCCTGGATTGCCCTTCATTCTAATATGAAAAATGCTGTCTAAAGCCGTGCATACAACCGCAAACGAAAAATTTGGCGGGAAATTCAAAAATTTGGCGGGAAATTCAACAATTTTACAACAAGTTGAATAGAATCGAAACATTTAAGAGTTGGGCAAACTCTGAAGCAAGGGTAAAAGAGCCAAAATATACTAACATATTATAGAACAAATTATGTGAAAGTATACGTAAAGTCAAGGGAGGGAGGGTGCTCAATGTGAAAGAGTGTATCACATAAATGTTTTTTATGTTTTTTGGCTCTTTTACTCCTGCTTTAGAGCTTGCCCAAGTCTTAAGTGCTTTGATTTTATACATCATTGTATCCGCAATTTAGAACTTTTTGTTTAATTTATTTTGTAACAAGGACCTCGTAAGGACTTCTGGGACACACTGTATGAAAAACTGAAGGTAAAACTGAAACTAAAGTGTCTGAAAAAATCATTGCTTCGAATTTGCCCCCCCCCCCCAAAAAAAACCAGCTCTCGATCACAATTTTTACTCTTTTTTTCTAGATATTGCCATGTCTGTTGGTATTTTGGACTACAATGCTCAAAGCCAGATCATCATTGCGACTTTGTGCAACAACTTCAACTACATGACCTACAGTAAGTCATAATTATTGTCATTATCGCTCCTATACAACCTCTGGCCCCTCGATATCTCCCAAAAATTGAAAGACAAATAGACTCTTCTGAGGAGAGGCGGGAAATTCAAAATTGTCGAGTCAGATTCCTGAAGTGTACATGTTTTTCGCTCGTCATTAACACAGTATTTAACGCCGAGGCTCGTTTTTACATCTTCTTAACTTAAATTAACTAAATTCAAAGGGGCATTATGTGTCACACAGTCATACACGAATGAGAACGAGCGTACTAGAGTGTAGCAGGAACAACAATTCCTAGCCAGGATATGCAATACAAAACGTTGCTAATACACGTGCATGTTGAGTGCGGCAACCGGTGCGTTGCGTGTTGTCTACCCTGTCCTGGATATGCAATACGCATCGCTGCTAATCCATGTGTTGAGTCATTGAGTGGCAACTGGTGCGTTGCGTGCTATCTACCCTGTCCTGGATATGTAATACGCATCGCTGCTAATCCATGTGTTGAGTCATTGAGTGGCAACTGGTGCGTTGCGTGCTATCTACCCTGTCCTGGATATGCAATACGCATCGCTGCTTATCCATGTGTTGAGTCATTGAGTGGCAACTGGTGCGTTGCGTGCTGTCTACCCTATCCTGGATATGCAATACGCATCGCTGCTAATCCATGTGTTAAGTCATTGAGTGGCAACTGGTGCGTTGCGTGCTATCTACCCTGTCCTGGATATGTAATACGCATCGCTGCTAATCCATGTGTTGAGTCATTGAGTGGCAACTGGTGCGTTGCGTGCTATCTACCCTGTCCTGGATATGTAGTACGCATCGCTGCTAATCCATGTGTTGAGTGGCTGTTGTTGCGTTGCGTATTGCCTACCCTGTCCTGGATATGCTAGAGTCCCTGTATACTATGAGAGTTGCGCCAAGTGGAGAGGAAATCTCCTTCCTAAGGAGTTCTTGAATCGAGTCTTTCATTTTTGCATTGAATCAATTATTTTGTGAAATAATTGTGTCATTTACTATGTGAGTCGCGTAAAAAAACGACCGTTTTCGCAGAGGTATGTACGTATAGTGAATCCAATGATCGGTGAAATGATAAAAACTTCTCTATCTTTCTTTTTCAGACAACTATCCGACCGTCTTTATTTTGGCACAAAAACCGAGATTGACAAGGAACGAGAAGAACTGGGTCCGCGACACTTTGAGAAGGAACGGAATCTGCCCGTCCGGAATCCTCTTCAGAGAGAACTACAACTGCCCGGCAAGAGAGCCGTACACCCCACGCTACTACATCAACTAGACTCGTTCCTTAGCGGATATTCGATGTTTTAAGAAGAACCAGGCGACAACGAAATGGGAGAAACATAGAAATTGAGATTAATCGCAAACTATGAAAATATGCTTGAAAAAAGTAAAAAGAAAGAAACTCGAAATAAAAAAAGGTTCAAACAGCATAACTATTGTTGGAATTTGTTTTACATTACATTCTGTTTCTCATCGTTGAATTAATAATCAAACTGAACGTTCCGCCTCCCTCCCCCACCCCACACTGTCCGATAGCCCCCCCCCAAAAAAAAAAAATGCTCAAAAAATTTCTATCGATTTGCTGCTTATACAAAAATATAAATCACTTCTTTAAAAACAAGGAAACACGTTTACTTGTGACAGTTTTCCTTGCGCGAAGTAAAGGTCTGATTGCATGAAAAAGAATCACTGTCACAAGAAGGAATCTTTTACTTGTAGCAGCAGACATTTTTCTTGGGTTAAAGGAATCCCCCCCCCCCACAATCTACAATTAGACCCATGATGCGCATACTCAAGGTCCATATACATAAGGTCTGGCCGGTAGCGCCAACTCGGGAAATCCAATGTTTGGGAACCCATACCCCCATTTACTTTAACATTCTTCCCGAGTTCGCCGCCATCTTGGATCAATGATTTTAAATGGAGAAGTGGTTCCCAAACTGTGGACCAACGAGGGGAGCCAAAAGCTACCGGCCAGACCTTATGTAAATGGACCTTGGCGCATACTGGTGTACCCCATTTTACATAAAAAGCCTCGTTGACGCCTGAAGCTAACCCCCACGCTTTCGATGAGGGAAAAATTAAATGTGCGTAAAAAAATAATAGAGTTTGGACTTACTGTGTGAACTATCGCAATCATCTACATTCCTGAAATGAAACAAAAAAAGAGAAAATTAGAGATCAATCAAAAAGAAACGTCAAAACTAAATTTCGTTTCAGAAATGTAAAAACTAGACCGATAATCTTTGGTGAATTTTGAATTTCCATCCCTTCAAAACAAAGCAAAGCTTGCTTGCGAGTCCTGTGACTTGATGTTAAAGCATTCCCCAATTGAAAGCCAACGCTGAAATTCATTTTCATTCATTTTTAGTATGTAATATGAGATCTATGACGTGGGAAAATACCAAAGGTTATCGGTCCAGGTAAGCCTACATTTCTGACACGACTTCTAACACGTTGAATCGTTGATAACTTCAAAAGAGTTCGAACTGCAGATTATAATTAACCAGCAGTCACTGACATTACAGGCAACTGGTTTTCACAATAATTTGAAAGAAACCAACAATGCACCAACTTTTTGAAAACATAAATTGTCGAGGTCTATAACATTAAGAATCAGAGTAAGAATCAGTTGAGCGTTAAGTTGATTTAACCTTTAAATCGATGCAGAATGTTGGACACGCTTAAAGGACTTTGACCAAACTTCTCTTTGAAAATTATAGAGGGTAAGCGTTTGATATAGAAAAAGCATTACTCCGCCAGCTGTTAATTGGGTTTTTAGGAAGCTTGCTTACAACCCTACCCCCCTCCCACCAGTTACTTGTGAAGGACTGAATGTTGCTAAAGGGAATTTCCTATTTTTTACTAAAAAATCTTGAGCAAAAGAGGTGAATAAGATGGGTCTTTTGCGTACTTTTGCTGTAACAATATATGCGGCGCATTCAAACTAACGGATAATTCCACAAAAATAATGATGCAACATTGAAAACTCTAAAAATCCACCATGTTTATGTACCTAAAAATTATCGTAAAACCACGAAATATTTGCATTTTCCTCTGAATAAATGACATGTTGGCTACATTCGCTGTCTGGTCTTTTCTGGATTCACAAAGATTACGATAATTGCAGGTACTATCGACAAATTCAAGATTGTCGCGAGATTTTCACGAGCTAAGTTTTTCCTTCAAGGTTCTGGTTCGGCCACTCTTCATACTCCTCACACCTTACAGGTGAGAGGCCAGTGCGGGTGGGGCAGAAAAGCCGTTGCAGATCAGTCCCACACTCACACTCATGACTGAAACTGTTTGAAAATCTCGCGACAATCTTTAATTCGTCGATAGTACATATCTATAAATGAATCATACAAATGTTTGTAAGTTCTCTTGATGATAAATTGTTTACATATAAACTCGGTGGTTCCGTCTAATGGTTGTATTAGCGCGGGTTGTTTTAAATGGAAGCATAACGGATTCATGGGGCGGGGGACGGGGTTTTGCGCGCGAACAGGGTGATCGCCCTCTCGGTCAAAAGTGTCAAAACAGGAGGAAAAGCATTGGCGCATACTGGGGGGGGGGGGGCGAAAGGGGTGATCACCTCCCCGGTCAGCCGAAACAGTGGGAAAAGAGAGGAATGGAAGGTGGAAAATCATAGCATAAAAAAGAAAAAGGGGGTCGCTAACGGGCGAAAATCCCAAGCCCCCCCGGTCGCCAGGGGTTGGATCCGCCACTGGACTCATCACATGGGCAAAAAGGTGATGTCGCCAAAACACCGCTCGTGACCCCTCTATCGATTCAGCTTGGAAAATGGGGTCGATCGCCCTCAAGGGTTTCCATATCTTTTGCAACTAAGCTCTTTCACTCATTGCAACTCATGACTGATCATATGGTCATATGGCTGGAATCGATCGCCCTCAAGGGTTTTCATACATTTTGAAACGAGGCCGTTTCACTCATAGGAACACATTACTCATCACATGAATAAAAACGTGATGTCACCAAAACCCCGCTTGTGACCCCTCTATCGATTCAGCTTGGAAAATGGGGTCGATCGCCCTCAAGGGTTTCCACGTCTTTTGCAACTAAGCTCTTTCACTCATTGAAACTCATGACTGATCATATGGGCAAAAAGATGATGTCTCCAAAACCCCCCTTGTGACCCCTCTATCGATTCAGCTTGGAAAATTAAGTCGATCGCCCCTAAGGGTTTTTATTATATCTTTTGCAATGGGGCTGTTTCACTTATAACAACTCATGGCTCATAACATGGGTAAAAACGTGATGTCGCCAAAACCCCGCTGGTAACCCCTCTATCGATTCAGCTTGGAAAGTGGAGTCGATCGCCCTCAAGGGTTTCCATATCTTTTGCAACTAAGCTCTTTCGCTCATTGCAACTCATGACTGATCATAAGGTCATATGGCTGGAGTCGATCGCCCTCAAGGGTTTTCATATCTTTTGAAACGAGGCCGTTTCACTCATAGGAACACATTACTCATCACATGAATAAAAACGTGATGTCACCAAAACCCCGCTTGTGACCCCTCTATCGATTCAGCTTGGGGAATGGAGTCGATCGCCCTCAAGGGTTTCCATATCTTTTGCAACTAAGCTCTTTCACTCATTGAAACTCATGACTGATCATATGGGTAAAAAGATGACGTCTCCAAAACCCCCCTTGTGACCCCTCTATCGATTCAGCTTGGAAAATGGAGTCGATCGCCCTCAAGGGTTTTTAATATATCTTTTGCAATGGGGCTGTTTCACTTATAGCAACTCATGGCTCATAACATGGGTAAAAACGTGATGCCACCAAAACCCCGCTTGTGACCCCTCTATTCATTCAGCTTGGAAAGTGGAGTCGATCGCCCTCGAGGGTTTTTATATCTTTTGCAGTGGGGCCGTTTCACTCATAGCAACACATGACTCATCCATTGGCGGATACAGGGGGGCGGCGAAGGGGGCAATCGCCGCCTCCCCCCTGCCCAAAAAGTGGGAAAAGAAGGGAGAGGAAGGGGGAAAGCAAAAGCGATAAAAAGGAAAGGAGGTCACTAAGGGGCAAAAATCTCTAGCTCGCCCCCCTTCGTTCGCCACTGGTGAAATGAGGGGGAAGGAGGGGGAAAGAAACAGAGACAAGTGAAAAATGGGGTCACCGTGGGGGGGGGGGTATTTCAAATTCGCCTCCCTCCCGTTCGCGATTGCTGGATCCTGAATGGAAGTGTTTTCCTGAGTTAATGAGTTTAATGTGCGCATTGTGATTTCCGCCGAATTTTACGTTAGAATCAATCAATTTACATGCAAACATTACTTATACTCCAGATATGGCACTAGCGAAAATCTTGTTGAGCGCCTTCATTGCTAAAACACATACACTGGCCCACGGTTTGTTTACGTTTCGGCGGGCGAGAGACGTGCGGGAGGGGTGGGGCCAGTCGGCTGGCCCACGACCCCCACCCCGCCCGCACGACGCACGTCTCTCGCTCGCTGAAACGTAAACAAACCGTGGGCCAGTGTATGTGTTTTAGCTCGATTTCAGAAATGAAGGCGCTCAACAAAATTTAACATTGGCAAGATAGCTAGTGCCATATCTGGAGTATTAGTAATCTTTGTTTACAAGTCATATTGAGTGGCGCAGCGTGCAATTCGGCAACGTTGAATTGAGTCCATTTAAACTCATGAAAAAATTCGAATAAGAAGTTGGTCACCGAACACCCAAGTTCGATCTTTTTCATGGGTTCAAATGGATGCAATGCAACGTTGTCAATTTGCACGCTATATGGCACTGGTCATAGCAAAAGTTAGCAAGAGCTGAACAATTTAGCACGAATGTCAAGTTCCTTACCTTCTGCAATGAAGTAAAACTAGCATGATGAAAGCTCCTAAAATTGCTGAAACTAGTGAGACTATCGTTAGCGTTAGGGCCCAACTGATACGTTCACTTCCTGAAATCAAACACATAAAATACATTAATTGAAAGGGGTCGCAAACTTGATTATGTAAGAAATTGATACATTCGGTGGAAAACGAGGTATTATGGTGCGAAACTGGTTTCAGGAATGAATGCAGAGCTCATCATCGATAGTCTGACAATAATTTATCGTTATCTCTCAAAAAGTTCGTAAAATCGTATCAGTATCGTTTCGGTAATGGTGGCCCGTACAATTTGGCAACAATGTTTTTTCTTCCATTTGATTCTATGTAAAACAATCGATCTTCAGGAGGTGCAATTGCATCTCCAAGATATCGATTCTTTTTCATAGGTTTAAAAGGCAAATAAGCATGGCTGCCAAAATGCACGAGCCGCAACTGTTCGAAGGAAAAGCTCCTCCGTATGGGCTCTTCAGTGTTAAATTCAGAATACATTTATCTGTAGTTTGTCTGCATTTTAAGATCAGTCCATATTTTTAACTGTGTAAATGATTAAATTCTGCACTTTTTTCTCAGTGTAACGAAGAGGGTTCTTACAATATGGTTCTGTAAGAGAACCTATAGAGGTTTTGTCCTTCGAAACTTGAGATATCTTTAGATGTTACTTAAGTTACTGTGACTGTGACACAGGGGCGAAGCGTGCAATCTGGAAACGTTGCAGTTCGTCCATTTAAAACCATTTAAAAGATCGAACTGTCGGGTGTTCGTTGAACACCTTCGCAGTCGACCTTTTACATGGGTTTAAATGGACGCAATGCAACGTTGCCAGATTGCACGCTACGCCACTGCTGTGGCAGAAATTTTTTCCGTTCATTTGTGCTCACTCTAATAAAAAAAAAAGTGCACATGGCACTGTGACATCATCTCGCAAGGAATGAATAGTTAAAGAGGGCGGGGGCCGGGGGGGGGGGTGATATTTCGCGTGAACGATCGATTCGATAGGGTATATACACACGAGCCACACACAAGAAGGCCGTGACTCGGCCAAAGTTTAACGAGGAAGGAATGATTATTACACATGGGAAACAGATGGCCCATGGTGAGGATATTTATCGCCGCTGAGATTATATGCATGCATTACAGATACAGCCACGGCCACGAGGCAGAGGCCACGGAAAGGCATCCGCGGAGGAGCCGCCGGTCAAATGTCACGCGTCGAGACCGTGTCACCCAGTCTCAAGTTACGTCGCGGCGCATCCCCCCCTCACCCCCCTCAACCCCCCCCCCTCTACATCCCTTGAGTACACCACATCATCTTTGCACACCCTTCGAGCAGAGCTGCCGTTTTGCGTGTTATGTTTTCCATCAATGGGGCTCTTGCAAACTTTTGCTGTGAGCAATTAAATAGTCCAAGCTGATGCAAAAACCAGCAAAAATCACGAAAAGCACAAAAAGAAAGTCTAAAATTCAGTATTAAACTCACATAAACTGCTTTAACGGCAAGCTCGTAATGGCGGTTCAACGCAGGTTTCAAAGGAAATGCCTGTCTAATTTGTCACTTTCTTTACGGAAACACAGAGGTACTGTCGCAATGGGGCAGTTGCAAGGCTCTGAAATGCTGTGTTTTTTATGAAGAAAATGGAAGTACTTGATGAGCTGAGAACAAAGATGCCTTTGGTTTCTAATTAAGTCCCATTGTTCCGGAAATGAGATTTTGGCCCAGAATACATTGTTTTAAATGGGTATTCCGCGTAGTGACGTCACTACACACACGAACTTTTGCAACTTTACACCCGTGTATCTCCAAAACCAAGATACTTAGGAAGGCACTATTGTTCTCAGCTTATCAAGTACTATCATTTTCTATATAAAAAACACAACATTTCAGGCCCTTGCAACTGCCCCATTTAGATAGGAATCTCCCATGATACCTGCGTCTCTCCGCCATTAAGCTCAATTTTAAGAGTGACTATTGTGATTTTTTAGTGTACTCATCGTTATTTTTACAGGTTCTATGCAAGAATCAACTCTTCAATTCCCTGTAGAAAAAGTTTGCATGAGCCCCATTAACCGATGATTGATTCCACCGGTTGAGAAAAGATTACACAATTCACTTCAGTGTATGATTATAATGCACGAAAATACACAGATCTGTAAGCTTTTCTAAACCGGTGGAGTCGTCGATGACTTTAATTACTTGCCGATATTTTAAAAACTACAAATGACAGTTTCTATACATTCCATGTTCAACTATAATTTTAGTAAAATATACGTAACACACCCTCCCGACTAACTTCCACCCTTCGAGAGGCTGTATTTCACTTTCAGTTTCGTTGAAAATAGCACTTTTTATGTCAAACTTGCTGCATCAATTTTCAGCAAAAATTCTACGGAGGAGAGAGAGGAAGACCAATACCAGGACCCGGTTTTATTTAAATCGAGACAAAATATTCAGATTTCAACACCGATTGAGGACTAAAACCCGACGATTCCGTTTTTCCTCGATTCGGCTCGACAACGCCGCATTTGACCCAAAGTCCCGACTTGCGTAAACTATCGTACGTGCGCAAAATGAATTGCAGCTGTACAGAAGTGGGTCTGAGCATTCATCTCTCTCTCTCTCTCTCTCTCTCTCTCTCTCTCTCTCTCTCTCTCTCTCTCTCTCTCTCTCTCTCTCCCTCTCCCTCTCTCCATTTTAAATCATGTGCTGGAGGAGGACAGCAATATAGGGATGAATTTCACGTGACCACCCCTCCTTCTATCCTTCTAACACATGTGCTCAAATGCAGGCGAGAGAGAGAGAAAGAGAGAGAGAGAGAGAGAGAGAGAGAGAGAGAGAGAGAGAGAGAGAGAGAGAAAAGCGAGCACGTGTGCGAGGACAAGCCTGACAGTATTTGGATGTTATGCTGATGTCATAGAGACGTAGTGAAGTGATTTATGGGTAAGTCACCCTGTTCGATGTTCATTGGTCCATGTACGTATATGTTTATACTTCGGATAATTCATAAATATACTCGTACTCGTACGCAGGGCTGCCGTTTTGCGAATACTTTAAAGTATTTCCATACATTTAACTTACTTAATGGCAAATTGTTAAATTTCCCATCAAATTTGGCAACACTGCCAGTATGAGCGCGCGCAATGAATTTCAACAGAACATAATATTTGTATATCTGACCCTTCTTGTCTCCAACGGGAACTATTAGGAACTAGTAGGGAAATAAGAGTAGAAAATAAAGTCAATCTTCAATCAAAGAACATATGCATTGGCACAAATTTCTACAATGATCCCTCCTTCCAATGACAAATAAAAAAAAACCATGGGGGGGGGGGGGAGTCAGAGGAACTTTCCCACACAATCAATAACCAAAAATCCAATTCATGAGCGCCTTCAGTGGGGGTGGGGGTGCCCCCCCCGTAATTCAGAAGAGTCGAAACTTAACGATAAAAAAATTAAAGGAACAAAAGAAGGTAACATATTAATCAAAGGATTAATAGCTGACGAACTTTATCATAACTTTACTGTGTAATTTAAACTCACTTTTTTTTTGCAAGGAACTGTATAGTAGTAAGCACTTTTCTTATTATCATTATCCTCTGTTGTCACTTTATTCATAGGATCAAACACGTCAAAATTATTATTATTTGATACACGAATACAAAAGCTTAAAACTGTATTAAATAATAATAATTTTGACGGGTTTGATCTTATGAATAAAGTGACAACTGAGGATAATGATAGTGAGAAAAATGCATACTACTACATGCCCCCTCCTGGAAATTTTCCTGCAGGCGCCCGCCACGATCCAATTAATCATGTTGGGACAGTATAGGATTGACCTTTCTATTATAATCAACAAAATTTATCTATAAGTCCAAGATTAGAATTGAACCAATTCAACACTGGTCAACCTTTTCTGGACAAAAATTCCATGGACTACATGAATGAACAAATAAAATTATACAAAATTACTCCGGATGTAAGACACTGGACAAACTGTCCTAGTGTCCTATATGACCGATCAATAACCGTTGTCCGTTTAACCTATGCAAAAGGTCGAATCTGTGGGTGTTCACCTGCCATCTTCGATCCACAATTCGATCTTTTTCATGGATTTAAACGGACTGCATGCTTTATACGCCCGTTGCATTGGCATCGCGTCGCCCGTGCCACCCCGATCCGTGGGATAATATTTTTCTATAGAGTGTTAAAACCGCAAAACCGACGAGTCATTTGAGTAAGCAGATAAATAATCGACATCCGATGACTAGGAAACAGAGATGGATAGCCTGGCAATATCTTCGAGACAAAGACGGAGTCAGATCTTCGGTATAAAAAAAAAAAAAAAAAAAAAAAAAAAAAAAAAAAAAAAAAAAAAAAAAAAAAGGAAAACTAATAAGGCAGCCCTCCCATTTCCGCGAGGAAAAAACCAGAGGAGGCATGCACAAAGGAATTAATTAAGGCGTTGAAGTGGCATCGGCATCAGTCGCATCGTTGAGCTTAACCACAATCGTTATTTGTTATTTGTCAAAGGAGACTCGGCTCCTCTAGGTACAAAGCTCGCACAAGAGTTTGAACCGTACGCTAAACAGGTTATACAGGAACATTTGCCCAATGATATTTTTGAGCATATTACACTGAAAAAAGAAGATTACCACCGACGTAAGGGATGGTAAGGTACCATTCTAGTGTTTGTACCATAGTTCTTGACATTTTTTGACAATTGACAAAGGACAAATTCTAGTTCTGTAACCATATTCTGGTCCAAGAAAATTAAAAACTAAATTGACCAAAAAACTATAAGAACGAGAAGGGAACCCTTCTTGGTTTAGTTCCCATTTCTGTCTCGTTCTCATATTCTGGTATTAACCCTCTAAGGGCCGGGTTAGTTCAAAAGAAAGCCATCACTCTTCCGTTGATATGAGGAAGGTAGTTAACTGTTCGTACTCGGAGGAGTTGGAATTGCCTATACGATAAATTGAAGGCGCCCTACGTATCCTTATCCTGTAAGTGTTTTCATCGATAGCCGCGTTTATACGGAATGAAGACTGAAACAAAGTGAAATAGACTAAATTGGTAAAACGAGTATACTCGGGCTTGATCCATAAAGGGTTGACACCATTTGCTGGTCAAAGTACAAGACTTTCTGTGGTTCACACATTGTTGAGCTTCTGATAATATTACTAAAATTTAGGAATTGTTTTTTTTCAGTGTACGATCGGTCCAATAATTATACCGTCCAGCGCATTTTAAACCAAATTATTGGGCCTATTTACATACTTATCCAAAAAAATAAAATGTTTGGCCATACTCAATGTTCAAAGACCGAAATGGAAACATTTCCCAAAAATAATAACTTGAGAAACTATAGAGAAACTATTCCAAAAATTTTTTACCCATAGATGCATCATATTTGTTGACCTTTTAATCTTAATCCAAATCTTTCCAGAGACGTTTCTTTGGGTTTAAATTACTTGTTAATAGTTCTCTGTGATTAAAATATGTCTTAAAAGTTAATAAATGACAAATTGTTGAGAAAGAGACTTTTTGATTGTTGTCCACTTGTTGATGATCTTAGACTATCGCGCGTCATTCTAAAATGCGCTTGGGAGAAACAAATTGAACCTGAGTGTGTTTGAAACTAAATATCCTTTAATGCCAATCGATACGAGGCATCGTTTTACTAAAACAGTTGTTCGAACTCTCGAATAATCAATACTTTTTTTAAATGCTCGAACGGGAGCAAAACGCGAATAGATCATTCACAGATGATAAGTCCAAATTTTTATGTCCAAAACTTTGAAGTCCAAAAATTAATATCTAAAACATTAAAGTCCAAAAAATTAGGTCCGAGGAGGAAATGTCCAAAAGAAGAAAAGGCCAATATTAAAATTTCCAGAGATTTTAAGTCCATAAAGTGAAGTCCAACAATTTGGAAAGTCTGAGTAGCAAATGAATTTTTCGAGTGATCAGTATGCAAATGTATTTGAACCGTTACTTATTAAAATATTGGACGGACAATATGCGCACAATCTTCACAGGAAGATTCATTTTAAGCTTTGGAAGACAGTAATACAAAAATTGTACTGGAATACCTCTGTTCATTAAGTACGAGCCTTTAGGACATGGACTTTTTATTCGCGAACATTGTAGCTTATTGGACAATAAAACGTTTGGACGAAAAGACATTGGACGAAAGTATAACTGGATATAAATGAAATTTTGGGCGAAAAAGTTTCAGACACAGATGTGTCTGAAGCCTGAATTTTAGGCACACTAAAATTCAGTATTAAACTCACAAATTGCGAAAAACACTAGACACTATTCAACCCTGTATCTTTCCACCACGTGCACGATATTTCGCGAAATTAGCGCGGCACATTCAAATAATTACGACCAACTGTCATCACAGCTGACTTCGCAAACAAATAAACAGTAAACACTGACGGCGTCTGTTCGAATTCTTACGTTTCAATGACCTCAATTCCTCACAAAAGGTTGTGATTGGTATAGAAACCGATATTTGTGTCGAAAACTTAACAAAATGAAACAATAACTCACAGGAGTTCCTCCAACTTCGATCATCATGCTTGGAACTCCTGTGTGTTATTGTTTCATTTTGATAAGTTTTCGACACAAATATCGGTTTCCGTACCAATCACAACCTTTTGTGAGGAATTATGGATATTGAAACGTAAGAATTCGAGCAGACGCCGTCAGTGTTTACTGTTTATTTGTTTACGAAGTCAGCTGTGATGACAGTCGGCCGTGATTATTTGAATGTGACGCGCTAATTTCGCGAAATATCGTGCACGTGGTGGAAAGATACAGGGGTTAATAGTGTCTAGTGTTTTTCGCAATTTGTGAGTTTATTACTGAATTTTAGTGTTTTCTGATGCTGCCATTGTTATTTTCTCGGCTTTTTACATAGGAATTAGTACTTTAAAACGCTGTAGCCAAAGTGTGCAACAGCCCCATTCAGGACTAGCCTTTGGTCCTGCAGTTTTGGACATAAAGGCTGTGGACAGATCATCTGCGGGCCGATCCTTGAAATTCACGACTTTTGGGTAGACTGGATAAGAATGGAAAACGGTGATTGGTGGAGACGAGTCACGTGGTTGCCCAGTCTAATCAAAATACGGAATTGATTAGATAAGTTATCGGGTACTCCAAGACTGCCCGATAAATTATCTAATCCATTCCGTATTTTGATTAGACTGGGCAACCACGTGACTCGTCTCCACCAATCACCGTTTTCCATTCTTATCCAGTCTACCCAAAAGTCGTGAATTTCAAGGATCGGCCCGCAGGGAACCGAATAGACCATTCACACACGAACCACGACTCCACGAGCCGCCTAACTTTGGCTCGACAGAACTATCGGATATCTTTCCCACTGTGCCACAAGATACCAGGGGACCGGGGGGGGGGGGGGGCGCGGAGCCCAACAACCAAATCGATGGCAACGTCCAACGCTCCGCTACGGTACGTGACGTGCGTCCGACGTCCCTTGTCGCCCCTTTCCTACGGGTCCTCAAGTCCCAAGTTGGGACCGCGCGCATGCGCGAAGCATTCATTTCCTATTTCCTTTGCCCATTTCTCTGTTTCTTATATTGCATTCACTTATCGCTATAAATCAAGAGGTGAGACTCTCAACTCCCAGACTCGCACAACCGCAAACCGCAGTGATACCAGGACAGGAAGAAAGAAAGAAAAATAAAAAAAAAGTGACCACAAGAGGTGAGCTAGGATGAAGAAGGTGAAAGAAATGACCTATTGCCATGCTGAGTCCAGTCTCGACGCTGCCCAATGTTGCCAAATTGGGGTGAAAAAGCCGTATGATTTACATTGATTTAAATGGGGACGATACGGATTTTTACCCTCGATCTGGCAACACTGAGTCGCAGCCGATCCGCGGCACCGTGGTCGGGAATCACCAAAAATTGGCGAAAAATCAGAAAGTATATAAAGTTCTCATCTATGGGGCTTTTACACACGTTTGCTACAAGTGATTTAATAGTCGATTCTGATGTGAAAACCTCCAAAAATAACGATGGTAGCACTCAGTGGCGTACGCAGGATTTTTCTTGGGAGGGGCTCGCACTGATGAGCGTTTGACTGAAAATTGTTCCCCCCTTCCCCTCCGCCCACAAAAATCGGAGGTCTGGGGGGAGGGCTTTAGCCCCCTTAGCCCCCCCCCCCCCCGCGTACGCCACTGGTAACACTAACAACTTCCGAAATCCACTCCTATACTCAATAAACGCATTTATGTGCGCAAGCGTCATGGTGGCTGAGGGCAGGAATAATGGGAGATTCCCATTTAACAATACTGTAATTCCATCGAGACGTGACTAATAAGAGACGACTTTCATTTGAAACCGGTGTCACTAGATGTCACGGTACCATTCATCGGATGTGGATCATTACTCTGATGACTAATTACTTTGTGAATCATCCTTAGCATAGAGAGAGTGACGAAATTAAGATAGGAATCTCCCATTATTACTGCCCTAAGCCACCATTACGCTCGCGCAAAAAAAATGTTTACTGAGTTAAAGAGTGGATTTCAGAAGTTTTTAATGTTACCATCGTTATTTTTGGAGGTTTTCACACCAGAGACGACTAATAAATCACTTAAAGCAAAAGTGTGCAACAGCCCCATTCATCATTTTGAAACTCTAAAAAAAAAATGTTAATCACAGGAAACACTTTGAACAAGCATTTCAAACTTAGACATGTCACTGGAAAATGATGATTTTTAATTATACTTTTTCCACTAACATAAGTTTTGGCCAATTTTTTTTTCATTCTCAGGCCAAAGTGCGACTGCAGGACGCGGGTCCGGCTGGGCGATCCGCAATAACTGCTGAGTGTAAGTACAGTGTTCACTGTTCAGAGGCGGGGGAGGAACGCTCGGTGTGTGATGAGGGGGAGGGGGAGGGGGCACAAAGGGCGTCAGGAAAGATCTGTGAGCGATGAAGCATCTACATCAGCGGGGTTTTTTCCCCATTCACCAATCACTGAAAAATTGCGAGGGACTGTGAGACAAGTGGTCAAGTTAAATATGATTTCGTTGCGTCCATGGTACTGTACTGATACACTCTTAGTCATGTGCCGCCGGGAATATTCCCGATCGAATAAATTCCCGAAATCGGGAATGTTCCCCATTATCATAAATTCCACTAAAATCCCATTGAATCGTACAGAATTTGTGTTAGTTCGAATACCTATTTCAAATTTTTCATAACTCTGAACCCTGACCATGCATCTTCTCCTGAGCCTTAATTTATAGATTAGGATCTCAGTGGCCAATTTTGAAACGCTTGTAAGAGCAGAGCTAGAGGGTGGACAATAAAAGAGGTGTGGTAGTGGGGGGGTTGGCGGCTAGAAAAGTAGACAAATGAAGGAAAAATGGGTTTACTAATGGAGGGAGGGGAGTTGTCGAGCGAACCAGCTTCAGTCAATTTTATATAAGTGCATAAATAAGAGGGTGTTCAAGATTTTTTTTTTTTTTTTTCAATTATTCACTGTATATAGGTACCTACTTACATTTTTCTTGATATTGTCTTACTGCTATATTAATGGCCAAAGAAGCCCGAGAAAGCTGTAAACAACATCCAAAAACCACAAAGAAACAGTTTTAATTAGCTAAAATTGATATTTTTAAAAAAAAAAAAAAAAAAAAAAAAAAAAAAAAAAAAAAAAAAAAAATGGATAAATTCCCGGCTGGGGAATATTCCCGAAAAATAAATTCCCGGGAATTTCCCATCACTATACACTCTATCCGACGCGTGATTCCTGAGTTGATCGAGTAATCGACGGAATTTAGAGTATATATGAACTGAATTTCTGAATTCGAGAATTCGGATTGTCAGGGTCTCAGAAGGTACAAGCTGTGGAGACAATTAGGAATCTAAAGGCGGATCTAGAAATTTTTTTCTGGAGAGCACGCCTGTGAAAGGAGGAGTGTCAATAAGGCCGGTTTTTGGCCCCAAAAATGGTCAATATTTAAGATGGTCTAAAAGTTCGCGTAAAATTGTTCTACTTACTCTTAAAGGCTTATATTTTTAGGTTTGGGTGGTGTTTTCAGGTTATTCGAACTTTAGAGGCGTATTTTACCACCTCAAAGTGGGTCGGTTTTGTGTTTTTCACGGAAAATGTCCGATTTTGCGTTAAATTATTGAATATTTAGATGTGAGCCGGACATAGTTCGGTTTTCTCCTTTAGATATGTTATTATGCCACTATAAATGAGTAACATACTGCAATATAGTCACCGAACTATGTCCGGCTAGTACTTAAATATCAACTTTTCTGATTTCGTAAAAATGGAAAACTTGAACGAATTCGATTAATATCAAAGTAGTAATGCTTATATTGTAACCTGGCCACCTGTCAAACCATGAAATATGTTTTGCAGGTTGCAAAGATACAGTTTTGTATTATTGTACGTAAATTTTTAGAATTCGTTCAAGTTTTCCATTTTTACGAAATCAGAAAAGTTGATATTTAAGTACTAGCCGGACATAGTTCGGTGACTATATTGCAGTATATTACTCACATATAGTGGTATAATAACATATCTAAAGGAGAAAACCGAACTATGTCCGGCTCACAACTAAATATTCAATAATTTAACGCAAAATCGGACATTTTCCGTGAAAAACACAAAACCGACCCACTTTGAGGTGAGAAAATACGCCTCCAAAGTTCGAATAACCCGAAAACACCACCCAAACCTAAAAATATAGGCCTTTAAGAGTAAGTAGAGCCATTTTACACGAACTTTTAGATCATCTTAAATATTGACCATTTTTGGGGCCAAAAACCGGCCTTATTGACACTCCTCCTTTGAAATTAAAATTTAAAGCGTCGCAGGAAGCAATTTTAAATAAGCTATTTTCTGCGGCAATGGGGCTCTTGCAAACTTTTGCAATAAGCAAATAAATAGTCCAATCTTATGTAAAGACCAGCGAAAATCACGAAAATTACACTGAGGAAGTCTAAAATTTAGTAGAAACTCACATAACTGCTATAACGGCAAGATGGTAATGGCGGTTTGACGCAGGTGTCATGGGATATTCCTGTCACTTTCTCTACGGAAACACAGAGATATGTCTCAATTTAGCTAGGAATCTCCCATGATATCTGCGTCTCTCCGCCATTAAGCCCGATTCTGAGAGGGAATTTCGTGATTTTTTTAGGGTACTCATCGTCATTTTTTTTACAGGTTTTTATGCAAGAATCAACTCTTCAATCCCTTTTAGCAAAAGTTTGCACGAGCCACATACAAGATGTTCCGTCTCGTTCTGAGTCGGAGAAGCAGCTGGAAAAACACAACAGTCAACAGTCCGTGTGAGATTGAAGCACCGGACACCGGAGTCACCGGAGGACTCATCATCAAACTAGCCCACCGAGTTATTAAACGGAGCGTAACAGTCACCGCGAGACCGAGTCATATCATCAATGTTGCCACATTTCATACTATATATATAAATTACCAACTTTTACACGAAGACAAATAATGGGAAAAATCAGATAATGGGGCTTTTGCAAACTATTGCTACGGGGGATTGAAGAATTGATTCTTGCATAAAAACCTGTAAAAATGACGATGAGTACACTAAAAAAATTACGAAATTCACTCTCAAAATCGAGCTTCATGGCGGAGAGACCAGAGACAACATAGAATAGAGACCACGCACTAGTCTTGCGCGCGGTGGCTGACTTTTTTTTCGGAGCTCAACATGAATTAACACAGGGAGCATGAAGGAGCACCTTCCAACATGGGCCATACGTTGACTGATGCAATTTCGGTGCTTCGGATTCACTGGGCAAAAGTCTCAACGACTTTTCTCATCAATCAACGTATGGTCCATGTTTCCGGTGTTCTGTATTGAGGCCCCGAAAAAAAAAAAACAGTTGCCACCGCGCATAATCATGGGCAAGATAGATTGTGCGTGGTCTCTATTATATGTATATTGTCTCTGGGAGATACGCAGGTATCATGGGAGATTCCCATCTAAATTGAGAAAAATCTCTGTAAATCCGTAGAGAAAATAACATAATAGACAGGAATCTCCCACGATAACTGCGTTAAACCGCCATTACGAACTTGCCATTATAGCGCAGTTGACCACTTATGTAGTTGTGTGTTATGTAGTTTGTTACTAAATTTTAGACTTTCTTAGAGTGATTTTCGTGATTTTTGCTGGTTTTTACATCAGCTTAAACTATTCATTTGCTCACAGCAAAATTTTGAAAGAGCCCCATCAACTGACAAATGGCAACACTGCATATCATGCGAATGTTTCTTCTCTTTTTTTTCTCTTTCCATGTAGCTCATTTAACTTTCTTGGGCTGTAGCAGTGTAGCATGTATCGCTCGCTTCTTTGATTTTATTCCGACTACTCGAGCAGGTCTCTGGTCAAGCCTTCCTTGGCCCCTTTGCTTAGAACTAGACTATGGAGTTTTGCTCACCCTTTACTTGAGACATCCAAGTAGATCGATTAATGTTGGTGTGGTGAGGAACATATCACACCATGCGCACCGCGCACCACCGCTCAATAAATCTTTCTTCTTTACACCCCTCCATCATTTTCTCAGTATCTAACAAATTAATCTTGAACTAATCATTTGCAACAACTCTGTCCGAATGAACTTACTGAAGCTTTACTTTTTTATTCATCCATCATAGACATCTCGTTACTATGTTACAATGTACAGCGAGAGGCACTGGCGCAACCAGGATATCTTCCATCTCTCTCATTTCCCATTTGAATGTATGAGTAGGAAAAGGACAGAAGGAGGGGGTTTTATCCCCTTGTCCATCCTTGTCTAACATACGTTTCTTAGTGGAGAAAAGAGAGAGATGAAGAAACTCTCGGTGCGCTACTGGCGAGAGGATATAACAGAGGCGATTTGTTGCCACGTTGAATCCGTTTTCTTAGACGTGTAACACAGGGCTGCCATTTGGCGTATAATTAATCGCATTTTTCAATTCACCGATGATTCCACCGGTTGAGAAAAGATTACACAGCTCAGTTCAGTGTATTACTGTAATGCACGAAAATACTCAGATCTGTAATCTTTTCTCAACCGGTGGAAACTCCGTTAATTAATTAATATATCCGCAAGTTATTTTAAAGTCATGGACGACTCCACCGGTTGAGAAAAGTTTACAGATCAGAGTATTTTCGTGAACTACAGTCATACACTGAACTGAACTGTGTAATCTTTTGTCAACCAGTGGAATCATCGGTGAATTGAAAAATAGCATTAATTATACGAAAAACGGCAGCCCTGGCGTAACAGGCTACATAGCTATAGGTCAGTTGGGCTACGTCAATAACGTCGGCTATTTTTTTGGTCTCCTTATAAATAGGTCATTACCATTATTTCGTGTACAGTACAACCATATTGTGTTATTTCGTTTACAGTGAAAGTTCGTTGAGCGGAACTTCCTCTAAGTGGAATATCTCGCCAAGAGGGAATTTTTTTTCAGCACCGTGAAACATCCCGTATACTCTGACTGCGATTTCCTAAGTGGAACTTTCGCTAAGTGGAATTTTTTTCGGGACAGGACCGAGGTTCCACACAACAAACTTTCACAGTAATATCATTTTATGTCTACTGATTACTCGTCCATTGTCTTATAATGGTTACTGACAAATAATGTTTAGTTTCAAAATAAGGCTTCAGTATTCTTTTGCTTACCAAAAAAAAACGTCTACACTGACAAATGTCATTAATCATTCATTCTCTATAACCAAACACCAGCTCTCAACACCTAGAAGTGTCACAGAACCGACGAAAGAGACGGATTTTCTTTGAAAAGTGACACAGTACCATTAATCGGCTGTTAATCACTCCTCTGGTGCGTCTAGTAAAGTTACTCCGTGGATCTTCTTTCCCAGCATAGAAACAGTAAAGAAATTAAGATAGGAACCTCAAATTCATTATTAGTGCCCAACATCGCCATTAGGATCGCACGTTTAATGGCATTTATGAGTTTAGAAGTGGACTTTGTACGTTGTTAGTGCCACCATTGTTATTTTTGGAGGTGTTTGCGTCTATATCGACTTTTAAGTTGCTTCTCTAGCAAAAGCTTGCAACAACCCGATATCCTAGGATATACGAGCACCTTCTTATTGGTTCGTATTTACTTGCTATTACGGTTTTAAGAGGTCTCCTGTAATTATTGCTCTTCAGTAGACTTTTTTGCCCTCTTCAAAGGTACTGTTGATTTTTGTAATTTTTTATGTCAATGGGGCTCTGACAAACTTTTGCTGTGAGCAAATGAATGTTCCATTCTGATGTAGAAACCAGCAAAAATCACTAAAATCGTACTGAGAAAGTTTAAAATTCAGTAATAAACCTACATAACTACAAGATCGTAATGGCGGTTCGACGCAGGTATCATGGGAGATGATTCCTACCTAATATGCCACTTTCTCTTTGGAAACACAGAGGTATGTCTCGATTTAGATAGGAATCTCCAATGATACCTGCGTCGAACCGCCATTAAGCTCGATTCTGACAGTGAATTTCGTGATTTTTTAGTGTACTTATCGTCATTTTTACAGGATTTTATGGAAGAATCAACTCTTCAATCTCGTGTAGCAAAAGTACGCAAGAGCCCCATAACAGAAATTACATTCCGGATGAACAAGGAAGTTAGTTTTTATGACGTAATTCCCCCTCTCTTTCCTTTTCTACCACCCTGTTCGAAAGGGAGGAGAGGGAGAAAGAAAGGGAGAGAGAGAGAGATAGAGAGAGAGAGAGAGAGAGAGAAGAGAGAGAGAGAGAGAGAGAGAGAGAGAGAGAGAGAGAGAGAGAGAGAGAGAGAGAACAAGGAAGTTAGTTTTTATGACGTAATTCCCCCTCTCTTTCCTTTTCTACCACCCTGTTCGAAAGGGAGGAGAGGGAGAAAGAAAGGGAGAGAGAGAGAGATAGAGAGAGAGAGAGAGAGAGAGAGAGAGAGAGAGAGAGAGAGAGAGAGAGAGAGAGAGAGAGAGAGAGAGAGAGAGAGTTTTCTGGATCTGTAGTGGAGCTAATCCTCCATGGATTTGGCAACACTCCTGTAACTGCAACTGTCCATGTCCAATAACTTATTCAATCTGAGCTGTCATACGCGTAGTAATAATTATCGGTGTCAATATAAAATGGGAGACCAGTCATTTACTCCTCTACAAAATACATATATACAGAGTTTGCACGTATCTATTGCCTATGTTCATTGTGCATGTACTCGAGTCGTTTAATTTTGTATGTACACTTACAAATACATATACAACAGTCGGTCCCGGCTGGCCGCCTAGCACGAAAAACGAGGGAGCTGCGCCGCACAACTGCAGTGTACCTTAGCTCTGACGCAGCGCTGCCGTTTTGCCTATATTTAAGGGGTTCCCATGACTCGCGCCGGTGATTTCGCCGGTGAGCAATAATACTGTGGATCAACGAACTTTCATGATTTTAACATAACTCTTAGCTCTTTCAGTACCACGCTTCGAGAATAGGTATACATATTCTAACGAGTTATACATTTATCTAGAGTGGCGATTTAATGGGTAACCTGCGTAACCACACGGAAAAAAAACTATGGTGAAAATAACCATACGGATACCTGATTTTGGAACCTGCTAGATGTTATGGTAATGTTAACCAGAAGTATACTATGTTTTGACTAGGTACTAGGTGATGTTACCTGATTGCATTTCGAATTTACTCAAAGTATCGGTAAATGTACCATACTTCTGGTCAAGTTTACCATAACAACTAGCAGGTGCCAAAATCAGGTATCCGTATGGTTATTTTCGCTAATCTTTTTCTTCCGCGACAGTACGGGGAATTTTTAGGTTAGGTTTAAGCGAGTGATTTGTCCATTTGTTTCCGTGTATTTTGGTGCAGCGCGACGCTTAGTGGATCGAAACATGTTCCAGCCTCTGTTTGTTAATGCGCCAAAATACATGGCAATAAGTGGACAAATTATTAGCTTAAACCTAACCTAAAAAGCCCCTATACTATGGTTACGCAGGTTACCCATTAAACCGCCACTTTAGATAAATGTAAAGCGTATATATTCGTTCTGGTAAATATACAGGGTGTTACAAAACTAACATGCCAAACTTCGGGAGCATATGTATTATTTGAGGCCGAAATAAGACCTTTTTTCCCGATAAACATGGGTCCGAAAATGCCCCCATTTTGAGCAGGATCCCCCTAAATTTTTGACAAATGCATGCGATCTTTTTTTAATAAAGTCCAGGGTTATGCCAAATGTTTAGAAAATGGGGCTCTTGCAAACTTTTGCTACGCGGGATTGAAGAAATGATTCTTGCATAAAAACCTATAAAAATGACGATGAGTGCACAGAGAAATCACGAAATTCAATATCAGAATCGGGCATAGTGGCGGTTCAAACCAGAAATCATGGGAGATTCCTATATCTAAAATGAGACATATCTCTATGTCTCCGTGGAGAAAGTGACAGATTAGATCTCCCGTGATACCTGCGTTGAAGCGCCATTATACGATCTTGCCGTTGAAGCATAGTTTTGTGAGTTTATTAGTGAATTGTAGACTTTCTTAGTGTGATTTTCGCTGGTCATTACATCAGATTGGACCATTTACTTGCTTATAGCAAAAGTTTGCAAGAGCCCCATTGGTGTCCTGACACCTGAGGCACTTTAACATGCAGAATTCATTGATGAGTGAGCTGCGCGTCTACACTTCTGTAATGATCTCTAAGGGTACACCGCACTGTGATTCCAAACATGCAATTTCCCGCGGGCATCATTTTACGAATAAAAACAGGGCTGCCGTTTTGCGTATAATCAATGCTATTTTTCAATTCACCGATGATTCCACCGGTTGAGAAAAGATTACACAGTTCAGTTCAGTGCATGGCTGTAATAAACTAAAATACTCGCATCCGTAATCTTTTCTCAACCGGTGGAGTCGTCGATGACTTTAAAAAACTTGCGGGTATTTTAACTAATCAACGGAGTTTCCATCGATTACGGAAATATTATAGATCACAGTATTTTCGTGCATTACAGCCAGACACTATAAACTGAACTGTGTAATCTTTTTTCAACCGGTGGAATCATCGGTGAATAGAAAAATAGCATTGATTAGACGCAAAACGGCAGCCCTGAATAAAAATCAAGATTATGAACATTAAATAGCAAGATAACCTAAAAATGTGTGAAATCATTCATTTTAGAGCTCACAAGTGAGTCAAACAACATGACTTCTACAAGAAAATGTCACATCTAAAATGCTTTTAAAAAGCAACATTTTTTTTGTCCGGCAAAATGAATGTTTTGATCCACTGTCCGCCACGCCGCCGTCTTTAGCAGACAGCGCACTATGGTCTGAGATCGTCAAAAAGTGGCCAAAAATCAGAAAGTGAATTTCCCATAAATTCATCATTTAAAAACTTTTAATACCAAATTCAATTACAGAGAACACTTTTAACAAGTAATTTAAACTTGAAAGTGTCGCCATAAAGTCTTAAATTAACCTTAAAAGGTCGAAAACGATGATTTTTGATGACTATTTTTCACTGGATTTTTGGCCACTTTTTTTCCGATCTCAGACCATAGTGCAGCGTAGCAAAGAGAAACGAAAAAGGATAGGGGAAGGAGAAAGAGAACGACGGAAGGATGAGGGGCGAGGGGTAGGGAGTAGTGGAGAGGAGAGGGGAGGAGAAGTGGTGGGGAAGGGGGAGTGGGAATGGTTGGGTGGGAGGGGGTGGGATAGGGAGAGGGGGGGGGGGAGAACAGTAGCAGTAAGCGCATGACATGTTGAGCTGGTGGAGAGTTCACAGAGCATCATTGATACCTCAGTAAGTAAACGGAGCACAGAGGATGTACGAGTATACAGGCACATGGTATGTGTATGTACTATGGTACAGAGTATAGAGTGTGGTACTGACCTTGACTAGAATTGATACCGGGCAAGTCTTGGAGTGCCCAATTGCATATGTCGCAGGTGGTGAGGCCGTCGGGGGGTATGTGGTCTTCGAGAAAGGTGGGCCTCGGTGGCGGCGGCAAGAATTCCGCCGACCACAAATCCTCGAGACTCATGGACGCGACAGTGTCCGCAGCGCCCTCTATATCGAGATCGAGATCGAGATCAAGATCTAGATCTAGATCTGGATCCAGATCCAGATCCCCGAGATTTCCTACGGCGGCCGATGCTGCTCCTCCGACGCTGCTGCTGATTCCTCCTGCTGCACTCGAGGCTGCTGAAGCGGAGGTGGTGGTGGATGAGACAACGGCGGCGGCCGCCGCTGACGAGACGCCGCTGCTGACCGCGCTGACTGCTGCTGCGCTGCTCGTGCTGCTCTCTGGTGGCGGTGGCGGCGACGGTGACCACCAATCGCTCCCATCCGACGACACTCCACCACCCCCTTCGTCGCCCATCAGCCTCTCGAGGACTCCTGAAACAGAAACAAACAAACAAACAAAATTAAATATTTGTCAACAAACTACTAGCGGTCGTTTCACGAAAGTTGACCGATGACATATGGGGTTGTTTACTGCGCAGAGACGAGTTTGCGTTTTTGCGCATGTGCAAGAACTGAAACACGTCTTTGCGCAGGGAGCCGCATGACCTGTCATCGGCCTTTTTTCGTGAAATGAGCTCTATCCAGTGCAAGAGTCTTTCGCGCAAAATCACTGAACAGACAAAGTTTAAGTAGAGAGCCAAATAATCATTTGAAAATAGCTTCGCAAAGCAAAAGTTCTAGCTCTACCAGAGAAAGGTCGTTGAAGATTCGTTAAAGAGCCCTATAACGGCAAACTCGATCGTAAATCGGCAATTTGACCGTGTCTCACTATTTTCGCTCGTGTGTACGATGTAAATCAATTTTTTTGTTTTTTATTTGTTTCTTTGTTTTTTCGAAAAATGTTTAAGGATTCAGGTGCGTCAGGATATGACCTTTCAGAATAAATGCAAGTAAATATACTTTTGCTCAGCCGTTTTCTATATTAAAGAAAAAAAAAATCTTTTTTGCGCGGGTTAACTGTATATACCTACTTATACAGTTTTTACTGCACCGGTGCGATACCCTAGTGAACATCCGAATGTACCATGACCTTCAAAAGAAAGTCCTCTGATCGAAACCACCCTTGATAATTTTGTCATTTATTTTCCGAAAATGTTTAGACGTACTTTCAAGTGGCAATTCTGTTAGACTCTGAAATACCTGAAAACAGCAAAATTCTGTAAAACTGGTCAAGAAATGTAGAAATGAAAATTTCTACCAGGATAATTTCTTTAGAAAGTTATTGGACCTAAACAGTAGCGGCCCGTGAGATTTGGCAACCATGCATTTTTCCCACTTAAACTTAGGTAAAAAATCGGTTCAAGCGGAGGCTGGCAGCCTCCTCGAGTTTCGATTGTTTTCCATGTATTTAAATGGGATAAAAACACTGTTGCCAAATCGCACGAGCCGCCACTGGACCTAAAGGCTCGTAAAAGACTTTTTAAAAGAGTATAGTGAGGAAGAGAGAGGAGGAGAGAGGGAGAAGGTAAAAGAGAGAGGAAGAAGGAGAGATATGAAGAGAAGAGGAAAAGAGGAAGGAGATGTATAACGAGGATACATTTTTGAAACGTTCCATTTTTCACGAATATTGCCGAGAGTGTATTCAGATTTATGAAACAAGACAGAGAAAAAAATGGGAGGGCGAATAATTCAAAAGTTTCTTTTGTTTCCTTCTGTGGGGGGGGGGGGGGCAATCCCGGACTCAGTCTCTTACGCATTCTCAGAGAATACCTGAAATGAATTCTGCGAGTGTATCTATACAATATCTGACCAGAGCCAGGCAATCAAGGCAACTTTATGCCGTCTCTCCGCAGCTCCGGGAGAAAGAATAAGGAATATATGTTTTCTCATTTCTTTCTTCCTCATCTTGCCGTTTCCTCTCTCCTCCTAAAGATGCGACGAATGTTGACAATATATTGATAAGATTTGAGGCAATGATACATTGGCTACATGTGACGAGTACCATTATACCATTACATGGGTGTCCTGTCGCCGCCCGCCCGCATGGCAACGAAAAACAGTGGGACGACTTTTTGTAATTTCTTGGATCGGAGGCAAATATTTTTTTGCAGATTTATTTTCCTGCTTTTTTTCTTTTCTCTCTTATATTTTTTTAATGAATATAATATAAATAAATAAATAAATAAATAAATAAATAAATAAACAATAAATAAATAAATAAATAAATAAATAAATAAATAAATAAATAAATAAAATAATAAACGCAAATATTTTTTGTAGATTTATTTTCCTATTTTTTTCTTTTCTTTCTTTAAACGTTGATTTTGTTTGCACTGTGCGCCGCCCTCCCGCATGGCAATGGGCAATGGCATGGTTGATGGTACGGCGCTGTGCGACTCGGCAAGTACCAAGTACTGAGTGCATGGTTGCCAGATTTCTGAGAAAAGTTTCAGTAGTACATGGAGCGCTTCAGGACCAAACAAGCGCTAGTTTTAACATTATTTCATGGACGGATACAGAAAGTATTTTTTCACTTGCTCCGGCCGTTTGAACTCGAGTATTAAAAAATGAAAGCAGAGTGGACTATCACTCGACTTCAGCCCCTAAATCCATATTTTTCTGACACACATGTTCAAATAACAGGAGAGAGAGAGAGACATGGGCGCCCGCAGAAAAATTTCCAAGGGGCGGCAAAATTGTTGAACCTCAATGGAAGGTCTAGGAGACCCCCCTCCCCCCGGGGGGAAGGGGAAACTTCTTTCTTTCATCCAAATGATGTACAATTATTAAGCCATAGTGATAATTTTGACGTGTTTGATATAATGGATAAAGGGACAGCAGATGAAAATTATATCAAGGAAAATGTTTAATTCTACTATTCCTTGAAAAAATGAGTTAAAATTACAAAATAAACAAATAATGAAGTTTGTTAACTATTACTTCTTTGATTGACGTTGCATTTTCTTTTCTCCTTTCATTTTTTACCGTCAAATTTTGACTTAATTGAATTTCAGGGGGTGCTCCCTTTTGCCCCCCCACCCCCCGCTGCAGGCGCCCATGGAGAGAGAGAGAGAGAGAGAGAGAGAGAGGGAGAGAGAGAGAGAGAGAGAGAGAGAGAGAGAGAGAGACAGAGAGAGAGAGACAGAGAGAGAGAGAGAAGAGAGAGAGAGAGAGAGAGAGAGAGAGAGAGAGAGAGAGAGAGAGACAGACAGACAGACAGACAGACAGACAGAGAGAGACAGAGACAGAGACAGACAAATTTTCTGCATCCACTCATGCCTCCTTTACAATGTTTTTCCCGAGATTTGATTGACATCCTCGAGAGATCGGCGTACGATAGGTCATTAACAAATAGTTCTGTGGTCCTAAATGACCTCAAATACTACTAATCTTCAAATTTTATGATTTACACAGAAAGAAAAAATGCTTTAAATTTAAAAAAAAAAAATGTTTTTGAATCATATGACAATAAGACGTACTTTTAAACTAAAATTAATGGTTTTTTAAGTAAAATTAATTGTTTTTAAATTAAAATGAAATGTATTTAAATTGAAAATTCGATATTTTGATCTAATGAAAATATTTTTTTTTTTTTTTTAATTTAACAAAGCTTACTTAGTTTCAATTTTAAAATACGTCTTTTTGTCATATAATTAAAAAAAAATTTCCTTTTTAAATCTAAAACATTTTTTTTTTTGTGTAATGTGGAGTTTTTTTGTCCTGCACGAACCGGCAACGGTGCCCAAGTGCCGCGCTTTGCAATGCAATTCTCGTGCAGAGCAGAACTGAGCTGAGCCTGCCTCGCCTCGGCCGCCTCACCAGGAAAGCTCGGTACACTGTCCGTATCCGCGCTGCCTCTCAAGGTGAGGCAAGGCAGTGTAATGACAAGGGAGAGAAAGGTGTGCGGGGACGCGGGGGTGGAAAGGTAAAAAGGGGGAAAGGGGGATGAATTCTCTCCTATTCTCTGAAAAAACAAGTCTGGTGGTGGCCTCCAGCACGGCGATAGACCTCCTTCGATGCCATATTTACTGGCATTTGAATTTTCATCGCACCCTCAAATCTAACTACACTGAGAGAAACCACTTCTTTAAAAACAAGGAGCCACGTTTACTTTGTGACAGTTCTCCTTGCGCGAAGTATAACTTTCTGTTGTATGAAGGAGAATCACTATCACAGCAAGGAATCTTTTACTTGCAGCAGCAGACATTTTCCTGCACAGAGAAAAATGCTTCGGTTATTAGAACTGAAGATTCGACTTATTTTGATCACCGAAATTTTCGGTTGAATAAACCAAAATGTTCTATGTCGCAAGTACCGAAGAAATCGGTAAGTATAACCCAAATTCTGCCCCTACCTAATACTCAGTACTACTAATGAAGCATTCGGTATCAGGACCGAACATTTCGGTTCCTCTGACCGAAAATTTCGGTGATCAAATTTTACCGAAGTATTTTTCTCCGTGTGGGGTTAAAGGAATCCTTAGACAATATTTCACTGTGCAGTTTCTTCAACACAAAGAAAAATAATTCGGTAAAATTTGATCACCGAAGTTTTCGGTTAGAGGAACCGAAATGTTCGCCCTGAGTACCGAATGCTTCATTAATAATACTGAGTATCAGGTAGGGGCGGAATTTGGGTTATGCTTACCGATTTCTTCGGTACTTACGAGCGAACATTTTGGTTTATTCAACCGAAAATTTCGGTGATCGAAATAAGTCGAATCTTCAGTTCTAACAACCGAAGCATTTTTCTCTGTGAAGACAAACGAAATACACCTTGAATTAAAAAATTAATTATCTCCGTTTGGACGGTGACGTAGTGCGATGGCAGTAGCCTGTGGAAACATTCTTTGATAGTTTGCATTTGAAAGTTTTGCACAAGAGTTTGCAGCCACGCATTTGAAAAGGGAAAGAAATGAGAAATGGACGAGCCCAAATTTTTCTGAGCAAGTTCAAAATGTGTTGATGCATAGCATGGGCGCCCGCAGCGGGGGGCAAGGGGGCACTTGCCCCCTGTGGAATTAAAAACAGTCAAAATTTCAGGAAGAAAAATGAAGGGACCAAACGAAAATGAAATGTGAATCAAAGGAGTAATAGTTGACGAACTTCATATTACATTATTTTGTCATTTTAACTCACTTTTTGCAAGGAATATTTGAATTGTACTTACACTTTTCTTACTAATATTATCATCTGTTGCCCCTTTTTTCATAATATCAAACACGTCAAAGTTACTAGTATTGTTTGGATTTACCTACAAACAATAATTTTACTGTACACTATTTGGATGGGGGGCCGGGGGGGAGTTTTCCCTTTTTCCTTGGGAAGGAAGGGGTTACTTACACCTTCCATTGGGGTTCAACAATTTTGCCCCCCCCCCCCTTGGAAATTTTTCTGCGGGCGCCCATGATGTATAGTCTCACAATGCTTGGGCAAGAATGATTCGTTTAATGAAATTCGCTAATGTTATTCAAAAAACAAATAGCACCAATCACCATCCTACTCACGCTTGAAACGAGTCATTGTATGACTCTGTCTGAGGACCACTGTGCAAATGATAGAATACATAGAATAGAATGAATGAATAGAATAAACTTTAGAATAAACTTTAGAATAAACTTTAGAATTTAGAATTAACTTTACATAGGATAGAATGACCGAATTTATTCGTGAAAATAAAAGCTCGCAACATTCGAGATCAATATCTTCGCACTTTGCAGAGCGCGTACAGTCGTGCACATGCCCCACTTAAGGGCGCGTTAGGGTCATTAATCTCAAATAGGTATCATATAAATCATTTTTTATTCAAAACCGCCAAGCTATGCTGAATGGAGCTGTTGCAAACTTTTGCTACAGGCTTATTAAAAGTTGATTAAGCGGTTTTACCCTGTAAAAATAACGATTAGCGCACTAAAAAATCACGAAATCCACTCCTAAACTCACAAAATGCTTTTAAATGCGAGACCGCGGTTTTCTTATGGCAATTGTATGCTTCTTCTTCTTCTTGTGTGGTGTTGCGAGAACAACTCGTGTAGATGGCGCTGATTGAATATAGAAAACCCCAATGAAAACCGCGGCCCCGGCCGCCATTACGGTCTCGCGTTTAAAGGCATTTTGTGAGTTTAGGAGTGGGTTTCGTGATTTTTTAGTGCGCTAATCGTTATTTTTACAGGGTAATACCCCTTTATCAACTATTAATAAACCTGTAGCAAAAGTTTGCAACAGCTCCATTATTCCAACAAAAAGACAACACGTAATTTTTTCTGTGGCTGGATAAAACTCACATCAAAACTCTTAAATTGTGTCTTGATTTTTCTTTTAATCGTGAAGGCCTGATTGAGTTCAAAGCTGAGTCAATGGCGACAACAATACAGGGTTAAAGTTCATTTTGTAGGTATGAAACCTTATTTTTTCTGCTGGAAGACCTCGCTTGACTTTTTGCTCGAACCACTGTCAGAACGGATTATATGCGCTATCATAGATTCGTACTTTATGCACAGAATAATCCAATGAGAATGAAAACTTCCATGTAATAGCCAATGAAAACAAAATGCTGGTATCTTGCGGTGACTTTACAAGATGGTGGATACACATATATCTGTCTCTTTCTTTCGCATTGCTTTGAATAAGGATAGTTTTGGAACTTCTCAAGATGGGGGACTAAAACTTGGTATGCTTCAAAATGAACCGAAGTTTCAATTCTAATTGTATCGTAATCTGTGCTTTAGGTATTTAGGTATCATTTCATCGCAAATTTCGAATGGAGCTGTTGTAAACTTTTGCTACAGGCTTCTTAATAGTTGAATATGTAGTTAACCCTTAAGGCACTACTCACAAGTACCACCAATTTTACATGGACTTTAATGGAAAGTGCAAAAAATCAATACACTAATCAATTTACTTGAAAAATCCGTGACTATATCACTCATAGCAGTCCAAAAACCTGACGAGACTGAGAAGTACACTTGGGCATTAAAGAGTTAAACCCTGTAAAAATAACGATTCGCGCACTAAAAAATCACGAAATCCAGTCCCAAACCCATAGAAATGCTTTCAAACGGGAGACCCAAATGGCGACCGTTGCCGTCTAAATCTTATGGCAATTGCATGCTGCTTCTTCTTCTTCTTCTTCTTCTTCTTCTTCTTCTTGTGTGGTGTCGCGAGAACACCTTGTGAGGATGGAGCTGATTGAGATAGGGAAACCCAATGTAATCGGCGGCAACGGCCGCCATTACGGTCTCGCGTTTGAAAGCAATTTATGAGTTTGCGAGTGGATTTCGTGGTTTCTTAGTGCGTTAATCGTTAATTTTACAGGGTTTTACCTCATAATCAACTATTAATAAGCATGTAGCAAAAATTTGAGTCAACAGCTCCATTAAAAAGACGCATAATATTTTCCCGAGGTCCCTATAATAAGTAGTTCTTACTACCAGTGGCGAGGCGTACGATTTGGCAACGTTTCTATTTCTCATTTATACACATTAGAAAGATAGAAGTGCTTGGTCATCGCCGATGACTGAACCGTTCGACTTGTTTAGTGCATTTAAATGGAGCAAATACATTCTTGCCAAGTTTCACGCCGCGCGCTACCGCTTACTACGACTATGAATGCCGGTGCCGATAGTAATAGTAACACACCCAAAAAGGGTTACTTCTATTGCCAAAATCGGCAACGGCGCAAGAATGCAACAGGCAACACACTCGATGAGCGAGCTATGACACGCGGCGGGTCCCATTGAGAATTAATTTATTGCGTGTGTTAAGCGCGCGGTATCTAGTGCATGAGCCAGGCGCAGCGCGACCACGACCAGACCGCGACATCGTCCTCGTGTCACCGCATTCGAGTCTCCGTCGTGTAATTCTGTCGTCGATGGTTGTTCGATTGTCGCGACTCTTCCGTTTTTTCTTCTTCTTCTACTTCTTTTCCTCTCTTTTTTTTCGTTGTCGTCGAAAACTTACTTGGGGCTTCTATTCAACTCTCTCGACAGCCGACAGAGTGTAAACACTAAACAGAGACTGAGAGTCAGCGAGTGTGTGTATGTGTGAGTGTATGTGTGTACTGAGGGAGAGGGAGACAGAGAGAAGGAGGGAGGGAAAGAGAGAGAGAGAGAGAGAGAGAGAGAGAGAGAGAGAGAGAGAGAGAGAGAGAGAGAGAGAGAGAGAAAGAGAGAAAGAGAGAAAGAGAGAAAGAGAGAAAGAGAGAAAGAGAGAAAGAGAGAAAGAGAGGAAGAGAGAAAGAGAGAAAGAGAGAAAGAGAGAAAGAGAGAAAGAGAGAAAGAAAGAAAGAGAGAGAGAGAGAGAGAGAGAAGAGAGAGAGATGAAATCTATTGACCATAGAGCATCGATTAGGCCGCCGTTCAGTGAAGGAATAATGAATCGTTTCTGCTGCTCTGAGTGAATGGAGCTCTTGCTAAATTTTGCTAATTACGATTGAATGATTAATTTCCGCGCGAAAACCAGCGAAAGTAAAGATGGTTAAACTGAAAAATCATGAAATTCATTCGAACACTCGGGAAATGAATTTAACTTTAAAGCTCAGGAATGTACCATGAGAGATTCCTATCTATATTAAGACTTACTCCTGCGTGTTTCCCATGTGATGCCAGGAGTGAACCAGCCCGAATTGCAAAAGATATGAAAACCCTTGAGGGCGATCGACTCCATTTGCCACGCTGAATCGATAGTGGGGTCACACGGGGGGTTTCCGTGACGTCACCTTTTCGCCCATGTTCAAGAGTTTGTGCTCGTTTTGGGAAAAAAAAAATTCTAAAAAATTACACAGGTGCAGACGTTCTTGGATTTTGCATTTTTTCTTTGATTTTATTTTCAAATGCCAAAAATGCGACTTTTCCTTCAAGCGACACTAGTGGTGCTATCCAGTGGATTAAAATCTGAAAAAAAGTTTCGACTGAAATCACAATATCAACGACAAAATCGAATGAACCAATCATTCGAACGAATCGAATCGAAATGAATCAAATCTCATCATCGAACAATTCTTTTAAATGATCTTGAGTATAGCTCGAGTGCGGAAGATCAGACACCAACGCGACGATGGCGCGGTGCAGCGACATCGGATCGAACATACAAACACACAAACACACAAACACAGAGACCAAGGAAGCAGGAGGCAGAGCCAGGAGATGCCCAGACACGGTGTAAAAGTGTCTTAACACGTCATTAAATCGCAATTATTCATGGTCTAACATAAATACGCCGGTCAGACACCGACACACCGACTCACCGACACCACAACGCACCTCGGTTCTCGGCGGCAAGCTCTTATGAGTGCACACTGGCGCACACAGCCATAGCACAACATATCCCGCTCTTCATGTGCGCAATGCGGATTGTGGATATTCTTGGTGTAATATCGAATCGTGTAGTATAGGTTATACCCGTGCAGAGAGCAGTCATAGGTATAGGACACAGAGTCACTCATAAAGCCATCCGCTCCGCAGCCTCAGCAATATGCCGCCTCCGCCTGCCCTAGTCCTAGTGCTCTGCTGTTAATGATAATGTTCCAGACGGACGGACGTATTAGTTAAGTTATAATATGGTATACATTATAGTATACACAGAGCAAGTGGAGCTTGAAAAACAATGGATCTTAGAGTCTTGACTCTTGAGCAGGTCCCGACTTGATCTCTCACCGGTGCCCATAAATTGTTGCCATGTTTGGCTATTCGTGATGGAACCACGGGACGTCTTGTTTCTAGTTCCAGTTTTATTCTATCCTCAGTCATGAGAAATTATGAAAAAAAAAGAAAAGAAACAAAGAAAGAGAGAGAGAAAAAAAAACATCGGCTCCGTGCGTCACTTAGGGCTGTTTTTTTGACGCACGTTCCTCAACGTTTCCTCGAACCTTCCGTGACTTGAAAAGTGCTATTTGAAATACACGGAGGATAGAAAAAGGATCATGAGCGGATCCAGCAATTTGACAACCATGTATTCTTCTCATATGAACACATGAGAAAGGATCGATTCTTGAGGGGGCCATGGCCTTTTTACAAATCGATTGTTTCTCATACATTCAAATGGGGGAGAGTGCAGAGTTGCCAAATTGCTCGATCTGCCTTTGAAAAGGATGAGGATCAACTGGAGGAAGATTTGGGGAGAATGAGGGAGGAATCATGCGGTTGACTATGGAAAATGGATAAAACGCACACCCTCTTTTTGTCTTAATTTCCAAAATGCATATCTATGTTCATATAACGACAATGGCGGCTCGTGAGTCGTGCTACCAACCATGTTTTTTTGCCATTTGAACCTATATCATCAGCTGAGGTAAAACAGCCAATTAAAAAAAGAAAAGAAAAAATCATATTAAAAAATATGAGTGCAATAGTATAAAACTAAACTTTTATAATTGGCTATTTTACCTCAGTTGATGAGTTTGCCCAACTCAAAAGCATTTGTTTATACCATGTGTAGCCAAAGTATTTTGTTTTCCTTATTTGAACCTATGTGAAAGTATCGATTTCTCAGGGATTAAGTGAATCACCTGAAGATCGATTATTTCGCGTAGGTTCAAATGGAGAGAATTTGTTGTTGCTACATTGCACGAGCCGCCACTTCATAGAAAAAAAGATAGAGACAGAAGAGATTTTCGTTGCGCCTGTGGTTAAATTGGCAATCTTAATAGAATATTCTCCTTAAAATATTTTCACCCATATTCCTTCCACTGTTGCTAGATTTTACGAAGAAGACGAAAATATCCCATTTCATGCAATTTTAAGTGTGTATTTTTTTGTGCCAAATTTGGCAGCAGTGTCTTCCAGCACGACCACCTTGCTCGGCGCTCAAGGTCGGGAGACGCGAAATTGGAACACACACTATACACTATCCACCGCAAGAAATTTTTTTGAAATGCGGCCGGGCCCAGCTATTCTTTGAGCTGTATTTTTATGCCTCAAATTCTTGCCGCTCATCATCTGTAATAAGTCACCGAGTTGCCTGAAACGCACCGCCGGGTTAGTTTCTCAGAAGTTTAAAATTATTTTGCCGAATCGGCCGCGCTTATATTTGCGAGGCGAAATAATCGTTTGCAGCTCGTAAATAAAGTTCGCATAAAACAGGAAATAGTGAGAGATCGTGCAATCTGGCAATATTGTAATTGGGCTCTTGCAAACTTTTGCTACAGGAGATTAAAGAGTAGATTCTTGCATAAAAACCTGTAAAAATGACGATGAGTACACTGAAAAAACACGAAATTCACTCTCAAAATTGGGCTTAGTGGCGGTTCAACGCAGGTATCATGGGAGATTCCTATGAAATATTTAAATTGAGACATATATCTGTGTTTTTTTCCGCAGAGAAAGTGACAAATTAGATCTTCCATGATACCTGCATTGAACCGCTATTACGATCTTGCCGTTAAAGCAGAGTGTTCTGAGTTTATTTAGACTTTTTCAGTGCTTTTCGCTTGGTTTTTACATTGACGATTGGACAATTTATTTGCTCTCAGAAAAAGTTTGCAAGAGCCCCATTAGTCCATTTAAATTCGCACAAAATGTCGAACCCGAGTGCGTTCGCTGCACATCCAACAGTTCGATCTTAATATAATCACGGGTTTAAATCGACAATATTCAACGATGCCAGAATACAGGCAGTGGCGTAAGTTACAGGGCCGCATAGGGACCGCGGTGCGGTAGGACCCGGAACGAGTGGGGGCCCTTAAGGCAGCCACGTTAAAAAAAAAAATAAAAAAAAAAACAAGGAAAAACGAAAAAAAGGGGGGAAATAAATTCAGAAAGATTAAAAAAGGAGGGGAGAACCTCTTCTGTTCTGTTTTTAGGTTGAGTAAGTACATTTTCCTTCAAAAACGCGGATCTCTCTGAAATCAGGCGCAATTGTTTGAAGTGAGGCCCTTCTTTCCAAACAAGTTGATCTCATAATTCTGTCTCCTAGGACTTTAGGAGCCCCTTCTTCACCGGAGGTTCGGTGAGGAATAGCTAAAAGGGCTCCTTTCACTTGTGGAAGCCCGGAAGCAACTGTAGGATCTTTCGATCTTTCTATCATTATTTTGAAAGCTCAGAGCCCTAAAAATGTTGGCGCTCGTACTGGCAGTTGTTATGAGTTAGATTGGGGTGGGGGGGGGGGGGGTTGAGGTCAATGAGTTATTTTAGAGTATGCAGATTCTGTTGTAGGAAGGTGGGGGACCCTCCAGTTCAATCTGCGGGTGGGGCCCGGGTTTCAAAGTTACGTCACTGATTATACAGGCTACGCGATTATGGTGGTTCATTCGCTGACAGTTTTCAAAAATAAAAACCACAATTAAAATAAGCGCAGAAAAGAGTCCCTCTCAATATATTGTTTTTAAGTCTCCTTCGTACATTTGGAAAAAAAGGCGCTTTTGATACTCTACCGGGACGATATCGATGTTGCTTTTAACCCTTAACTGCAGATGAGCCCAGATCTGGAACAATTACTTTGAAGCCTTATCTAAAAGTAGGGGACTTGAGTTGTACTGTCGCTGCATGGTGGGTCCCATGTGGAACAGATACTAAAGGAGTAAAAATTGTCGATTTTGTCCTAGAGCGCGCAGCACAGGATAGAGAACGTGCAGAGTGGTTGAAAATAGCTCACTGAAAATCTGATAGAGATTTTCCGATTTTCATTGTTATGTTTGGGAGTAACGCAGGGGTACCATATACAAAAAAAACAACTATTGAAACTTACTGACTTATTTTTTACTACTTTAATTTTTTTTTTTTAGCCTGAAAACTTTATTTTCAGTTGCATGGATACCTAAATGCGGGTAAGGCCATATTTGGAACAGTTAATATTCAGGCTCTTTACCATTGAAATATAATGGAAAGAATTTTTCACTATTTTTCCCTGTCTCAAGGATCAAAATTGTACTGAAAAAAAAAATATTTTATTGAAAAAAAAAAAAAAAAATCATGCAGTAAAGGGTTAAGGAATTATACTTTCATACGTATTGCATTCCGAGAGCTGAACGTCAAGAGCGTTAACAGCAAAAGACGCGGCGAAAATTTATTTCAGCATTTGAATACAAGGAAGTCGAAACCACGTAAAAAAGAATAAATATTTTGAAATAAATGGGCAAGGGTATCGGTGGGGGGAGGGGGGGGGGGTAAATTTACAGCGAGAATTCCCACGCTATTCAACACAGCTGCAAGGAGCACTTTCTACGGGATGCCACTCAATCCCCCCTCCCCCCTCTCCACCACAACTCCTCGCGGGCCCAAGATGCTACGTGCAAATTAGGTGGTAATAACTTGATCATTAAATTGCAATTAAATGTGTTTAAAAAGCTCGACTGCGGACTGGAAAGGTTTTATTACATCCTTTTATATATTCTTCTTATTTTAATTCCCTTCGATAGGAAGAAATATTTATTTGATCGCATACTTTCTCTGTATTTTGACGCGTCTCAGGTGACGCGCGTCAGTTTACTTGAAGGTAATCCTACATTGTATAAACGGCTGTAACATAATTACAGCTTCCTCGACGTGGCGCATCACAACGAAAATTGTGATCATGACGCGATTTTTTTCAGCTCTGTAATCTATTTAATATGATTATAATTATTTTTCTTCTTAAACTACAAGGCCATTAGCATGATATTCGTTGTAATCTTGTCATGATTATTACTTACTACGTTTTCATGTTTCGTAGACTGGTCGGACGTACTTTTCTATGATAATCTCCAGAGGGATAAGGAAAAAAGATGTTTGAAAGATATTTCGTCAACTTAACGTCTACTTATATTATTAGCCTTGAATGAGACTACATTATCATAGAAAAGTGATTGTGGCTGCAGTGGCGTCGCGTGCAATCTGGCAAGGCTGCAATTCGTGTCCTTTAAACCCATGCAAAATATCGAATCAAGGGAGTTGCGCTGTGTCTCTCCAATAGTTCAACATTTTTCATGCGTTTAAACGGACAAGTTGCAGCGTTGCCAGATTACAGGCGACCCCACTGTATGAGGTTGTCTCCGAAAGAAGCGTGCACAAAATATGGGCCTTCTAGTTTCAAACGGGCCCAAATCAATTTCGTCTATTAAAAGTTATCACGTTAAAGCTTCGTAATTACTCTTTAAATTCTGAAATTGTATTCATTGGTTCTTAGCTCAAAACCTAAAACGAAAAAATAAATTTTGAAATGTCCAGTGGCGAAGCGTGCGATTTGGCAACGTCTTAGTTCGGCCAATAAATCAGAGTCCCAAAGAATTCCCTGATCCTTTCTGATAATCCCCACTTTTCACGATCACCAGATACATTGCAGTATAGCATACCTAAAAAGAACACCAAGTACTGCGTAGTGCGTATTGCGTGCATTCATTTTTGAAGGCGCTGAATACTTTTATAAATGGAGATAGTGTTTTGGCGGAACCAGAGAGCTGCTACACATGAGCAGCGTTGATTCGTTCGAATCAATTTAACTCCAGGTAAAATCGTTCAAGTTTTTCGGAGATACGACAACATTGTCTAAGTAAATTAGGGTAAATTGATGCTTTATCTGGAACACTTATCGAATCTTTGGCGAGGCAGAAGCTCTCACCATTCATCTTGTTTACACTTACCGCCAAAGATTAACGCCCGGGGCATTCAAAAAGGCCAATTAGAATTCCTTCCTTGCCATTAGGTTGCCTCCTCCAAATTACAAAGAAGTTGTATCAGACCACAGAAAAAAGGGGGAAAAAACCAGCGTGTCATGAGCGTCTTTTACTATATGTCCAGTTAAATATGAGGAGTATTTTCAGATTCCTATTCCTCACAATAGACTGTTTTAGTAGAGCGATATATCGTATCGATTGCCGTCCGAGGGCCTCTGGTTCCAAACAAACTCTGGTTCAATGTAATTTCCCCATAAGCGAACTTTTGAACGGAAATTTAGGGTATTAAATCAAACAATTAATGCGACCTTGTTGCGATTATGAATTCTACGTCCTCGAAAATGCTTAATTTTGCCTGGTTCCACCCGTAAAACTGCCAAAATCAACAAGATATTGCAGATTAAACGATGCGTTTGGAGGTTGGAATCACCCAAATGTTATTGTTGTTGTTGTGGAATTGGCGGGATTTCTGGTGATTCTAACCTACAAACGCAACATTGAATCTGTAATATCATATTGATTTCGGCAGTTTTAGTCGAGGAACCAGGCAAAATTAAGCATTTTCGAGGACGTAGAATTCATAATCGCAAAAAGGTCGCATTTATTGTTTGATTTAATACCCTAAATTTCCGTTCAAAAGTTCGCTTATGGGGAAATTACATTGAACCAGAGTTTGTTTGGAACCAGAGGCCCTCGGACGGCAATCGATAAGATATATCGCTCTACTAAAACAGTCTATCAGACGTTTGGAGGTCGTTTCAGAAGAGTTTGCCGTTCACAATTCTTGGTAAATATGCGTAAAGAGGTGTTTGTTTATCTGCCGTCTGCGCAAGTTGCCGTTAATGCTACCAGTACAGGAACATTGACAGTACCCTTTTCCGTGGATTTCATAGTCGCGAGTGTCACGACAACTTACGCAAAGAAGACAAAAATACGCCCGCTGAAGTTGGTAAAAAATAATCTTTGAGCGATCACCATGTTGATCCAGCTGCAATTGATTGCTTCTGGTTTGCAATAGATATCGTCCCGGCCGTTTCAAGACTTTTAAAAGATAAGCTGCTGGCCAATACATTTATTTTCAAAATTAAATAGTCGTCCCTCTAAGGAGCATCCGATTCCGTCCGAGCAGATTTATTCTTAAATAAAAGCGGCAACGTCGTAGCAATTGAGAGAGCTACATGAGAGGAAATTCTGGAGATAGATAGTAAATGTCACTATGTTGAGCGCACGATGGTAGTTGAGCAAAAATCTGACGTCGAATAATAACGAAACAGGGTCGGGTTTGATAGAAAGTTTCCAAACTTTGCTCCATAAGCAAGATGAAACATTTGGAAACTCTCTCCTTAGTCCTACCCCTCATCATAGCTTATCAACCAATAGATGTAGAACGAAAATGGAGCGCATAAAGTAAATAAAACACTAAACTTATCCGGTATAAAAAGAGCCTGGTGCCTCATACGAAAATAAAAATTGAAAAAAAAAGAAAAAAACCGACCAGAACGAAAATGGTGCACAGAAAGTTAACACCGATAGAACTGTACAAATCTGGATGGGTTTTGTAAACAAACAAAAAATGAGCTATAACGTCATGACCCATCTTATCAAAGAGGCTAACTTAAGTTCACACTATCTCCAGAATTTCCTCTCATGTGGCTCCCTTAATTTCTGCGAAGTTGCCGTTTTTATTTAAAAATAAATCAACAGGGATGAAATCGGCATCTGATTTGATCTCGGGACGGAATCGGGCGATGCCCGTCCCCCATCTACTACAAATGGCGGCTGCAATTTTGCAACGTTGTTTTTTGTCCGTTTGAATCTACATACAACAATAGATTGTTGCGGTGAAACACTGCGTCTATATCGACTAATTCACAAAGAACCAAATAGAGGAAAAACATTATTGTGAACGTCCACGCAAAACGTTAAAAAGTTTGGAAATCTCCAACTGCTCTTTTGACTGTTCTTTTCTTATCCATGCGTTCAAGTCTTTTCCTCAGTAGCGCAACGAGAGTTTCTTCATCTCTCTCTCTTTTCTCCATTAAGGCCCGTATGTTAGACAAGGATGGACAAGGGGATGAAACCCCCTTTTTCTGCCATTTTCCTACTTATACATTCAAATTGGAAATGAGAGAGATGGAAGAAATCCTGGATACGCCAGCGCTTTCCTAAAATTCATTCCAAAAATATATAACTGTTGACGCCCGCGCCGCGCCTCCAGTCGCCGAAGTGTAACTTTTGGCGTAATGTACTTTTGGATAGCTTTTAACAGCACACTATCCGTCAGTGGCGGATCCAGCCCTCGCGAACGGGGGGGGCGAATTTTGGGTTTTCGCCCCTAAACGACCCCCTTTTTTGTTTTCGCTCTTGCTTTTCCCCTTCCTCTCCGCTCTTTTCCCACATTTTGGGCCGAACGGGGGGGACGATCGCCCCCTTCGCCCCCCCTGTATCCGCCAATGCTATCCGTAGTAAAATATGTTGTTTTCAGGGGCGCAGCCAGGATTTAAAATCGGAAGGGGGGGGGTTATCATAATTGAATTTTGAGAGGTTTTTAAAATTATTTCATATAAAAGTATACATATATAGTTGGTTTCATTCTTTAATAATTTTTCAAATCTTTAAAAACCTATCTTGTCCAAATCTTTTTCCCTCCAAATTGTTTGAATTTAAACGTTCGGCGAAGAAATTTCTAAAAGAGCACTAATAAAAGTTCAAAGATCACAAAAACCTGTGATAAACGTAAAACGTTCTTTTGATTTCTTTCAAGCGGTTCTCTTTTTATGAACATTTATAAAGCGATTGAATAATACAGTGTTCAAAAAACTTTAGTGTAAAACAACGTAGGTGAAGAACTAATGAAAATAAACCAAATCTGATAAAATCACCATTTTCGTCAGCTTTTTAGCTTTCAAAATGAGCTAAAGTAAATCTCGATACCTACAATTATTTTGCAAGTCACCATGACACTTGATCTGAATTTTTTCTGTTGGTAAATAAGCGGCTTGCTCCAGGGCTGCCGTTTTGCGTATAATTAATGCTATTTTTTCTATTCACCGATGATTCCACCGGTTGAAAAAAGATTACACAGTTCAGTTTAGTGTCTGACTGTAATGCACGAAAATACTGAGATCTATAATCTTTTCTTAATCGGTGGAAACTCCGTTGATTAATTAAAATATCCGCAAGTTTTTTAAAGTCATCGACGACTCCACCGGTTGAGAAAAGATTACAGATGCGAGTATTTTAGTTTATTACAGTCATGCACTGAACTGAACTGTGTAATCTTTTCTCAACCGGTGGAATCATCGGTGAATTGAAAAATAGCATTGATTATACGCAAAACGGCAGCCCTGAGGCAAATCGCAAGCCGATTGCGATTTCCCTGCGACACTAGCGCAACCAGGATATCTTCCATCTCTCTCATTTCCCATTTGAATGCATGAGTAGGAAAAGGACAGAAGGAGGGGGTTTTATCCCCTTGTCCATCCTTGTCTAACATACGTTTCTTAATGGAGAAAAGAGAGAGATGAAGAAACTCTCGGTGCGCTACTGGCCTGCGACATATACACATAGAAGCAGACACGGATCGGCCAATAATACAACGCGTCATATTTTCTTACCGCACGATGCGCAGTCTCAGTATCCTATCTGATGTGAGACAAAACGGGGGGCGAGAAGAGTGTTGGAACTTCGATATGAGGGCATCATAGATCAACATGATCAAATTAGGTTTGTGGAGTGGGAAGGAGGTGCGGGGGTGCGGTACAGGAGGCTGGGGGCTGGAGCTGAACGAGTGTATAATAAGAAATAAGAATCAACGTTACAAGAAAACAAGGATAAAAACAACTTTGAAAATATTACTCATCTCAGTAATAAAAACATCAGATCCATCAGGTGCATGAAACGAAGATGGGTGGGGTTGAAAGGAGAGGGGACTGGGGAGGGGGGAGGGGGAGGGGAGGGGGCTGAATTGGCGTCGATAAAGAAAGAATAGGAACGGGCCGGGTGAGAAAAAAGGATAAAGAGCCCGCAAGTTGCGGCGTTGCCAAGTCAATGACGAGAGTAGACTTTAAAACCCATCTATGCCCATTGGGTCGTTAACGACCCACTTATAATGGTTTTTTTTTTGGACCAAATTTGCGCCAATTTTACTCAGAAATCAATGTTGTGATCTTTCAGCACCTATAATTTACCTGGACCAGAAAATTTCACAATTTTTAAATTTTAAATTTTTTTAACTCTATTTACCAAACCAACCAACGCCAAAAACCAACCAACATGTTCAAATAAAGTTGGGCATATATGGGTTAAAGACTGTTTTAGTAACTAGCGATATATCGTATCGATTAAGGGCCGAGGACCTCTAGTTCCAAACAAACTCTAATTCTAAGTATTTTCCTCACAGGTGCATTTTTGAATGGAATTTTCGGCTATAAGATCAATCATTTGACATGTCACTAGATGTGACGGTACCATTCATCGGATGTGGATCACTACTCTGATGACTAATTACTCTGTGAATCATTCTTGTAGGCATAGAGAGAGTGACGAAATTAAGATAGGAATCTCCCATTATTACTGCCCTCAGCCACCATTACACTCGCGCAAATCGAGCGTTTATTGAGTTTAGGAGGGGGTTTCGCAAGTTTGTAGTGCTGTCATCGTTTTTTTCGGAGGTTTTTACAACATAGTAGACTTATAAAGCGCTTGTAGCAAAAGTGTGCAACAGCCCCATTGAATAATTCTTGAAACTTTTAAATCGAGATAGGTAAATCTAATTCCAATGGGTCTGTTGCGTACTTTTTCTTCATCAATAATTTAACTCATTGTTTCTAACGTAAAATTCGGCGAAAATAACGATGCGTACATTAAAAACTTTCAAAATCCACTCATTAACTCAGATAATACCTTCCATTTCAAACAACCCGCGCTACACTAGACACTATATCACCGACTTATAACTACATAGATGGAACCATCTCGTTTATGTAAACATGAACAGAACTTACAAACATTGAAATGTTTCGTTTAGATGCGTAAATTTCTTATATTATTTTGTAATCTTTGATAAACCGAAAAGACCAGACAGCAAATGCAGTTTATATTTCACGTATTAAAAAAGAATTCCCATCATTTTGTAGTTACGATGTTGTTTACTTATGCACGGTAGTTCCGTCTATGTAGTAGTATACCGGTGCAAATAGTGTCTAGTGTAGCGCGGGCTGTTTGAAATTGAAGTGATTTCCTGAGTTAATGAGTGGATTTTGAACGTTTTTAATGTGCACATCGTTATTTTCGCCGAATTTTACATAAGAATCAAGGCTCTATATTGTTGTAGCAAAAGTATGCAACAGACCCATTCGATTAAAAGTTTAAAATATTTACAAGTGAACCAAAGAAGCGTAAACTTTTTTTATGTATGTATTAAAAAAAAAAAAAAAAAAAACTGGCAATCCAGCCGAGGTTGATTATGTGATCATGATCTAAAGGGGCGATATATTGAGAACGAGCAAGTGGACGGGGCCGGACCCCCGAACCCCGTAACCCGAGGCCAGAGGCGCAAGACTCCGGCCAGTGAACATTGAGGTGTGATGAGCGTGAAAGGGTGTCAGGAAGAGGTGGTTGGAGGAAGGGAGGGAGGAGATAGAAAGGGGAGATGGGAGAGCGCTATCGACGCGCAAAGGGTATACATATAGAATGAAAAATGAATAAGGTTGATGAAAATAGGGAAAAAAGGAAGGAGAAGGAAGAGGAGGTAAATAAATAAGGAGAAAAAGAAAGGGAGAGGAGGATAAGAAAAATGGAGGTATAAGATTAAGGGGAGGGAGGTGATGTGGAGGGGGGAGGAGGAGAGATTGGGATCATAAGAAGCGGAAATAATTGAGTAAGAAAGTGAGAAGTGAGGAGTAAAGTAAGACATTAAAAAGAGGAGACGGGTACCGGGTACGCTCCCCAGGACTCGTGGGGGTGGGGGGACGAGGAGGGGTATGCTGGAGGGGGGGATTTCTGGCAGGTTGTTGAATGTTGAAGCTTGGCTCCACCGATGCTCCGGCCGGCGATCAGTTTGATGAGAAAAGCCAGGCCGCAGTTAGATTGGTAATTCTACACTGGATCTCGAGACCGCGCGCGGCTCTCGGAGTCGGATCGACCAAAGGCGACTGGCGAAGAAGGATCGCCCGTGTATGGATGGACAGGACAGGGTTGTCAAACTTCGTCGGAAAAAAATGGGGGAATCAGAAAATAAAGAAAAATCAGATTAATTAAGAATAAGTAATAAGATTATATAAGATTAACGGGGCTCTTGCAAACTTTTACTATAAACAAATAAATAGTCCAATCTGATGTATAGACCAGCGAAAATCACGAAAATCATTCTAAAAAAGTCTAAAATGGGTCTGTTGCAAACTTTTGCTACAACGATAAAAAGTTATAATTCCAATGTAAAATTGCCTGAAAAGTCCATTGGTGGCATCATTAAGTCATGAAATACAATAATAAACTAACAAGAGGCGTTTAATGAAATCCAAGATGGCGGAGAAATATCGAGCAATCTATATGCATGCACCGTGAACATCCAAGGATGGCCAACTTTGACAACCTCACTGGAGGTAGAGGTTATGTGTTTGTTTACGTTGTGATTGGTTGTGATCGATGTTGTGAGGTTGGCTATCCTTGAATGTTCGTGGTGCATGCATACGGATTGCTCGATATTTTGCCGCCATCTTGGATTTCATTAAACGCTTCTTGTGAGTTTATTATCTCATTTCGTGGCTTTCTGATGCCACCAATGGACTTTACAGGCGATTTTACAATAGATTAAACACTCTCAATCGTTGTAGCAAAAGTTTGCAACAGACCCATTCAATGATAAGCTCACTTAAGGTGATTCCATGGCACGTGACTAAGGCGATCGATTAATGGTCATTTCCCGGACTCGGTGGAGTTTTTTTGTAAAGCCAGGATTTTGTTCTTTTTGGGCTCAAAAAATCCATAAAAAAAATTTCGCAGGTGCTGACGTTGTTGGATTTTGCGATTTTTCTTCGGTTTCAATTTAGAATGCCAAAAACACGACTTTTCCGTGAAGCGACTATATAGTGGCGCTATCCATCGGATTAAAATGTGGAAAAGTTTCGCCTGGAATCACCTTAAAACTGTGACTTTAATGGCAAAGAAAGATGCTGACTTGCACGTATACCGAAGGAGTTTCCCATGGATTTATGCGCCGCAGCACATCTCGTAAATTTCATTATTCTCGCTCGAATGAAATAACAAAGGTTATTTATAAAGGTTCGTTCAAATATTTTGTAACTTGTAACTTACTAACGTGAGAGTTCTAACATACTGAAACGGCATTGAGAACTTACCTGCAACAGAAGAAATTAGTAACACATTATGAGACAAACATCAATCAATCATTTCTTCGTGTAATTAAATGTTAGTTATAAAATTTTCACCACAAGAGGATTCTTAAAGGTAAACACCCCAGTAGCCGGCACCCCTAAAATTTGCACCAGTACCCAGCGTCCCAGCGCCTAGTTTTCAACTTTTCACAATGTGAAAAATAATAGTTTAGAGGCAAATCCGGTGTTTTGCGTATTTTTTTCGAATGTTTCACACTTGAGGTCTCAGAAAAAATCCACACAAAACACCAGTATTGCCACCAAACTAATACTTTTCACATTGTAAATGTAATGGGTCTGTTGCAAACTTTTGCTACAATGATAAAGAGTATTTCATCGTATGTAAAATCGCCCGAAAAGTCCATTGGTGGCATCAGAAAGTCATGAAATGCAATAATAAACTCACTAGAGACGTTTAATGAAATCCAAGATGGCGGTAAAATATCAAGCAATCTGTATGCATGCAACTTTAACATCCAAGGATTGCCAACGTTGACAACCTCACAGCTTCAGAGGTTATGTGTTTATTTACGTTGTGATTGGGTGTGATCAATATTGTGAGGTTGGCTATATACTTGGATGTTCGTGGTGCATGCATACAAATTGCTCAATATTTTACCGCCATCTTGGATTTCATTAAACGCCTCTTGTGAGTTTATTACTGCATTTCATGACTTTCTGATGCCACCAATGGACTTTTCAGGTGATTTTACATATTATTATACACTCTTTATCGTTGTAGCAAAAGTTTGCAACAGACCCATTGGTGCCGGGTACTGGTGCAAATTTTAGGGGGGCCGGCTACTGGGGTGTTTACCTTGAACAAGTAATTGACACCAATAAATGTCACTGAAAAGCTTGAGAGAAGCTTAAAAGGTACAGAAAAAGAATTTTGGATGACTTTTTCCCACTGATTTTCGGCCTATGTTTTTCGATCTCAGTTAGACCATAGTTCGGCGCGTGGTAACATTGATGATTTTCATCCATCTAAGGCAGACTCGTATTCTAGCACTTATCCCCCCCCCCTCTCTCTCTCTCTCTCTCTCTCTCTCTCTCACTCTCTCTCTCTCTCTTCCTCCCTCTCCCTCTCTCTCTATCTCTCTCTCTCCCTCGCATTCATTTTTATTTCTATTTAATTTTGTTTTGTTAAGTTAATTTTTTGCTGGTTAAGTGTTAGAAAGAGTCTTGATCCCAAACTTTGCCTTCCTTTAGTTTTAATTTCGCTCTTTTTTGTCTAATTATTGAAGAAATAAACCGTATCATCATCATCTCTCTCCCCCCTCTCTCCCCCTCTCCACCCTCTCTCTATGTGCTAATTTGAACGTACATGTTAATAAAGGGCAGAAATTGGGGCTGAAGTCATCACGTGATAACTCCATGCACCTATCCTTTTCTAACACATAAGTTTAAATGGACAAAGAGAGAGAGAGAGAGAGAGAGAGAGAGAGAGAGAGAGAGAGAGAGAGACAGACAGAGAGAGAGACAGAGAGAGAGATTTCTGGATATGGCCGGCTCTTTCAGTCCAGGGTAGACGCGCGAGAACTGTAAAGCCGAGAGCGCAATTGAGGTGGTTTTCGAAAAAAGGGCCGATAAACATGAGGAACGCTCTACCGGGCTGATCCTACTTTAACTGTAACGTTAATTTCTGGGGAAGAGCAGACCGCATCGATTGCAGATAGCGGACGGAGTGCGGGTGGGTGCGGGCGTCAAAAGGAAATAAGACATTAACTCCTTCGAACACGGTTCTAGTTCATTATGCGCCGTTAATATTTTTTCCCCTGTAATCTAACACCCATATCCGAAAGCAAGGCAAATCGGGGGGAGTGGGGAGTGAATAAAAAAGAGGAAAACACGTCAAAAAGCTGGGATTGCCGAAACAAAGGTGAGAAAAGGACACGCTTGCACCAGCTAGGGAAAAAAACCGACCACTTTTTTTTTTTATTTTTATATATACATATATCCTTCGTGTACTATCCTACTGATCACATTTTTACCTACTCCTCCGGGACCCTTCTCAACAGAGTTGCCAATTTTCGTGCTTTTAAGGTGGAATATTTTAACGAGGATTTCAACGTCGGACAAAAATATTAAAGGTTTCAGTTTTAAGTCCTGTGACTATATTACTTGAAACTAGTTCATTATGTAGTATTTCGGTCAGCCAACAGAATCATCGTGGATTACAAGGGCGCCCGCAGCGGGGGGCAAGTGAAGGCATCCCCCCCCCCGGAATTCAAAACATTCAAAATTCACGAATAAAAATCAAAGGACCAAAAGAAAATGAAATGTGAATCAAAGGAATAATAGTTGACGAACTTTATCATTAGTTTATTTTATAAGTTTAGCTCACTTTTTGCAAGGAATAGTAGAATTATACATTTTTCTTACTATTATTATCATCTCTTGTCCCATTATTCATAATATCAATCACGTAAAAATTATTATTATTATTATTATTTAGATATACCTACAATGGCTTAACAATTGGATGGCAATAATTGGATGGGAAAAAAATAGTCTTCCCTTTTTCCTTGTGAAAGGGGGAAGGGAGGTCCCTAGACCTTCCATAGGGGTTCAACAAATTTGACCCCCCCTCCCCCTTTGGAAATTTGTCTGCGGGCGCGGCCATTGTGGATTACGTAGATAGCAAAATTTTAATTGTAAACGTTTGCTCTAACGATATGGAGCTTGAATTCCCGCACTATACTGACTCAAAAAAGCACTCCCTGAAAATCCCATCTTTAAGTTCAGCTCGTTTGTCTATCGATGCGGAATCACCGATGGATTTGAGAAGTCCGTTGAATGGACACAAAACGGCAGCACTGTTTTTTGATGAACCTCTTGAGTCATCACACCTTTCCGCTTACCTTCACAACTTAATTACTTACCGCGATCAAGAACAATCCCTAGTCTACCCCCTCCCTCTTCCACAAAAGAGAACCCCATTTTTTGTTTGTCTATCTTTCTCGGCTGGGTTTTTTTTTTTTTTTTTTTTTTTTTTTTTTTTTTTTTTTTTTTTTTTTTTTTATTATTATTGCGTGAACCTATACTCCGATGCAACAAAAGTGCTGGAGAGGTGCAGGTTGCCACAAGTTTGCATTTCCCTACTGCGCATGCGCTTGAGAAATGATGCGGGACCGAGACCTAATTTCTGCGCATCCGGTTCAACTTTTTTCTTTGTTCCTTGCGCCATATACGCCATCCCCTTTAATTTTACTGTCAGCGCCTTGTTTTACCTTTAAACTGCCGATTTCTCGCGTGGGGAATATACCCGTCTATGCGTGCATCTAACCGGCGCGCGAGGTGAGAAATAAGTCAAATATATATTGAACGCGCCATCTTACTCAATCAAGTGACAGCAATTATATAATTGCATCTATTAAGGCTTTGTTGCAGAGGGAACGCCCCTTGATTCCTTAATTATTACGTCAGATAATATAAGAGACAGCGCGCGGCGCGCAAAACATGAGCGAGCTAAGAGTTGTAAGGAGGAACAGTGGTGACTCGTGAAATGCAATATATGCATCAATTGGGTGCCCTTCAAGGACGTATCCAGAAAAAATTTCAGCCGGGCGCTAAAAGTTCAATTTTAAACACTTACAGGCAGTTGCAGTTTTACACCTTCTCCCTTCATATTTCAGCGTTCCTTATGGAATGGTGGGGGGGGGGGAGAGGAGGCAAGTGCTCTTCCATACCAGAGATGGACAAATATTTATTCGACCAATTATGTGTCTAGTTTGGCGACGCATTGAAATCAGATTATTGGTCAATTATTGACCATACCTCCTCACAGGCAATGGTGTCACATCTCAAGCATCAACTATGTTGCCAGACTGATTTCATTATTTCTGATTATTCGGTTGCCCAACTCTGTTTTCCATACCCCCGCAAACATATAGCAAACGTTTGTAACAGATCCATTTCGTAGCAATACCATCTTGCCATGCCAGAATCCGGGGGTTTGAGGTTATGTAGTTAGGTTGCCAACTTTTGCACATGTTCTTGAGGGGAGGGAGGGATTTTTGCCTTTTTTTTCTATTTTTAATTATTTTGAAGCGGGAAAAACAGTTTTTCTTGGTCAGGGCGCTTTACTTGGACGTTCTACTGTGTTTCCACGAAAAACCAGAATTTTTCGCAAAATTACACACCAAAAAGTGTAACAGCAAAGGGGGGGGGAGACTCTTTCATACTTTAAGTCAATGTAAAAGGGTCCCAGCCATTTGGTGTTACATGCGTGACTTTGCGGGGGGGGGGGGGATTTTTTCGCGGAAACGCTCTGGAACGTCCAGAAAGATGCCCTGACCACGTAAAACTGGTTTTTTTCCGCGGAAAAATAATGAAAAAAATAATAAACCGCGTAAATCCCCCTCTCCCATAGGAATCGGGGGCTCAAAGTTGGCAACCTTATTACATAACCTCAAACCCCCAGATTCTGGTATGTGAAGATGCACAGAGAAAAAAATGTTTTAGATTTAAAAATAAATATTTTTGAATTAGACGACAAAAAGACGTACGCATATTTTAAAATTGAAACTAAGTTTTGTTAAATTAAAAAAAAAAAAACTTTTTATGACATCAATATACCGAGTTTCCAATTTAAAAAAAAAATTATTTTCAATTTAAATACAGTTATTTTTAATTTAAAAACAGTTAATTTTAGTTTAAAAGTAAGTCTCATTGTCATATGATTCAGAATATTTTTTTTAAATTCAAAACATTTTTTTTTTCTCTGTGTGGTATTGGTCGCAGGCAGTTCGCAATCCAAGGCAAATGTAACAATTTCTTTCCTGCTTGCTTTATTATAAACACCATTTATGATACTCGGATTTTTTATTTCATAGTTGAGGTTATGAGCGACAAGAGGAAGGCGCGACATCCAACACGTTGTTGGCACGTGGCGTGAAAAGCGATGTCGTAATAGCGAACGTCCGTCAGGCGCACGCTGGTCAGAGATCGTCAAACATTGGGCAAAAATTAGAAATTAAATAAAGCTCACGAATTTATTATTTATAAACTTTCAAGCCCAATTTTAATCACAGATAATATTTCTAACAAGGAATTTAAACCAAGAAATATAGCTGGAAAGTTTTTTCAAGTAAGCTTTAAAGACCAGAAACGGTGAGTGTTGATATATTTTTCCTCCTTTGCTTTTTGACAACTTTTTTTCGATTTTAGACCTTAGTGCGGCGGACGGTTGTTTGCCGTTATCCGGTGAAATAATCTTTGGCGAGATGAGAAGAGGCATCTAGGATCTTGAGTCGAGGCTCGTGCGGGCGACAAGTTTAGTGACGGGCGTCGGGCAATGCGACATCCTGACGGGTAACGGGTGCGGAGTGACACCGTACGATGGCTCAAAATATGGACTTTTCTGGACATGAAAAGTTTTGCCGTTTTTCCCATCAAAAACTTGCGGGGTGTGCCGCGCGGGAAAAAAATGGATTTGTGAAATCGGTGAAATGAAGCAAACATGCTATTTTCACCAGTCATTTTTGGTACAAGTTGCAGCACAAATTAACATTTTTGAACTTTTAATTTTACCATTTACCCCCAGAAACACCTTGCAAAAGCTACGTTAATATTGAAACTAGGTGGAGTGAATTTTCAGCTTTCTAAGAGGATTTACTTGTAGAAATTGACATTAGATTCAATTTTTTCATGTTTTTTAAATTTTTAATTTTTTTATTTTTGAACTTTTAATTTTACCATTTACTTCCAGAAACACCTTGCAAAAGCTACGTTAATAAAGAAACTACGTTGAGTGAATTTTTAGCTTTCTAAGAAGATTTACTTGTAGAAATTGACATTAGATTAAATTTTTTCATGTTTTTTAAATTTTTGTTTTATTTGTGAACTTTTAATTTTACCATTTACCTCCAGAAACACCTTGCAAAATGCTACGTTAATAGTGAAACTCGGTGTTTAGTCATCTTCCCATTCATTTTTCACAGCGTTAATTTTCGTTTGTCCAGAAAATCTCTTACTTTGAACCACGGTGCGGCGAGTGCGGTGGTGGTGACACAATTGAGATGACAGTGGATAGGATGCGACGCAAATGCGGACCCAGGAGATTGTCTTTCTCTCTCTCTCTCTCTTCCCATTTAAACGTATGTGTGAGGAAAGGACGGAGATAGAGGCTTAAGTCACGTGATGACCCCAGCTCTTATCCTTTTCTATCACATAAGTTCAAATGGGAGTAGAAAGAGATAGAAAAATTCCTGTATCCGCGCGTATGAATTGCGACGGCGACGACGACAATCGTGAAGAAAACTACTTATAACCACCATCGTGGTGAGATTAGATGTGTCTAGTGCATAGAACGGCATTGCCACATTTCTGCAGCGGCGGCGGCTCGTGCAATGTGGCAACAATGGCTTTCCTCCATTTAAAACTGTGTAAAATAATCGATTACTTGGTGAAGCGCAGCGCCTCACCTAGTATCGATCTTTTTGCATACGTTTGAATGGCAAAAGTGCACGGTTGCCAGATTGCACGAGCCGCCACTGCATTTCTGGGTGGAAAATTTAAAATCTTTCTGTTTCAATTTACGAGTTTTAAAAAAAATGCATTTACACGCACGGAAAAAAACTACGGTGTAAATAACCATACGGATACCTGCTTTTGGCACCTGCTAGATGTTATGGTAATGTTAACCAGAAGTTTACTATTTTTGGACTAGGGACTAGGTGCAATGTTACCTGATTGCATGTCGAATTTACTCAAAGTATCCGTAAATGTACCATACTTCTGGTCAAGTTTACCATAACATCTAGCAGGTGCCAAAATCAGGTATCCGTAAGGTTATTTTCACTTATATTTTTTTTCCGTGCGAATTTATGAGTGCATTTTGAAGGCTTTCATGTGTTCATCGGAATTTCCTTTTTTTTTTATTTCGTTTTGTTTTGTTCTTGTTTTTTGCAAACCTCTAGGGGACTTCTTGCTCCTTATGAAAGTCGCAAAATTGCAGACAAAAATTATCTATTCAATCGCCAACAGCGCAAAAGTTAGCAAGCCACTAAGGTGATTCGAGACGAAACTTTTCCAGATTAAAAATCCGATGGATAGCGCCACAACTCACAAGTCGCTTTTCGGAAAAGTCGTGTTTTTGGCGTTTTAAACTGAAACCATAGATAAAACGCAAAATCCAAAAACGTCAGCACCCGCAAAATTTTTGTGTAGATTTTTTGAGCCCAAAACGAGCACAATTGGTTTAGAAATTAAAGCCGTAAATTATGAAATTCATTTCGTCATAAGCTAAGTGAGTGAGAGTGAGTAAGAGTGATATCATACGGCTATCTGCCTCACTTGCACTGTGCACTCATTAAGGCTTATGGTAATTTTCGTGTTTCATAATTTCCGGCTTTATTTTTCAGTGTTTCAGCTTGAAACTTTTAGGGTATCTTCATGTAGTATGCTCGCAGGTGCTGACGTTCCTCGAAAATGTGTTCTCATGGCGAAAATTTCAGCCAGCAACTGCTTTGAGCAGCATGACGTGGTTTCCACGGTTCGATCTGATGGATCCTGGAAAAATCATCTTAAATCACAGAGCTCTATCGGGTATTTTCAAGGCGACTGCGCAACAGTCACCATACAAATACTTAAAAAAAAATATCCAAACAAAATTTAAAAGGATTAATAACTCTGATCTGGAAACGTCGGATGACACGCGTACGTGGAGACACTCAGAAGACGCATCTTGAGGGCCCTCTTCTCCGCCCCCCCCCCCCCCGCAGGACGGAGCCAGACGCGATTAGCCTGACCCACCGCGCAAGCGCAACTCCACCTTCGCCAGACGACGACAACACACATGGGCTCTTCACACCTAACAATCCAGTCGCTTGTTTACGCCCCAATCAAAATCAACCTTTTCAATCAGCTGATCTGGTTTACCAGCTTAATCCCCTCCTCCCCCCCCCCCACTCATGACACAAAGCAACACGAATCAAAGCTCATCACCGCTCTTGTGTGTGAATTAGAATGGAGCTAGTTCGATGACAGAGATTAGATGATGCATTATGTATTAAGACGAGTTAAAATTCGGTACCGTGAAATGCGAGGGATCATGACCCATATAAAAAACACTGTATAGGTTTGCTCCTCATACTGCACACTATTGCTCAGTAGCAGTCCGTGTATTAAAAGCTCCATATTGCTGAAACAAATGTCTACTAATGACTCGTTCTGGTTAAACGGTTCTTTCCTATTTTACGCTTCCCTAAAATACGTCTTATTTTTCTATCCGCTTGCTGAAGTCTCTGTATAAGCGAGCACCTTCAAAACACTTACACACAATAAAAACGCTGATTGCTTCGAAAATTGACTCAAGAGCATTATGGCGAGTAGAATTTAATAGAATGTATTAGTAAAACGATACATCGTATCGACTGGGGTCTGAATATCTCTGGCTTAACGTACATAGTTTTCCCATAAACACATGTTAAAACGAAAATGTCGGCCATTAAACCACGAAATTAATACGAACTTTTTGCGATTATGACTTCTTGGTCCTCGAAAATGCCTGATTATGCCTGATTACTAAAACTGCGAAAATTGACGAGACATGACAGATTAAACTGCGTGCATTTGGAGGTTAAAATCACCCAATTGTTATTATTGTAATGGGGGTCTTGCAAACTTTTGCTGTGAGCAAATCAATAGTCCAATATGATGGAAAAACCAGCAAAAATCACAAAAATCACACTATGAAAGTGTAAAATTCAGTATCTAATACACTCACATAACTGCTGTAACGGCAAGTTCGTAATGGCGATTCAACGCAAGTGTCGCAAGTATCATAGGAGATTACTGTCTAATATGTCACTTTCTCTACGGAAACACAGAGATATGTCTCAATTTAGATTGGAATCTCCCATGATACCTGCGTCTCTCCGCCATTAAGCCCGATTCTGAGAGTGAATTTTGTGATTTTTTAGAGCACTCATCGTCATTTTTTAAGGTTTTTATGTAAGAATCAATTCTTCAATCCCCTATAGCAAAAGTTTGCAAGAGTCCCATTGTGGAATGGGTCTGTCACAAACTTTTGCTACAACGATATAGAGTATATCATCGTATGTAAAAACGCCCGAAAAGTCCATTGGTGGCATCAGAAAGTCATGAAATGCGATAATAAACACACAAAAGATGTTTAATAAAATCCAAGATGGCGGTAAAATATCGAGCAATCTGTATGCATGCACCTTTAACATCCAAGGATTGCCAACGTTGACAACCTTACAGCTTCAGAGGTTATGTGTTTATTTACGTTGTGATTGGGTGTGATCGATATTGTGAGGTTGGCTGTCCTTGGATGTTCGTGGTGCATACATACAGGTTGCTCGATATTTTACCGCCATCTTGGATTTCATTAAACGTCTCTTGTGAGTTTATTATCGCATTTTATGACTTTCTGATGCCACCAAAGGACTTTCCACGCAATTTTACATGAGATTGAACACTCTATAACGCTGTAGCAAAAGTTTGCAACAGACCCATTGGCGGGAATGGGTCTGTTGCAAACTTTTGCTACAGCGCTATAGAGTGTGTAATCTAATGTAAAATTGCCTGAAAAGTCCAATGGTGGCATCAGAAAGCCATGAAATGCAATAATAAACTCACAAGAGGCGTTTAATGAAATCCAAGATGGCGGCAAAATATCGAGCAATCTGTATGCATGCACCACAAACATTTAAGGATAGCCAACCTCACAATATCCATCACAACCAATCACAACGTAAATAAACACATAACCTCAACCTCCAGTGAGGTTGTCAAAGTTGGCAATCCTTGGATGATCACGGTGCATACATTCAGATTCCTCGATATTTTGCCGCCATCTTGGATTTCAATAAATGCCTCTTGTGAGTTTAATATTGTATTTCATGACTTTATGATGCCACCAATGGACTTTTCAGGCAATTTTACATTGGATTAAACACTTAATGTCGCTGTAGCAAAAGTTTGCAACAGACCCATTCGGGCGATTCCAATCTCCAAATTTTGGCTACTAAACCAAGAAATTTATCTTCTGCATTTCTTCATTTTCCTTCATTCTTCTACATACGTATAAAGCACGGGCATGACATAATATGATTTGACATTGATTTTAAACCGTTTTGATTGCAAAGATTACATAATAACTCAACCAATTCATTTCTGCGGTATCAATTGGAAGAGGAGAGGGTTACTGGCTTATGAGAGGGTTTAAAATAATAACTCGAGAACAGAAATGAGAAAAAAGTGACCGATGGATATTGATTGAGTTACGTGCAAAGGACGGTTGAACCAGTCTCTCCAAATAAGGATCTTTGCTGGTAACCTTATCATCCCGGTGTCCCGGTAAAGCAGCGGCATTCTTGGAAAAAACATCGATTCCAGTTTCTGAATGACTGAAGCAATACTCGATCTCTTGTTCTTATTTTAGTGATCAAATTCTATTTGAAAATATCAGGATTCTCAAAAAATTTAGTAGATTTAGGGAGAAAGAAATAATGGGGGGGGGGATCATATCGGGGCTGTTGCACACTTTCGTTACAAGCGTTTCAATAGACGATTCTGATCATGGAAAAATATCGAAAACAACGATGGTATAGGCTACTATTGGTAGCATTAAAATCTGCTACTATCGTTATTTTCGAGATTATTTTCGCGGAAAATTGCTGTACAGCTAAAATCGTTATACAGGGTGTCCCAAAATTGATAGAAAATATTTTTTACTACGTATTTTTGGGGCCAAAATAAGACTTTTTTTTCCTATAAACACGTGTCCGAAAATGCCCCCCCTCGGAGCTACAGCCCCCCAAAGTTTTAAAAAAAAAAATCGGTTTTTCTTCGATTCTAGCAACGGATCTCCGTTAAAATGGATGCAAATTGGTTTCCAGGGGTAATTTCAGGCGTTCTTTCCGATTCCGGGGTCGAAAATTTCCGAAAGGGTCAAGAAAGGGGGGTTTGAGGGGGGTTTAAATTTTAAATTGAATAATTTTTTAGCGCTTCGTAAGAAAATGAGAAAAATAACAACAGAATCTAATGAAACAAAACAAAAGAAACATTTTTGATCTCTTGCGTTTTTTTTCATAAGACGCACGGAAAACGAGTAGAATTGATTTTTCGCCGGGAGCGCACAGCCCGATAGCGCGGCGCTGCTCTGTGCACTCAACTGACTCAACGATCGACTCGACGCAACGCGGCACTGAAACAGCGCTATCGGGCTGTGCGCTCCCGGCGAAAAATCGATTTTACTCGTTTTTCGTGCGTCTTATGAAAAAAACACAAGAGATCAAAAATATTCCTTTTGTTTTGTTCCATTAGATTCTGTTGTTATTTTTCTCATTTTCTTACGGAGCACTAAAAAATTATTCAATTTCAAATTTGAACCCCCCTCAAACCCCCCTTTCTTGACCCTTTCGGAAATTGTCGACCCCGGAATCGAAAAGAACGCCTAAAATTTCTCATGGAAACCAATTTTTATCCATTTTTACGGAGATCCGTTGCTAGAATCGAAGAAAAACCGTTTTTTTTTTTTTTTTAAACTTGGGGGGCTGTAGCTCCGAGAGGGGGCATTTTCGGACACGTGTTCATAGGAAAAAAAAGTCTTATTTTGGCCCCAAAAATACGGGGTAAAAATATTTACTATCAATTTTGGGACACCCTGTATAGCTTGTCTGGAACGTTTTTATGGACTTCGCGACGCGCATCGATGAGGAGATATTTCGACGTTTCTCTTCACATACGCTTCGCTTTCAAAAGCTCGGTTGACCTTTAGACTCGTGACGTTGACATTTTATGGGGACAGCAGCTCTTTCGAAAATGTAATTTGAAGGGGGGGGGAGAGAAAATGAATAATTTTGAGCTCAATAGATCGTTCGTTGACAATGACGACATGCAGATTGCACGAAACTCCCGATTGCACAGATGTGCATCATAATAAAATAAAAAAACGACGACTACATTCCTTAACTCCCGACTCATAAATCACTCATAATTCACTCGTAACTTTCACTTCTGGAAAATAACAAGAGTAAAAAAGAACGATGTATCAAAACAGTTACCAGGATAGCTAAAAAATGGACCGAAAACCCTTCCTCTGCAGCAGATTCATGAAAAATAACAAATTTCTTTTATAATATGGTATGATGAGTATTTATGACATATTAAAGCTTATTGTTAGTCGTAACATCGTAAATACTATGATTTTCCCATGATATTCCATGATACTGTCTGATTTGGTAAAACAAAGAGGAAAAGGAGAAAATAAGTAATGGTTGATCTTTTCGTTGACTACACGGAAAAAAAAAGATTAGTGAAAATAACCATACGGATACCTGATTTTGGCACCTGCTAGATGTTATGGTAAACTTGGCCAGAAGTATGGTACATTTACCGATACTTTGAGTAAATTCGACAAGCAATCAGGTAACATCACCTAGTACCTAGTCAAAACATAGTATACTTCTGGTTAACATTACCATAACATCTAGGAGGTGCCAAAATCAGGTATCCGTATGGTTATTTTCACCGTAGTTTTTTTTCCGTGTAATTAATAGTACTCACAACGGTTTATTTGAATCAGACAGACCATGTTGTCGATGTAGCACTGACATCCAGTGTCGCGTGTCCTATAAGATCGTAGTACTGAGCGAATTCCTCTTAATGTCAATTCCAAAATAATAAGAGATACAGAGATAAATAGTATGACACTGTTTTTATGGTTAAACATACCTCTCTCCCTCTCTCTATCCTGGTAATATTCCTCTCATTTCTCTCCACTTTAAATACAAGTAGATGCAAAAATTCGCTTTAATCATTATTGAATTCTCAAACAAAAAGCAAACAAAAAAACAAATATTTTTGTTTGACTAATAAGCCGTATTCAGGACGATTTATGTGAATCTAAAAGACCGCATTGTAGAGTCAATATTCATTTTAGATTTAATCGTCACATAGAACCGCAGTATTTAGCGTATTCCTTTTGATAGAAATTCCAAAATAACTGCTAAAACGTAAGAAAAAAAAGTGAAAAAACAATGATCAATACGCTACGACTGACTAAGTAAGCGGTGCTCGCGACAGTTTATGTGAATCAAACAGACCGCGTTGCACGATCAATATTTATTCATCGTCGCGTGTCCTACATATTTGCGGCATTTAGCGAATTCTTCTTGAAAGAAATTTTTAAAAAAAAAAAAAGATCAATTAAGGTAAAAAAAAAAATTATTGATATTTTCGTTGACTTATAAGCAGTATTCACGGCGATTTAAAAAGTAAATAAAAAAGAGTTAAAAACAATTATCAATACTCTTGGACTGACTAAATAAGCGGTACTCACGACAGTTTTATGTGAATCAAACAGACCGCGTCGTACAATCAATATTAATTCATCGTCGCGTGTCCTATATATTCGTAGCTCTTAGTGTATTCTTCTTGATAAAAATCCACCCCCCCCCCAAAAAAAACACCATTCATTGAGGTAAAAAGAAAGAAAAAAATGGTCGATATTTTCGTCGACTAATAAGCAGTATTCACGGCGATTTATGAGAATCAAACAGGCCGCGCCGAAGAGCCGATTTTTACGGTCTCGTGTCCTTTAAGAATTGCAGTATCGGGCGCATTCCTCTTGACGGGAATTTCAACGATTCTAATGTCCGAAGGAAAACAAATAAAAACGAATGAATAGACGATGATAAGGTCGAAATAGACAGGAATAAGCAATAAAAATAAAAGTTGAAATTATGACCGTGGTGGCCGTGTGGCCCGTGTGGCCGGGGGCGCGAGACCCAATGAGACATGGGACATCTCAATGCGGGGTGGCTGACTTCGCTGATGCAGATTGCTGATTGCAGATGCAGATCCGCTGCTGCAGATATGACACACGGAAGACGAAGGAAGACGCCTGCGCCTAAGAACGGGTCATCAGCTACTCGGTCGCACAAAGGGTTTAACCGTTGATTATTCTGGACAGACATGAAAAATACATCACTTTCTGGTTTCATGGTATGATTTTTTTTTTTTTGTTTTGTTTTGTTTTTTTTGTTTTTTTGTTTTTTGTTTTTTTTTTAAACCGTGTCGTCATCCATCTAATGTACAGGCGTAAGTTGAAAATTTGACAATTTGATTTTTTCATCACTTCCCATGTAAAAAATTACGCTTTCTTGATCTCTGATGTGAAAAATGCCAAATTCCCAACATAGTTTTTAAGTTATGACGGAAAACGTACAGGAGTAAGTCAATGGGTCTGTTGCAAACTTTTGCTACAGCGTTATAGAGTGTTCAACCTCGTGTAAAATCGCGTGAAAAGTCCATTGGTGGCATCAGAGAGTCATAAAATGCAGTATGGAACTCACGAGAGACGTTTAATGAAATCCAAGATGGCGGTAAAATATCGAGCAACCTGTATGCATGCACCACGAACATCCAAAGATAGCCAACCTCAAAATATCGATCACACTCAATCACAACGTAAATAAACACATAACCTCTGAAGCATGTGAGGTTGTCAACGTTGGTAATCCTTGGATGTTAAAGGTGCATGCATACAGATTGTTCAATATTTTACCGCCATCTTGGATTTCATTAAACACCTCTTGTGTGTTTAGTATCGCATTTCATGACTTTCTGATGCCACCAATGGACTTTTCGGGCGATTTTACATACGATATGATACACTCTATATCGTTGTAGCAAAAGTTTGAAACAGACCCATTTTATGCAATCGATGAACACCACACCGTGAAATTTCGATAATTAGCAGTAATCTGTAATCCCATTCGAATGCCCCAAAGGCAGTAACGTAGCCGGGGGGAGGGGTGTCCAAGGGAACTAGACATCTCACTCTTTTGACACTAAACTGTGCCATAAAAACGTAATTTTTCGCATTTACAGAGAAATTTTTCGAAATTTTGCCCTTCGAATGACTTCCCTTCTTGAAAATCCCTCCTTGACCCCGGACACCCCCCGCCCCTCAAAAAATTCCTGGTTACGGCACTGCCCAGAGGAGATGGCATTCATTTCACGAAGTGAATGTTTGCACTATCTAGCGGATTGAAAAATCCTACATTTCGTCTGGAATCACCATAGGCAGTAAAATCTGTGTATCTAAACCCACTTTTTTTCAATTTTTTTTTTTGGGGGGGGGGTCATTCATTATGTGTTATTCATAATCTTTCTTTCTGTCCAAGAGCGATGTCAGAAAATTACATAGTCCAATCTAGAGTCCCTATATGTAGATTGTAGAGAGTTGAGACAAGAGGGTAGTCAACTTCTGATTGGTCGATGAGTTTTAGGCTCTACGGATGCCGCCATTGGATGCGATTTTGCACTTTTGTTTACAATCGCAGTTGTTTACCAATGGTATTTTGCGGATAAAGAGTTAATTTTCGACGAATCTGTTAATTTTAATCATGATACGCCTCAGACTGTCTATAAATCCCAAAAGAATCTTTCGAAGAGAAAATAGATGTCGATCCACAAAAGCAGTAAAAGATTACATCGTTAGAAACTCAGCGGCACTGTAATCTTTGCAGTGGACGAAAACACAACAACGGCCCTCAGAATGTAAACAAATGTGCAAAATCGCATCGAATGGCGGCGCCCTTGGTTTCACTTGTCTTAACTCTCTACAAATAGGGACTCTAGTCCAACCCATTTTGCGCCATTCGGCACTCGACAAGTGGATTCTGCAGACATTCGACAACGGGCATGGACAATCTCTCCCAAGATAAGAAGAGGAGGCAAATAATCTTTTTTATTATTATAAAATTGTGTAATTTAACCGAACGAAAGTTGGAGCATAAACATCAACGCGGGGTCGTTCATTTTTCTTCCTTTTTTTCTTAATAATTTGCAGCGGCTAGCTCACGAAGTTTCAAGAGCTGAAATCCGCTAAAGAAAGGCGCACAGTGGGATAAATTAGCACAAATTTTCCCAAAAAGACGAAGCTTAATTACTAATATATTCAACATTAAAACGAGATTTTTCCCCGCGAGATATTTATCTTCTCTTTTTTTTAATGTTAAAAAAAAAATTCACTTTCCGGATGTTTGAAAAAATTGATTTTGCTACGTTTCATCAAAAGTAACAAAGTATATTAATACATATTTATTCATATTGCTTCATTACATAAACGCATTCTTACCCCCTTCCCCCTCCCCCAAGCAGAGAAAGTATTGACATCATGGTTTTGGAAGTTGGGGTGTTTCCATTCCTGGCATTTTAAGTCCCCCCCTCAACTCAAAAATCATATTCTAAATAAATGTCAGTCTGTCCGTCTGTCTGTGACACTTTCAATTTTATTCCTCAATCAGAAACAGACGGTTTTAGTTGGAAGTCAACGGTTAGCCAGCAACCACAACAATGCACTCATCGGTCGCAATCGGTTGTGATAAAACTCGCGTAGCGTTCCAAACTATCTCACTCACTCTCCCGTGACCCCCATGTATACCCATCTTTTTCTAGTTTCGGATTTCGTATACTGGGCCTTTGTTTTACGATATGATCAAAATTGTGCTAACATGCCTCGAGGAATTCATCTCAGCCACAAAATTTCACGAAAGATGTCTCTATATACGATTTTTGAAATTAGAGTGAGATGGCAGTACATGGGGGTCACGTGAGAGCGAGAGAGACAAACTGTCTTTGTTTGGAACGCTCGTCACCTGCTGCCGCCATTACTAAAACCCTCTATACTTGTTAATAATTTGAATATATAAATTTGTTATTTATTTTACTTTCTCGTTTCTTTGTAAATGTGCTTCAGTGCTTGCTTTCCTCACCATCTTTCATGGGGAGCACGTTTTCTACTGATTGAGTGCAATGTTACGATAATTTTGAAAATTCTCGACCATTTCAATCATATATTGAACCAGCGGCCAAATTTGGAACCAAACTCTGAGGAAATCGGTTGATTTCCGTTGTCGGACTGAAATGTTTTGTGACCACGGTGCGACTCGACGGTCACGGATAATAACCGCTCGGACCGACACCGCATCGATGGAAACAAAACCTGGCGATAAAGCGTCATAAAAACAGGAGATTAAAATATTCCTCCCGGAATAATAAAGACATAAAATTAAAGCTACGACTATGACGACGGATGAAGATTTCGCTCCTATCTGTGTATATATATATATAGTGAAGGCACACTGCACTGCACTGCTTCTCAGTTCTTAGCTCCAGAGTCATAGAGAGCAGAGAAGAGAAGGGGGAAAGAGAAGGGAGGGGGGGGAGGAGATTTGATTTTAAGCCAAATGAAGGAAGGATACGCTCTTGTGATCCTATGCAGCTTCGGCTATAGCTGGCCCTCATCCTTAATCCGCCATAAATTACCGGGAAATATGCCGAGAGTGCCCGATTGCTGCGGTTAAGGTGGCCAAAGGTGCTGGAAAGGAGGGCAGGGGAGGGGTGGGGTGGGGAGGGGGGAGGGAGGGGGGAGGGGGGAGGGGGGAGGGAGGGGGGGAGGGAGGGAGGGGGAGGGGAGGCACCTGAATGACTCAATTAGAGATGAGAGTGTACCCCGAGCGAGAAAGAGACGCGGAGAGGACATGTTAAGGGCCACAATAAGGGGACATCCGTAAAAAGCGGGCCCTACGGCCAAGGCTTTGGCCGCTTTCAGCTTTGGCCACCGTAGAGTCTCCTTAGTTTCTTTTATGCCTCTAATCGCGTCCGCGCGAGTTGTGTTCCCGCGATTCGCCACTTGTTACGAGCGACGCGACACCGCGCGAGAGAACAAACCGTTGACATCCAACGTTGTCGCTTCTGGTGGGAAAGGCGTTGCGCTAGTGCCTTAAGGCCACTTAAGGGGTCTCTCCACCTGCGAATTTAAAAGCGCGAATAAACTGATAAAGCCAATGAGCTGCCTTGAAGTCGATAGGTCGAGTCCGATGTATCGACAACAAAGAAGCCCATTGGCTGAAGCAGTCAATTCGCGCTTTTAAATTCGCAGGTGGAGAGACCCCTTAAGGCGAGCAGTTCAAGCAGTTCTGTATCAGGTGAGGGAAAAAGGGTTGCATCGAAATTCGTCAGGGTTTATTAACGAGTTATACCAACAAAGAGGCTATGCTAACAAGGGGAGGTCGCCGACTTGTCACCCTCGATTTTGTTCAAATTTCGCAGAGAGGTAGTTCATATGAAACTATTAAACCCGTGTTTCAGCGTTTCTTCCAATGGGCCCTTTAAAGCCCCGAAATTTAAAGTTGAAAATCCGACTTTTTGGGCCGATTTTCGTCTCTTTGCCGATTCTCGCTCTTAACTGCGGTTCTTTCCGCACTCTCTGCATCGGAGCGGGCGTAGCGTACTGGCTACGTGCTCGCCTCTCACCCGATGAACCCAGGATCGATCCCGGCCGCAGCACACTACTTTTTGCACTGTTTCCCTTCCCCATTTCATGGAGCAAATTAATTTCGTGAGATACTTTCCATCTTTAAGGTATCAGTTTGCATCGCAATTAACTGATAGGAATTCGGGACTTAAGTCATGCCAGATTTTAAAGATGAGACAGCGACACTGTCAGTATATCAGGCCATTCGCGTCGTTACCACGTGTGCCGCGTATTTAACGGTAGTTTTCGATTTTTTGTTCTTGGTTATGAAAAACTAATGCGAACACACAGTTCAGTTCGTTTTTAGAATATTATAAACCAAAAGATATTACAGACACTTTTTTTTTGTGCGAAAATATTCTACGCAATCAAAAGATTCTGATCGGTCAGAAAAGCTCGGACATTTCACAAAAGGGACAGCTTTTAGGACAAACGTTCGCGCGGAGTGTCCAGAAAATTTTAGAAAAAATTTAAAAAAAAAAAGAAAAAATTAAGATAACTCTTTTTTTTTTTTTTTTTTTATAAAATGTTTTCTAAAATTATCTGGACACTCCGCGCGAACGTTTGTCCTAAAAGCTGTCCCTTTTGTGAAATGTCCGAGCTTTTCTGACCGATCAGAATCTTTTGATTGCGTAGAATATTTTCGCACAAAAAAAAGTGTCTGTAATATCTTTTGGTTTATAATATTCTAAAAACGAACTGAACCGTGTGTTCGCATTAGTTTCCATAACCAAGAACAAAAAATCGAAAACTACCGTTAAATACGCGGCACACGTGGTAACGACGCGAATGGCCTGATATACTGACAGTGTCGCTGTCTCATCTTTAAAATCTGGCATGACTTAAGTCCCGAATTCCTATCAGTTAATTGCGATGCAAACTGATACCTTAAAGATGGAAAGTATCTCACGAAATTAATTTGCTCCATGAAATGGGGAAGGGAAACAGTGCAAAAAGTAGTGTGCTGCGGCCGGGATCGAACCTGGGTTCATCGGGTGAGAGGCGAGCACGTAGCCAGTACGCTACGCCCGCTCCGATGCAGAGAGTGCGGAAAGAACCGCAGTTAAGAGCGAGAATCGGCAAAGAGACGAAAATCGGCCCAAAAAGTCGGATTTTCAACTTTAAATTTCGGGGCTTTAAAGGGCCCATTGGAAGAAACGCTGAAACACGGGTCTAATAGTTTCATATGAACTACCTCTCTGCGAAATTTGAACAAAATCGAGGGTGACAAGTCGGCGACCTCCCCTTGTAAGTTAATGAAGCTCTTGCAATGTTTTGCTCTACAGCAAATGGACAATCGATTCTAGTGTAAAATGCTGCGAAAAATAACGATGGCAGCACTAAAAACTTCCGAAATTCACTCCTGAACTTAATAAACGCTGTTATTTACGGCTTACTTACGCAAGCGTAATGGTGGCTGAGGGCAATAATAATGGGAGATTTCTATCTTCATTTCGTCACTCTCTCTTTGCTGACAAGGATGATTCACTGAATAATTAGTCACCAGAGTACCACATCCGAACCGTGACGCATCTATTGACACCGGTGACAAATGAAAGTCGTCTCTTATTGGTCACTTCTTGATGGAGTTACAGTATTGTTAGATGGGAATCTCCAATTGTTACTACCCTCAGTCACCATTACGCCCGCGCAAATAATAGCGTTTATTGGGTTTAGGAGTGGATTTCGGAAGTTTTTAGTGCTGTCATCGTTATTTGTGGAGGTTTTTAACCCAGAATCGACTATAAAATCGCTTATAGTAAAAGTGTGCAACAGCCCCATTGCTGACATTTACAAAATCATATTTTATCGAGCACCTTCAATTACCAGAATAGGCAAATTGAACACCGAAGTAGGAATATTTTACTACCCATTAAATTTGAGCGAGTTACATAGCTTAATAGCTTTGAATTATATAATTTGTGATAGCATTTGATTGTTACTATGTTCGTTCTTACTTCAATAAATATTGACTGGCACCATCTAGCGGTAAGGCTCAATTGTATAAAATAAAAATAAATAAATAAATACATTTGTTCTGGTAACCTGAAATTGGTAGTGAAAGAGTTAAATACATACATAAATATAGGCAAAGCGGCAGCATCGCATGCAAAGAAGCTTGGCTCTCAGGTAAGTGGTAATTATGGAACTTGCGAATTTTATTTAAGAGGGGACAAATTGACGAGTCGTTCGCGCCACGCGATTTCATCCGAGGGGACCCTCCCACCCGGGGGGGGGGGGGGGGGGGTGGTCGTCCTGCCTCAAGCGGAGGAGAGGCTACAACGACGCGACGGACGATGTATAAAAATATCGCGGTTTTATAAAACTGCCTCGGTGACATTTCCCCCAAGAGTCATCTCTTTTTGATGGTTTTCTCGCATTTAAGCAGACATCTCCTCCTCCTTCTCCTTCTCCAGCTTCTTATTCTTCTTCTTTTTTGCGCGCCGTACTAATGCGGTAACAATTTATCGTACTTTACGCGCCCCCTCTGCGAGACTGGTATGGTCACACCGTGTACCGTATCGTAGCATTCGCAGCCCATCCATCGCGGAAGCTCATCAACTTGCGTTTCTCTCTCTCTCTCTCTCTCTCTCTCTCTCTCTCTCTCTCTCTCTCTCTCTCTCTCCCCCTCTCTCTCACCCTCTCTCTCTCACCCTCTCTCTCTCCCCCCCCTCTCTCTCTCTCTCTCTGCCTTTCTCCCTCCCACCCTCTCTCTCTCTCTCTGCCTCTTTCCCTCCCTCCCTCCCACCCTCTCTCTCTCTCTCTCCCTCCTTCTCTCTCTCTCTCCCTCCTTCTCTCCCTCTCTCTGTCCATCTGGACGCACGTTCCTTAGAAAAGGACAGAAAAAGAAGCTAAGTTCACTTGACAGCCTCTCTCTTCGTCCTTTTCTGACAAAGGGAAATGACGGAATCGATAGAGGGGTCACAAGCTAGGGTTTGGTGACATCAACTTTTTGCCAATGATTAAGAGTCATGAGTTGATATGCATGAGTGAAAGAGCCTTAGATGCAAAAGATATGAAAACCCTTGAGGGCGATCGACTCCATTTGCCTAGCTGAATCGGTAGAGGGGTCACAAGCTGGGTTTTGGCGACACCACCTTTCTGCCCATGTTATGAGCCATGAGTTGCTTTCAGTGAAACGGCCCCATTGAAAAAGATATGAAAACCCTCGATCGACTCCATTTTACAAAGCTGAATCGATAGAGGGGTCACAAGCTGGGTTTCGGTGACATCACATTTTTGCCCATGTTACATAGCCATGAGTTGCAATGAAGCGGCCCCAATTTCAAAAGATATAAAACCCTTGAGAGGGATCGACTCCATTTTACAAAGCTGAATCGATAGAGGGGTCACAAGCTGGGTTTCGGTGACATCACATTTTTGCCCATGTTACATAGCCATGAGTTGCAATGAAGCGGCCCCAGTTTCAAAAGATATAAAACCCTTGAGAGGGATCGACTCCATTCGCCAAGCTGAATCGATAGAGAGGTCACAAGCTGGGTTTCGGTGACATCATCTTTTTGCCCATGTTACATAGCCATGAGTTGCCAATTAAGCGGCCCTAGTTTCAAAAGATATAAAAATCCTTGAGAGCGATCGACTCTTTTTACAAAGCTGAATCGATAGAGGGGTCACAAGCTGGGTTTGGAAACTTCACCTTTTTGCCCATCATCACTATCACCATTGGGAAGATCATTTAGGTATTTCCTATAAATGGAACTCTCGCTAACTTTTGCTATAATGCAATTGCACCTAAAAAATGTCTATGCCCAAAAGAATCTCTAAAAGCGTAAAGAGAAGTCGATCAGCAAAATCAATGAAAGATTACACCTATCACCTTCAGGAACTTTAGGGAGCTGTGATCTTTACATTGGACCAAAACACAACAATGAATGTAGCCAAATGTGCATTAACGCATTTAATGGCGGCGTCGGTACATATAAAATTACACCTGGCTTAACACTCTTAATTCTCTACTTGAAGGGACTCTGCACAGCACTCTGGTGCAACCAGGATGTCTGTCTCATTTACTTTTTAAATGTTTGAGTTGAAAAGGGTATTCCTATTAATATCAGCGGCTTGGCATGCAATTTAGTAATGTTGTATCGAGTCTATTTAAACTCATGTAAAAGGTCGAAAGCGAAGGTGTTCACCGAGCACCCCATAGTTCAATGTTTTTCATTGATTTAAATGGACGAATTGTAACGTTGCGAAATTGCACCCTGCGCCACTGATTAATATCAATTGTCCAACAAAGATGTTCAATGAAGAAAAGGGAAAGACAGATACTTTCTAATCGCACTCAGTGGCGTCGCGTGCAATTTGGCAACAATGTCTTCTATCCATTTAAACTCATGTAAAATATCGAATTCAGGGGCTGCACAGTGCACAAGGAAAATTAGATATATTTAATGAGTTTAAATGGAGCAGTTACATTGTTGCCAGATGGCACGCGACGCCACTGGTCGCACTATACTGTTAATCTACCTTCAGACCACCTCATTAATTTAAGGAAACAGAAAGACTATGGTAGACACTGCAAAGCTATACGCCCCAATGTACTTGAATGCGTTAACTGAGGTGTAAGTGTTTGTAACGAAGCTGTTATTGCAAACCAAAATGCTGAGCCTGCTAACTTGCTTGCTTGCTCTCCAATAGCGGTTTCCATATGTTATTGTCTTTCTCTCTCTTCTCCCATTAGAATGCATGTGTTAGCAAAGGATAGAAGAGGGGGCAAAAATTACGTGACTGCCCCTAATCTGTTCTTTTCTATCATACGCGATCTAATGGGAAAAGAGAGAGAAGGATTAGATTCCTGGATCCGCCAGTGTTGCTCTAATGAAAAAAAGAACAGTGAGGACGGAACCGAAGGTAAGCGGTCTGGAGGTGGGGGGAGGGGGAGATTAGAAGGTAAAAGGGGAGGGGGTTGGGGGAGGGGAGAGAAATTATTGGGCTTCACAGATTTACGCTTGATATCTCATTTTGGTTTTGAGACTGGGCATTCTGGCTGGGGCAGCAGGGAAGCGCATCCACCTTTATGGGTAACAACCTTTCTTGATTTATACGCCTTGCTCCTAGCGCCTGCGGGCGGCAAAAGCATCGCACATTGGTGAGTGCAGACGATAACAGAGGGAAGAGCCTTTAGGTATTTCCTAAAACTGGGGCTCTCGTTAACATTTGTTAAAATGCAATGGGGCTCTTGCAAACTTTTGCTGTAAGCAAATGAATAGTCCGATCTGATGGAAAAACCAGCGTTAAAAACGAAAATATCATTCAGAACGTCTAACATTTAGAGATAGTCTCACATAACTACTGGGCAAGTTTGTAATGGCGGTGGTTCAAAGCATATCATGGGAGATTCCTGTCTATTATGTCACTTTCTCTACGGAAACAGAGATAAATCTCGATTTAGATAGGAATCTCCCAAGATACCTGCGTCTCTCCGCCATTAAGCCCGATTCTGAGAGTGAATTTCGTGATTTTTTAGTGTACTTATCGTCATTTTTACAGGTTTTTATGCAAGAATCAATTCTTCAATCCCCTATAGCAAAAGTTTGCAAGAGCCCCATTACTATGATAAGAATTTTTTCTTTCTTTCTTTGAGTGACGTCGAGGACCGTGCTAAATCCCGCCCTTGGTCTTACCGCAAATGCCGTAATATTTTATACGTGAAATCCAATGGTGTAATAAAATCAGAGGAAACTTGTGGTTTACTAGCACAAATTTGTATTTGAAAATTTGGATTGTGTTTCTTATAGGAAAAAAACCCACGAGAGCAAGTGAGATGGAGCATTTGTTTGGAACCAATTTTTTTCGTGACGCCACAGTGAGCAGGTCTATTCCGAGGTTCGAGTACACTACACAGCATTGGTGTCATCTATTGTTGTGGAACAAACAGTTCGGGTGAGATAGTAAAATGCACAACCGTTGCGTTGGTTCAGGTGAAAATCCTCACCCGAACCTCATAATAAAAGTAGCTCCTTGAGCCAACTGAGCGACGCGTCGGGGCTTATTTTTCCACAGCATCACGACTGAGCCTCGGACCATGGAGGAGTCAAGTCAAAACTAGGGGGAGGTTCCAACTCCGAGGGGCAGAGCGCGGCTTCGCGGAGATATTTGAACTCATCTTCTCTTTCTTATCTTCTCCTTCCCCTTTTTTTACCTTGTGTTGAACAAACACCGACCGATGCCTTTCTTTTCGACTCATTCGCTTTTGTGTGTGTTGTGTGATGTGTACTCCAGCCTCTCCTTTTCATTCCTCCTTTCGATTGAGCGAGCACATTCTTCACCACTTATTTAACACCAGCAACCCCCTCTTATCCATATTAATACGATGACAGTCCGTGTTATTACCTGTGAAAAATATAAACACAACACTGGCGGACCTCAGGAATTTATCCTTCTCTCTCTTTTCCTGTTTTGAACGCGTGTGTCAGAAAAGGACAGAGTTGGGGCAGTCACGTGATTATTTGCCCCCTCTTCTATCCTTTGCTAACACATGCATTCTAATGGGATAAGAGAGAGAGAAGGACAATAACTTGGATCTGCTAGTGAAACACAAATCCTCCGTGTTTTTCATTCGTTTTATGAATCCGGTGTGCGCGGTCGCTGTGTTTTAGGAACAGCCGTGTGTTTGTTCGGCTCGCGCATCTAACCGAATTGTTGATCCTTTATTTTGACTTGTTTGTCTGTTTGTGTGTTTGTGTTTGCTTCCGATAAACACACCATCCATCGGTTGTGTGGTTGCGTCTCGCTCGGATGAAAAGGAAAGGTCAGACAAGACGAGGAGGACGAGAGCCCAAATTGACCGGGATGAATGGTGAAGACGGGAATATAACCAACAACCAACACCGCCCCCTCGAATAAAAGAGCTGGGGACTTGCGAGCACAGATGTTGAACGAGGGCTAATATTATGAATTTGTGAGGTTCTTCATTAACTGGATCGAAAACCACAGCTAATACACAGCATAATGGAGTTATCTGGCACACAAAAAAAACCGTAGGGCCCAACGACTCGCGACAGTACACACGCGTTGGCAAAGATCCCCCCCCCCAGAAATTCTTGGCTTTATTCTCTTTTTATTTGTTAGAGAACCTACATCCACCGTATAGCAACAACAGTGGGATACTATCCAGCGGATGGGGGGGTTTTCCGAACGGGGCTGTTGTACACTTTAGCCAAAAGCGATTTATTAGTCGATTCTGGTGCAAAGTAAAACCTTCAAAAATAACGATGGCAGCACTAAAAACTTCCGAGATCCACTCCTAAACTCAATAAACGCTTTTATTAGAACGAGTGTAGTGGTGGCATAGGGCAGTAATAATGGGAGATTCCTATTTTAATTTCGTCACTCTCTCTATATGCTGACAAGGATGATTCACAGAGTCAATAGTCATCAGAGTAGTGATCCACATCCGATGAATGATATCGTTACATCTACACGGAAAAAAAAGATTAGTGAAAATTACCATACGGATACCTGATTTTGGCACCTGCTAGATTTTATGGTAAACTGGACTAGAAGTATGGTACATTTACCGATACTTTGAGTAAATTCGACATGCAATCAGGTATAACATCACCTAGTACCTAGTCAAAACATAGTATACTTCTGGTTAACATTACCATAACATCTAGCAGGTGCTAAAATCAGGTATCCGTATGGTTATTTTCATCGTAGTTTTTTTCCGTGATAGTGACACCGGTGTCAAATGAAAGTCGTCTCTTATTAGTAACTTCTTTGATGGAGTTACAGTATTGTTAGATGGGAACCTCCAATTATTACTGCCCTAAGCGGCTAAGCCACCATTTGGCTCTCGAAAATAATAGCGTTTATTGAGTTGAGGCGAGTGTATTTTGGAGGTTTTTAGAGCTGCCATCTTTATTTTTGGAGGTTTTAACACCCGAGTCGACACTTCAATCGCTTATATAGCGAAAGTGTGCAACAGCGCCATTGAGCGGCTCAATCCTTGCAGTGGCGTGACGGAAACTTTGCCCCCCCCCCCCCCGAAAACTTTCAGTCGGGGATCCAACATTTTTGCACAGTGAATGGAGTGTCTATGGAGACCCCCCACCCATCTAGAGGGGGCTCAGGGATCCTCTCCCCTGAAATTTTATGAAAATTGAGTGCTCTAGAGACGGTTTTTTACGCACTTTTAGCTTTAAAATTCTCGTTCTCTCCCAAGAAAGAAAAGAGCTGAATGTTTTTTTTTTTTTTTTTTTTTTTTTTTGGTGACAGCTTTTCAATATTCATTTGATACCACACGGAACTCAGCTCTTTTTACTTTCAGATTACATTGATTTATTTTCTCCTCCACCTTTATCTTTATTCTTTCATGTGTTATGTTTTGTCTAATACTCGGATCAGATGTGATCAAGGGGCCCCTTAGGTCGCCCCCCCCCGCGTCGCGCGGGCAGCGAGGGCCTCCGGTACGCCACTGAATCCTTGGCTCTTTGCAATCAAACTAGCAAATCGTAGACGCAAGCGATGACAATGTACACAATGCATAGAGCGAGGAGGTCCGGTTAGGCAGGCGTCCGTCGGTTGCCACCTCTTGTAAAAGATGTCTTCATATCAAGTGTATTAGAGTACATAGTGAATAGTACGAGTATAATGTATACCTTATACCGCCTACCGTCCGCTGTCGTTGCGTCGTAAACCATTTGGCATCGTATGGGTCGCAATGGAAGCTGGGAGTAGAGCAGTGACATCCGTCCGGGTCAGCGGAGAGGGGACTAAGGGAGCCAAATCCCCCCTCTCATCTCCCTAGCCGCCAAAGATTCCTGTTGACCGAAAGCTGGGGGGGGGGGACTTTTGTGTGCTCCGTACTAATCAGTGTCAGCCCCTCCCGGGCGAGAATCCTATGCGTATACAATTATACATATATACATACGCCATCGCCAGTAACCGAATCGGATCGGAGCCCTTCGGGACTCGGGAGTCAACAGCCATCAGTCATCAGTCAACAGTCAACAGTCGCGAGCAAGTCGGAGGCGCATCGATGCCTGCCTCGGTTGATGGTTTAAATAGGCGCGTAATGAGCTTACATCGATTTGATATTCCCACTTCAAAGTCACTTCAGTTTGTCCCTCCCCCCCCCCCCCTGGTTCCAGCGCTCAGTGCCCCCCACCCCTTCGTCTCGAAAAAAAAGGAGAAATCGTTCCGCATCCGCGACGGGGGGTGCCCCTCCCCCCCCCCACCCCCACCGCTTGCCGCGGTGTGGCGTTTAGCCCGTCCGATGCGCACCAGGCACCGCGGTCACCGCGCACCGCGATGCGCATGCTCAACAATCATCACTCTGCTCGCCATCACCACTCACCGCTCTGCCCTGTACCGTTCTTCAGGTGTTGTCCGCTACTCCCCCCCTCCCCCCTCCCCCCTTTCCACCGAACATCTCTTTTACTCTCTTCATCCAACAAGAGAGCGCTGCGGCCGCGGCCGGAAGCCTTCGGCCTTCATCTGTCACTTCCACTTGACGTCTTAATCTGCTGGGCCCCGATGCGCGATGAGCGCCCTTCTTTTGACCCCCCCCCACTTCCCGCCTTCCCCTCCGCCCCTCCACCCCTCTTCAGCCGGCGCGGCATTACTCTCTCACTATTTTTCCCACCCTTCGATCACCTCTGCATGCGCATGAAAAGGGATCCTCGGTGTGAGAAATTGACGGCGAGGGAGGGGTCGAGAGGGTGTAAGGGTGAACGGGGGAGGGATGGGAGAGGGGGGCTAGAAGAGGCTAGAGGATGTCGTGTCGGTCTGACCGAGTCGGGTTGCAATGCCTTTTCACTTTTCTATCACACGTGGTTGATCATACTGAGCCGATGATCAAAGGCGGGTCCGAATTTCCTCTCTCTCTCTCTCTCTCTCTCTCTCTCTCTCTGCCTCTCTCCCTCCCACCCTCTCTCTCTCTCTCTGCTCTCTCCTCCCTCCCCTCTCTCTCTCTCTCTCTCTCTCTCTCTCTCTCTCTCTCTCTCTCTCTCTCTCTCTCTCTCTCTCCCCCCAATTGATCGCGTGTGTGGAGAAAGGGGATGAAGTAACATAGTTACCTCTTCTTCTGTATTTTTTCAACACTTGCGTTCAAATAAGAGGTGGAAATTGGGAACTTTTGCTGAAAAGTAAAGAGAATCGTTCTAGAGTTAAAGCTTTTCTTCAGATCGTTTTTTGTTTTGTTTCGTTTTTGTTTTTTGCTTAGAATTACAATGAACTTAAATAAAGGGGTGGGGGAGATCGCCCAGTCAAATGGCATTGTTGTTTCAGTCGTTGCTCCGGACTGGGGGCTCGGATCCATAATTTAGTCGCCCCGTTGGCTGTGGAATAGATAGGCAATAGGCATCACAATTTAGAGAGCCCCGTCTAATTTCAGCTTCCTCTACGCTGGAATAATTGAATCGTCACTTAGTGGGTAACAAACTTAGGTGGGACTTCCCCACTTTGGAATTTTGTTTTAACGCGTTTACATTGAATTTTGTGAGTGAATTTTGGAACTTTCTGATACTCTCAATCGGGACTCTACTCAAACTTTGTTTTTTTCAGTGGCTGCTGTATGAAGCAGATGACGCCGACGTTTTGCGTATAATTAATAATATTATTTAATTCACTGATGATTCCACCGGTTGAGAATAGATTACACAGTTCAGTACAGTGTTTTTACCGCTTCTTATGCAAGAACCAACTTTTCAATCCCATGAAGCCAAAGTTTGCAAGAGCCTCATTCAACTTTCATCGAAGAATGGAACTTAAATGGCTATGAAAACTGCGCACGAAACGCTGAACAATCACCTCCATAGCGCGCAAGATCTCTCATTTCGGGTGAAATCACAAAGTATGATTAATGCTTTAAATTGCCACGGCAAAAGATCGCGACAGACTCGCCCTTTCAGCGCAAACACGGAGAGGAGAACTGAAGAGTCTACATTCTACAGTGTAGACAAGGAAAGTGTGTATTGGTGGCAATAATATTATGTAATTTTCATAGCAAGCTATCTAGTCGGTGTTGCCGCAGATCGAGGGTAAAAAGCCGTATCGTCCCCATTTAAATCAATGTATTAACGTACGGCTTTTTCACCCCAATCTGGCAACTCTGTATCTAGTTAACAAGCGGCAAATTCAAATCCGGCAATAGTGCGGTGTTTGGATTAGACTTTTCGTTGTAATTGACTCGTCGCCTTTTGTAAACGCCTTTCCGTGAGCTGCGAGCGACGAGCGAGCGTGCCCGTGCATGGCCGGCCGTGTCGGGCCGTAACCGCGCGGCCGCGGCGTGGTCTAGAGCCGTGGCCCCAACCCCGCGCACGGCCGCGACTCGGCCGGCCCGGTTGCCTGCCCTCGCGTATTATTGGCCGAACGAAAAAAGAAAAAGAAGTAATAACAACGGAGCAACAAAGTGAACAAGTGAACTCTCAAGTGAGAGAAGGAAACATAAATTCACATTATCCATAATCATAGTCTTATTTTCGAAAACACGGCGGCGCGGCGATGCGAACGCCATCTCGCGGTGAGTTATCGTCTCACTTAAAACTCGCCAAAGAGCAAAAGCCCAAGAAGTTTATGGAAAGCCGATCTATATGGCATCCATAACAGTCTGAGTCCTGCACGAGGCGCTGATTCTGATCCTGCTGCGATGGATCAGAGATCAGCAAAAGTGAATAATCCTACTAACCACGATTCTCCAGGTTCTACAACAAAATCTCTACGCATAGAGCTCTAGCCTTTCCATGCGGTCAACTCAATTTGAGACGGGCAGGTGCTATAGAGTGGTTGAGGATCAACTGAACGTAGATTTAGAAAGAATGAAGTAAATGGGTATTTGTGGATTTTTACGCTTTAACGACATAGGTGTCCGCCCCCAATGAATACAAAACAAGGGTCCCTAGACACAAACATGGGCTTTTTACTTATGATTGGACCTTACATCGCGTAGACTATGACTTTTCCGATGTTAATTGACCTGCCGAGTTCGAATTTGGCCTTAATTTTGATCGAAATATTCTAAATTTTCCACAGTTTAAATTTTATCACGAACATTTTTTAAAAGCAGAATATGCGTAAAATCGGGACGAGTTAAGTAGAAAATGATATTATTTTTGAAATCAGCGTCCCAAATACTATTGATTAGCATACTATTAATGTATGTAACACGAAAATTCATTGAAATACATTGAAATTTAGTTTAAAAAAACACTGATGTTTGGTGCTTTCGCGGACAGTTATGTCGTTAAAGAGGCCTACTTGTATTTGTGGCTTATTGGATTAATAAGGAACTGATGGAATACATTGAGAAAACGTTAAATTGATATTTTTTGAGAAAACTAAAAATGGGGCTCTTGCAAACTTTTTCTGTGGGGGATCGAAGAGTTGATTCTTGCATGAAAACCTGTAAAAATGACGATGAGTACTAGCAGAGCCATTAGTCCTGCGTTGACGATTTGACGCAACCCGCACTACATGTAACCCGAACTCCTCTCAGTCTTGAGAGAACAAAAGAAAAGAAAGAAAAGAGAGCGTTAATTTTACGTGTATTGTGGGTTGCGTCGAATCGTCGACGAAGGACTAATGGCTCTGCTAGTACACTGAAAAATCATGGAATTCCCTCTCAGAATCGGGCTTGGTGGTGGAAAGACGCTGGTATCATGGAAGATTCCTACCTAAATAGAGACATATCTGTGTGTTTCCTTAGAGAAAGTGACAAATTAGACAGGAATCTCCTATGATATATACCTGCGTTCCGCCATAACGAACTTGACGTTTTAACAGTTATGTGAGTTTAATACTAAATTTTAGACTTTCTTCGTGTAATTTTCGTGATTTTCGCTGGTTTATACATCAGATTGGACTGTACATTTGCCCACAGCAAAAGCTTGCAAGAGCCTCAGTTTATTCTCGTCCCTTTACATTCCTCGCCATGTTTTTCAAAAAGCATTTTTCAATTCGAGGAAAATTAGACACAAAATACCACAATCGGAACGAAAATATTCATTTCGAAACATTTTTTACCGATATACCTATGGAAAGCGAGCATTTACGGCAATCTCCGGCAACCACCTGGGTTGTCATTGGTTGTGCGTCAACCCTGATCGTTAAGATAACCTAGAAAAGCACGTGTCCGCCATCTTGAGAAGTGAGCAGGCACGGTTGCCTAAACGTTGGCACGGTTGGGCTGGTGATTTCCAAATATGGTTTCCATTGGCTCTTATGGGGGTTTCCGTTCTGATTGTAGTATTCGATGATTTACAGGAAAAGTCGGGGAGGGTTTTAAAATTCAGTACTGACACATCTGCTTCGATAGAACCCTCCAAATAATAATCGATACTTTAATATGAGTCCATCGTCATTCTGCCTTAAACTTTAAAAGCATTTTGTGAGTCTATGAGTGAATTTCGTAATTTTTCTTGGATTTTGCTCAAGATTTTACTATTTAATCGCTTACAGCAAAAGTTAGCAAGAGCTCCATTATTACGGACTCATGAAACATGAAGTGCGCTCGTCCATTGAAACTAATATCATAACGAAATCTAGGTTTGTGAGGAGAAGCACACGTCACGTTTTATGCTTTCTTTTTCCGGTTATGTTCTCAGTTCCATTTTTGAGCCTGTGTCACATACCCATTACCCATACCATACCGCAATTCAATTTCACACGACAATCTCCGATTACCTCTTGAGTCTAGAAAGAGGAGAAAACCTTCACGATGCTTAGTGTTCACAGTTACAGTCAAGCGTCTCATCTCTTTCCCCTCATATCTTTGACTCTTACAGCAAAGATACACGCGCTAAAGGCTAAATGAGTCGGAGTGAATAAACGACCTCCGTTTGAGGGTATGATATTATGTGCGTGAATATGTAGGGATCTTCCTCTTTTGAAGGAGTGTTATTGCAGTTTATATGGTATATCGCGGAATGCAAATTTTAACACCTGAATGTATACGGTATACAGAATGTACATATGTGTGTATAAGTAAATCTACTTCACAAAGATATGTCCCAGCATTGTGAATGTAGAGAGTGTCGCGCGTATACGGCGAGGCACGCCACGCCGCGCACTGGGCAAACGAGACTGATTTGATGGCGAAAAATCATCTGGTCAACACTACCGAAATATACCGTCTAACTCTTTCTGAGTGATTCTTTTACCAATGAGAACTGTATTTTTCCTTCAAAACAGGCCCCCCATGGGCGCCCGCAGAAAAGTTTCCAAGGGGGGGGGGGATTGTTGAACCTCAATGGAAGGTCTAGTGGACCCCCCCCCCCCCAGCCACCTCCAGGGAAAAAGGAAAAACTTTTTTTTTCATCCAAATAGTGTACACCTATTAAGCCATGGTAGGTGTATCAAATAATAGTAATAATTTTGACGTGTTTGATATAATGGATAAAGAGACAGCATATGAAAATTATATCAAGGAAAATGTTTAATTCTAATATTCCTTGCAAAAAATGAGTTAAAATTACAAAGTAAACAAATAATGAAGTTTGTTAACTATTAATCCTTTAATTTACATTGCATTTTCTTTTATTCTTTCATTTTTTGCCGTGAAAATTTGACTTTTTTGAATTCGGGGGGGGGGGAGGAAGTGCCCTCTCTTGCCCCCCGCTGCGGGCGCCCATGCCCCCCAAGGACATATACATGCAGGGCGGCAGGGGGCAGCGAACCGTACACTGAAAAAACAAGTACGGAAAAGTACGGGCAAAAATGGAACAATGGCAAAATCCGGGCGTCATGCACGGAGGGCACGGGTTTCACACCCGGATTTTGCCGTTGTTCCATATTTGCCCGGAACGTCCGGGTCTCTGGACCGTGCTTTTTTTCAGTGTATGTAATTGTGGCGTGTGTATTTCTGCAACGATTTGAACCCAAAAACTCCGATGAACACACTGAGAATTAGGAATTTATCTTCCTTCCTCTTCGCCCATTTGAACTGAACAGCTAAAGAATGATAGGGGGCGGAAGGGCTATTCCATGATTTCAACCCCTATCCTTGTCATATTCTTACACATAAGCGTTAAAATGGGTAAAGAGAGCAAAGTACAAATTCCTGATGGATGTACGGTCAGGTCACACCTTTGTGAACTAATTGTAGAAAATTATTGAGTTGCATTTTTCATCTGAAAGCCTTTTGTTGGACGCATCAGTCACAAAATGTAAAGGCTGGGAAAGTTGACGATTGGAGATACATTTTGGCTGTTTGAAGGAGTGGTTGAGCAAACTGAAGGAGGAGGGAACTTACACAGTTTCATTTTTATACTTTCGTCCTCTTATCTTCAATTTCTTTATACTTCCTTTCGTTCCTTTCCTTTCCTTTCTTTTTTCTTTATTTCCTTTATTACCTTCTTGTTTCTCACTTTTTATGCCCCCTTCCAAAAAAATGGGGGGGGGGATTGAGCACTCAAAGTCCTCTCTACGGACTGCCATACTGCGCTATGGTCTGAGATCGCCAAAAATTGGAAGAAAATTATAAATTAATTTTCTCATTAATTTATCATTTATAATAAACTTTCAAGACTAATTCGAATCACAAAGAACACTTTAAAGAATCAATTTAAACGATAAGAAATGCCACTAAAAAGGCTTAAATTCAGCTTAACAGGTTGAAGACGACGATTTTTTGAGACTTTTTTCGCTGATTTTGGCTACTTTTTCTAAATCTTAGACCAGTGCACTCCGCTTGCACGTATAGTTGCGATCATAAAATTACTTCTGCTTGTAAATGCGATAAACAGCAATTTGTGATTGAGATACTTTCAACTTTGGCCGCCGAATGGAATTTTCGCGCCCATAGTGCGTCGCGTCGTTGCAGTTTAAGTGCGAATAAACCGTAGAACATAATGCTAATGATGATGATGAGAATGGCAATGGCTTTTCTAGCTCCTCTCAAGATTCGAATTCCGCGGTTCTTGAGGGACGAGAGTGTTGATGCGCGCGCATCACCGGTCAAACCGGCCGGGGTTCATATATATAGTACATTTGAGACCGGATACATCATGCAGTCGTTTTGTTAATTAATTGTTTCCCCCTTTTTTCCCCCCTGACTTGATGTGCGGATAACTGACAGTGAGTTTTGAGTATCTGAGTATAGTAGGGGCTCGCACAGAAGAAACAGAAAAAAAAAACCACTTTGGTAGCGCTAACAAAATCCAGTGGCGTCGCGTGCCATATGGCAACAAGGTGACAGCTCCATTTAAACTCGTTAAATATATCGAATTTTACTTGTGCACTGTGCACCCCCTGAATTCGATCTTTAACAAGAGTTTAAATGGATATAATACATTGTTGCCAAACTGCACGCGACGATACTGACAAAACCTTTAGTAGAATATTGACTCAGCAAAAGACTTTTATTATTGAGCCTATCAAATCTTTGGGCAACCCAACAGAATCTGTTTAGTTAGGTGTACACAACATTTGGTTCGCTCTACTAAAAGCCTTTTGCTGGGTCATATAATTCTACCGAAGCTTTTGTCAGAGATATCATTTTTTTTTTTTTTTTTTTTTTTTTTTTTTTTCAAACCTGAAATCTCTGGGATATAAAATTTCAAAAATGCACAATATGCACACTCGGCAACAGGGCTGCCGTTTTGCGTAAAATTATGATATTTTTCTATTCACCGATGATTCCACCGGTTGCGAAAAGCAGTTCGGTGTATGACTGTAAGGCACGAAAATACTCTGATCTGTAATCTTCTCTCTCAATCGATGGAAACTCCGTCAGTTAATTAAAATATCCGCACGTTTCTTAAAGTCGCCGACAACTCCTACAGTTGAGAAAAGATTGCAGATCAGAGTATTTTAGTTCATTAAAGTTATACATTGAACTGAACTACGTGTAATCTTTTCTCAACCAGTGAATTCGTCGGTGGATTGAAAAATGTCATTAATTATATCTAACTCAAAACGGCAGCTCTGCTCGCAGTAGCGGCTCGAGCAATGTGGCAACAACGTATTCGGTGCATTTAAACGTATGCAAAACAATCGATCTTCAGGAGGTGCACTTGCACCCCCAATATATCGATACTTTTTCATAGGTTTAAATGGCCTCAAAAGCATGGTTGCCAGATTGCACGAGCCGCCACTGTACTGCTCGGCAATAAATCAGTGTGATAAATATGTATACCTAAATCTCGTCAACAGTAAAATACTCCGATTTAATCTTTATTGAACATATATTCTCGGAGAGAATATCTCTCCTGATCATCATCAACTCTAACACATATAACAAATTCCTAGAGAACTCAAACGAATATTCTGAGTAATCAAAGATTATATTCTGAGTAATCAAAGATTAAAGGGCGCGCCTTCAGGAGTCAAATCACACGATTCTCATCGCGTCGAAAGCGAACCAGTGAGCCACTCTCTAAGTCACTTCATTAGTTGATCAACACCACTCCCGATAGATATGTGATGCAACACCCGTCAGTTGGTGGCTGATGGCTGTAGTATAGTGGCTGAGCTACGGTGGCTCCGAGGTAAAAGTAAATAACTCGATCGAAACCTACCTTTTTTTTTTTTGCCCCTTATCCTTCTCTCCGTTTTTTTTTAATGAGCGTATTTCGAGGGATGAGGTTATAAAATACATATATATTATTACTACAGCTAGGGGTGTGGAGACGGAGGTGCCATAAAGAAGTAATTGCCTTGTTCGTTTGTATACATCACATAAACAACCGCGGTGTTGCCCTATCGACTTTTTCCACGCTGAATAGTTACATCATCGTGACGTCAGATACGACCCCCCCCTCCCCGGTTCAATACACGGGGGAAAAAAAGACTGGTAGAATTGACCACCAGCATAGCTGATTTTGGAGTCTGGTATCAAGTATGATAGATTTTACCATCATATGGTGAATGCAACTTACTTACCTTGTGTTGGAATGTACCAACAGGTTATCTTAGTTTACCAAAAGATACGTTGCATGTACCATATGATGGTAAAATTTACTATACTTGACAACTGATTCCAAAATCAGCTATGCAGATGGTAAATTCTAAAAGTTTTTTTTCCCGTGTAAGGTTATTTCAAGCATCGTATGACCGCACAGGTGGGAAGCATAGCTTATTATTAAGTTTGGGTGCGAAACAAAGTTTCGGAACTTTTCGGGGAACAATATCAAACAACACCAAACATTATCAGAATAAATAATCAGAATGTGGAGATAACAGACTCCAATTAACCCATGCAAAATTATCGACACCTTGGGGATGCAAATGCACTACCATAATTTGATTGTTTTATCTAGGTTTAAATGGTGAGATTATGCGGTTGCCACATTGCATGGGTTCGTCACTGGCACACATCAAATCAAGCAGGTAGAATGTAGATAAATATTCGTACTCCGCTGTGCGTGTTTTTGCCTAAACTACCAATTGAAGGCACTCAACGAAGTATTCTTTCGAAATGTATTGGACGTTTTTAGGTAATCTTCTCTTTTTTGCATTGTAAGTACAGTTTCTAATTCCCAAAGAAAAGGAAAGGGGGGGGGGGGAAAAAAGAGAGAGAGAAAAAAAAAAAACGTGTCAAAATTCAGGATCTTGCAACTGCTCAATCATAGGTAGTTTGTTCAGCTGTTTTCATTTCGGCCCAATTTTACCAACTGGAACGAGACAGAACAGAATGGAACACCGCAGAGCGTTTCGAGATTTCCCGTCCGTGGAATTGAACATGGCGATTCAACCACTCTGAGTAGTTGGTCAATCACTTCGGTCTTTTTTCTTTTGACCAAGCGAGAGAGTAATTTGTTACACATCGTTCATGAATATCAAAAACAAAATTGAACTTTAGCTAATCAGCAATCCTGTCTAATGTTGTATTCGTAAAAGTAATGGAACAAGTTAGTTTGATTAAAAGAAGCTGAGGATCGGTAAACCGACTATTTAGATTGGTTGGTTCGTTCCGTTCCATTGCAGAACACTCGCGTGGAAGAAACGGCCGATGACAAATCTGACGCCTCTACCGGGATTCGAACCTAAGACCCATTGATTCGTTGGCAGTCAGAAGTCCGGACCACCAAGTCACTATGGGCAGCTTACCGGCCGTAGTTTAGGAAAATATCGTTAATTTAACAAAAGGTAAATTTAGATCATTTGGGGAAATATTCGACAACTTTAAAGTCTTCTCCAACTTTCCGTCTTCCCAAAGTTGACTACATTTTCCCCAAAGTTGACAGTACGTCCCCGCAATTATTATGCCGTACGATAGGACGTAAACTTTGTGGAAATAGCCCCCCCCCCCCCCGTGTTTGAACCGAAAAGGCTATATCTGTATTGAACAAAATTGTATTCCACAAATGTTCTGTCCGTGTTCCATTTCTTTCCGGTTAAAAAAAAAAAAAAAAAAAAAAAATATTACATTTTTGACAACATCGCAGCAGACACTGCCCGCGCACGCATGACCAGAAGAACCAACAGACAACAATATATATATATATATTTTTTTTTAGGTTCCGTTTGATTCTCATTTGTCAATTCACCTGTAATCTGTAAAGGTGTGGTGTGCTACTCGGGCATCTGGTACGAACACTCGGCCTTGGACCGTTTCTCCGTAGACCTGGGCCAGCCTAACCAACCAGACTCTCGATATTTATATTGGACCCCCACACTGGCGCAACCAGGATATCTTCCATCTCTCTCATTTCCCATTTGAATGTATGAGTAGGAAAAGGACAGAAGGAGGGGGTTTTATCCCTTTGTCCATCCTTGTCTAACATACGTTTCTTAATGGAGAAAAGAGAGAGATGAAGAAACTCTCGGTGCGCTACTGGACCCCCATATTTTATTGTTATGAATTTCTTTGAAGAATCTCTCTCACTTTCCTGTACCTTGCCTTCACAATGATGAAAATGAAGGTGGCGGAGAAGAAGTGGTGGTGATGGGGGGGGGGGGGGGGTTAGGTGACTACACTTGTCTCGGGGAAAATGCGCGAATCCACGTTTTTTTTTTCTCGAGGCGAAGGAAATGGCTTGATGAATGTTATGTTTTATGCACATCCCAACACTTTTCGTGTAATTGCATTTTTTCCATTTCTAAACTGTTTATTTATTGCAGTGCCTGAAAATAGTTTTTGGATTTATTGCGTGTTTTGTTTTTGTTTTTGAATCCGCCAGCCACCGCAAACTACCCTCGAGCTAAATTCGCGCTTTTTTTTTTTTTTTTTTTTTTTTTTTTTTTTTTTTTTTTTTTTTTTTTTTTTTTTTTTTTCCTGTGCACACGGGGACTCCACGGAAAGAACACGATAAATCACTTACCATGTTGCACTAATTTTACAACTTTTTTTGCGGTGCAAATTAAATAATAAAGGATAGCATTTTCTTTATTATTCATTGTAAAAATTCCTCCCATCATCAACAATTTTTTCAGAGAAAACTTCCGATTTCGTTCTATTTTCCTGTTTAGTCTAAAGAATGAAGACAAAATATCAAAATTAGGACAACATGATACAGGACTCATCATATACTTCTGTGTAGTCTTCACAAGGATTGTAAATTTCACAGAAAAACTGTCCAATTATTTTTTTGCTATTTTTCCCACATATTTGACCTCCTAGTGAATTGAAAAATCCATTTATGGTTGGAAAAAAAATCTCATGCAGCGAAGGGGTTATTGAAGGATGAAACAATATACCACTTACGGAGACGTATAGTCGCTTTTGCGAAATTGAAAGAATAGAAGATCCAAAACGAAACTTACCTGAAACAAATAAGGAATACATGGAATATTAAAAGAACTGCATCGTTCTTGATAGACTAAGACACGAATTAAAATAGAGGGTAAATGTAAAACACCTTGCAAATTTGACAAAAAAAGGAAACAATTGGAATTTTCTTTTTCTAAATATGTAAATTTCAACAAAATGAGGACGAGTATAAATTAATAACAAAAACTAGTATTTCAAACACATTAGAAATGAAAGTAAAAAAGTAACTTTATTGATGAGCATCAGAGTAATCTTTCTTCACGATAATTTCAATCGAAATTGAATAGAATCTCTCCCTCTCCCGCCCTTGCGAAAAATCTCTCCCTGAAAATGCCACAAAGGTTACAATCAATTTCACATGTTTTGATTTTAAAATATTTGGCCATTTTCAAAGAGTGGTCCGATATTTACAATGACCAGTTTAAGTCCAAAGTTGAATAGAGACATTTATAGAAATTTATAAAAATAAACTGTAAAATTGGTTAAGCATCCACAAACACTAGCATTAAAGATTGTCAAATCTGCTAATATTTATGGTCCTCTTATTAATTGGACTTAAATGCAAAATGGAGATTTAATAAAATTTTGGTCAAAAAGATTGGATGGAAATATTACTAAGTGGTCTTATTATATTGTTGGTCCTTGGTCAAACATTTACTGGATCGATCATTCCTCATACCCATACTTCACTTCATAATCCACCACTACGCAGTCATTGTCTATGAGTCTTTGTTTTCCCTCAGTTGTCGCAAGTGATAAATAAATTGTTCCGGTGTACAAAAAAGTATAGTAGAGACATCCACACCCCATGCATAATTGGGTTCAGGAATCCGTATCTCTCTTTCTTGGCCCAATTGAACGCGCGCGTTAAAACAAGATACAATATTCATGGAAGTCATGAGACTTTTCCCCGCTCATCCACTCTTTTCTAACACATGCGTTTAAATGAATTCAGAGAGAGAAAGACGAATTTCCGGATTTGCCAGTCCTGATGGAGACCCTCTAGAGTTTCACCTCCCTTCACTTTGCGGGTCACTAGATGATTTATTCAATTGAGTCGGTTTTCCGGAAGGATCGCCCATAATACATCAGGTGCGTTCTTCGGAAGGAATGAGCCTTGTGGGACGTGGGTTGCATTAATATTTATTCTGTAGAGCACACCTTAAGTTTTATGGCCGATCCCTCCGGAAACCGCCGCAATTCTTTCACCGTGAGAAATTCTCTAGGACCACCTTCAAACTCGCCCGCTGATGACAGGAACCCGGAAAATGCTCGTTCAAATGAGCAGCGAACACCGACAGACCGACATGGACACCCATTTCAACCGAAGCGCCGCCACACCATCCATCACGCCAATTCCACAACAAACAACACAGAATTATTGCATCACCGGTGGATAAAAGATTATACAGTGAAGGCCTTCGTACACGCTCAAAGTACGGTCGTCAAATTGGAATCAGTGAGCTGAAATCCATCGCAAACAATAGAACTGCCAACCTGACATTTCTAAAATTCAAACAAAACCTTGACCAAAACATCTCTCTCTCTCTCTCTCCCCCCTCTCTCTCTCTCTCTCTCTCTCTCTCTCTCTCTCTCTCTCTCACTCTCACTCTCACTCTCACTCTCACTCTCACTCTCACTCTCTCTCTCTCTCTCTCTCTCTCTCTCTCTCTCTCTCTCTCTCTCTCTCTCTCTCTCTCTCTCTCTCTCTCTCTCTCTCTCTCTCTCTCTCTCTCTCTCTCTCTCTCTCTCTCTCTCTCTCTCTCTCTCTCTCTCTCTGCCTATTTGAACGCGTTTGAAACACACAGAGAAAAGCTTCAAATTAGATAGGAATCTCTCATGGTGCCTACGTGCAGGGCCGGATTTCCCATAAGACGAACTAGGCCCGGGCCTAGGGGCGCCGCAGTTCGAGGGGCGCCGCGAAAGAGAAGTCGGGGTGTACCTTGAAAAAGAAGGCGAATTTTGGCAGCCGGAGAGTCCAGAGAGACAGAAGTTTCTTTCACTGGAAGGGAAAATTTTCGTGTAAACACCTTCATTATTATTATTGATTCTCTAAGTACTGAACTGAGGGAACACGCATCCAAATATGAGCATCTGCATTCTCTTTTCGGATTTTTAGAGGAGATCGTCGTTCGTGATTCTGCGTATATTTCAGATAAAGCTCTAAGTCTATATAGTTAGTTCGTACCCTGAAGATCTTGAAGCGTCGTTAGTCAACGAGTGCTTACATTTGAAGATATTTCTGGCAGAACAACGAACACCGACACCGAAAACCATTGAAACTTTAAGTTTTTACGAAATGAGTGAGTTCCTTCACCAGAACGATCTGCTGGAAATTTACCCGAATGTGGAAAAAGCCATCTGAATGGTCCTATCTGCCGCGTCTTCAAACTGCACCGGCGAACGTTCCTTTTCTACATTAAGCGGCGTTTTAAATTACCTTCAGGCAACAATGGGTCAAGAACGATTGATAGCTTTAGCTATCGAGCAGCGCCTTACGAGGAACATTGACTACGATGAAGTGATTAACGACTACTCACGCAAAAAATCTAGAAAGAAAATGCTGTAAATGAATGCAGCGTCACCAGATTGGGGTGAAAAAGCCGTACGCTTTATATTGATTTAAATGGGGACGATACGGCTTTTTAGTGTTTACCCTCGATCTGGCAACACTGAATGATTTTGAGGAAATGTAACCATGTCTTTCAAAATTTACTGTTTTCGTTCCATTTTTGGTTCTCTTGTGTAGTTGTGTAGAGCGGCGACCCGATGTGATGGGCTATAAGGGTCGTGACAGAACAAAAAAATGCAGTAGTTTTGGGGGGGGGGGGGGGTAGGAAGTTCGGCCAAGCGGGAATTCGGGGAGGCCGAAGGGGCGCCGAAAAACTGTTGGCCTAGAGCGCTGAGAGGGGTAAATCCGGCCCTGCCTACGTGCCTAGCTCCGCCATTACGCCTTAAAGATTAATGTAATTTTTTGAGTCTGTGAGTGCATTTCGTGATAGATTAATGTACTCATCGTAATTTTCGTTGGATTTTACTAAAGAATCGACTATTCAATCGTTTATAGAAGAAGTTAGCACCCAATGGGTCTGTTGCAAACTTTTGCTACAATGATTAAGAGTGTTTCGGTAATCGAATGTAATATCACCTGAAAAGTCCATTGGTGGCATCAGAAAGTCATAAAATGCAATAATAAACTCACAAGAGGCGTTTAATAAAATCAAAGATGGCGGATAAATATCGAGCAATCTGTATGCATACACCGTGAACATCAAAGGATGGCCATTTTTGACAACATCACTGCATAGGTAGAGGTTATGTGTTTGTTTACGTTCTGATTAGTTGTGATCGATATTGTGAGGTCGGCTATCCTTGGATGTTCGTGGTGCATGCATACAAATTGCTCGATATTTATCCCCCATTTTGGACTTCATTAAACGCCTCTTGTGAGTTTATTATTGCATTTTATGACTTTCTGCAGGCTGATTCTCCCTATTTGGACGAGACGAGACGAGATAGGAAGTAACGATGAATTCCATTGGTTTAAACGGCGTCACGTGACAGATTTGAAGTCATTGGCGCAAGCTCCGAGTCATGAATTTCAAATTCATGACTCTTAACCAGAGACAAATACTCGTAACAAGCTCCTAATCTGTCACGTGACGCCCTTTAAACCAATGGGATTCATCGTTACTTCCTATCTCGTCTCGTCTCGTCCAAATAGGGAGAATCAGCCTGCTGATGCCACCAAAGGACTTTTCTTGCGATTTTACAAACGATGAAACACTCTTTATCGTTGTAGCAAAAATTTGCAACAGACCCACTGTCGTCTCGACATCAGCGAGAAGTCCTGTTACCGTGGAATTGCGCGTGAACTGAACTAAACTGAACAGTGTAATCTTTTGTCCATCGATGGAATCATCGGTGATTTAAAAAAAATGTCATTAATAAATATATATAAAACGGCAGCTCTGACGATTTCCTGGATCCGCCGTAGCCATATAGTGGAGCTGAGGCTTACACAGCGGTGGAAGTAGAATTCAAAAAACTTCACCTCCAACCGGAAAGTCTACAGGCATTCGCAACAGAGACAAGCGCCACTGACAAATGGATCGTTAATAATCCTCGTGGTTGACAGGTGCGCGCGCATGATGGGGGATACCGCCGCGCCGTTTGTGCACAAACGCTTTCTTGATCGCCTTCGACGAGCAGTTCATTAAAAATTATTATTAATTCACTTAATATAAAAGTTTCTACGTCAACATTCATCGGGTGAAAGAAAGCATTATATCAAGCGTGTTCTTCGTGCTGATTGATTTATAACACAACACACTTTTTTTCATGTTCTACAAGCATATTTGAGGTATGAGAGAGTATAAAGGATCCATGACCCGATGTTTTCAGAGCTGAGCTGTGTGTAATATAAGGACACGAGGAACATGAAGGTCGCAAATGAGACACACTTGATTATGATTACGGTTTTTTTTCCCCACTGCTTTTTGTCCTTTGTTCCAATGGGTCTATTGCAAACTTTTGCTACAACGATTAAGAGAGTTTCATCCAATGCAAAATCGCTTGAAAAGTCCATTGGTGGCATCAGAAAGTCATAAAATGCAATAATAAACTCATAAGAGGCGCTTTATGAAATCCAAGATGGTAAAGAAATATCGAGCAATTTGTATGCATGCACCACGAACATCCAAGGATGGCCAACCTCACAATATCGATCACAACCAATCACAACCAATCACAACGTAAACAAACACATAACCTTTACCTCCAGGGAGGTTGTCAAAGTTGGCTAGATATCCTTGGATGTTCGTGGCGCATGCATACAAATTGCTCGATATTTCTCCGCCGTTTGGTATCATTTTTTTAAGCACGTCGAGCACACGAGGACTGGAAATGCACATACGTGGTTTTACAAAGTGCTTCATCAATATGTCCTAAATAAACGCGATAGGATGAGAACTGAGACTCCGTAAGGGTGCTGAGCCGTTTATCATCGCAATTTTTCAGGGTTTTGATACTTGACTGACCTCCAGGTGCTTGGCTGTTTTCATCCAGATACTGGAATCAAAAAAAGTGAGCCGACAATAACGGGCATTGCGAAACAATGTGTGCTGTATACACTAAGTATACTGTTTACAGGAAACTGTATAGTGAGTACTGATTACTGCGTGTACTCTACTGTCTAATCCACAGGCTCCTGCTCTAGAATTATCTCTTGATTCTTATTTTTAACAGTTTCTGCATCACCAAGAAAGATTCAGCGGAGGAGGAGGAGGAATCTGTTGTCAGGCGCACACTGGGTTGATATTAAAATTTTCCTGGACATACATCTCTACTCTGGAATGGAGCTGTTGCAAGGTTTTGCTGTAGACAAATGAACAATCGATCCGAGTGTAAAATGCTGCGAAAATAACGACGATTCCATTAAAAAAGTCTAAAACTCACTCATCTGCACGGAGAAAACTGAATATGAAATTTCGGGTGACCACCCTTGCATGTATGCACCAAACCTCGGATTCGTACCCCAAACAAAAGAACATAACCTACGAATTTGAACGGTGAGATTGGAGAATTTGCTTTCAAAAAGTAAATTTGAAGGTCCATTTACACATAATTATTTTGTCGCTAGAAGCACGGTGATTACAAAAGAAAAGTTCTAAGTTGCGTAGTAAACGAGAGAGACGGCACTTGATTTCATGTCCTGTTCTTTTGTTTGGGGTGCAAAATTTACACGAAGTGCAAGCATACACGGGTGGTCCATCTGAACTTTAAGTTTAGCTTTCTCTGCGAGGAGTGAATTTTGGACTATAAAATTTTCGAAGCATTTTACATCCGAATTGATAGGCCAATTGACGTCTATAGCAAAACCTTGCAAGAGCTCCATTGGTTCTTATTTTTAACATATTTGTGCTCGGTTAAAGAACTTCCAATGAGCCAGGAGGAGGGAGCTGCTGTCAGGCGCTCACTGGGTCGATACTGAAATTTCCAAAGACAAAATTTGCATCTTCGGAAAGATGAGCTGCACCGACTAGAAGCAAGGTTAAAAAAATTTGATTCCGTAGTCTTCATTAGAAAAGGCAGACTTGAGCTAATGCAAATTTTATTTTTCCTGTTCAAGCTTCTTGCACGCTCTCTGTGCGGCAGAACTTGACAACAATAATCGTCGATACGAGATGCGCACCGGTTGAGCAATTGAGCATCGCACATCGTATCGCCCAGCCGGACTTGTGTCCGTGCAAAGCTACAGTCATCGCAGATGCCAGGTTTATTTGGAGCAAAAATATAACAAGGGGGGGGGGGGTCAATCAATAGGTGAAATAGAGTCCTAAAATGATCCGGGTGGGAGAAAATGGGACTTTGACTTGGCCTAGTGGCAGTGGTTGGCTCCCACCGTTTATGATAATTTCAGTGCTTAAGATATAATGGAAGGTTTAAAATTTGTGTGTTTTCAATTTCCTCTCCTCTATAGACAGTTTTAGTGCGAAGTGAACGGTTAGCCAACAACCGCAATAATGCACTCAACGGTCGCAATCGGTTGTGTTCCAAACTATCTCACTCACTCTCCAGTGACCCCCATGTATACCACCCATCTCTTTCTGGTTTCGAAATTCGTAAACAAAGCCTTGTTTTACGACGTATCATTTTCAAAATCGCGTTAAAATGCCTCGAGGAATTCATTTTTAGCCAATAAATTTCAGGAAAGATGTCTCTAGAACGATTTTTGAAATTAGAGATGCGGCGCAACTAAGAAAAATAAGAAAAATTGGTGAAACGCGTGTAAAATATACCTACCTCAAAGAATTTAGAAAAAAATATTTGCGGCCTACCAACCATACCACGTTATTTGAATGCAAGATTTTGTTAAAAAAAAAAAAAACAAAAAACAAAAAAACACAAAAAAAAACACCAAAAAAAAAAAAAAAAAAAAAAACAAAACAAAAAACAAACAAAAAAACAAAAAAACCGGCGAGGAAAATCCTTTGAAAAATCCATACCAAGTTCGTTCTCTTCGTAAAATAGGCACCATCGCAGAAACAAGCACAGATTTTCAACGGAGCGTAATAGCAGGAGTGTCAAGGTATACAGAGCCTCGGGGGGGGGGGGGGGGGGGGGGCAGGATTGTGCCTGTGTGAGCATATACAGATGGGGGTTGTAGGGCACCCCGCAGAAATGACATTCCCGTTTAAAGTAAGTCTCGCTCAGCGGTCCCCCCCCCTCCAAACCCACCGACGAAGAGGGCCCCCCAGCGGTTTTATCCTCGTCTTCGTGATAGCCGTGATATCTTGATACGTTGCGTTCGGACGATTATGCGCCGTGATAATGTCCTCCAGATGATTCTCAAATCTAAATAAGCTCGGAAAACACGTAAATGCTCATACGAAGTAATTTATTTTAGCTGCCCCCTCCAGGCCTTCGCCCTCCTCACCCACATCGCAGCGCCGCCTTTGGGTCGTGATACCTCCCGCACAGTACACTCACCTGCCTTCTAACGCATTTTCTGGTCTTGATTTTCCTCCAAGATTGTGGATCGTCGAAGACTAAATCAAGTTAAAGCGTTCTGCGATTTAATAAATTTTATTTTATACGATCTACCAAAACGACCGTCACAAATGCAGGGATTTTATATTATTTTTCAGTCTCCGGATTACCCTTATTCTTTTTGCTAAGAGTTTCCCTCTATGCGTGCTCGATTTATACATATTAGTGCAATCAAACAGTTAGAGCAGACCGCTGACTCTGATGAAGCCTTCAACAAATAATATAGATAAAATTGTTTCAAAATACTGCACACAAGCGCAATCAAACTGTTGATTACCGCACCACGCTCGTAAAAATAAAAATAACAAATCTTTTCATTTGTTTTTAACAAATTTTTTTTCAATTTTTTTTTTTTTTTTTCATTTTTTCACATTTTTTCCCCTTCACAGATCTACACTGGTACAATCGAACAATAAATTGACCTCCAACCCTTCAAAATGTAATAACAAAAAACAATGTTTCGTGTATTGATTCATGTAACCACTGATGTATGCACTGGCGTACGCAGGAATTAGTCTCTCTCGCTCTTTTCTCGTTTGAGACTATGTACTAGAAAAGGAAAGAGATGGGGGCTGAAAACACTATCGAGCCCCTGTTTCTGTCCTTTTCTTACACACGTGTTCAAATGGGGAAAGAGAGAGAAAGACCAATTCCTGTGTACGCTACTGGATGTATGTATAGTCCAGGGGAAGGAGATAATGGTATAGGCGACTATTATTGAAGTCAGGCTACCCTCAATATTTATCTCGACGACTTTCAGCATTGCAGATGGCCTGCCTAAATAAAAATTCTCCCCACTTAAACCTATGCAAAATAATCGATTCTTTGTGCCTCACCTAGAATCGATCCTTTTGCATTGGTTTAAATGGCAAAAGAGCGCTGTTGCCGGACTGCACGAGCCGCTACTAATCTACGGTGAAGTATATGATTTTCTTTTTGTGTCTGACTCTGACAGTGTAACTGATATAGAATTAATGAACTCGGTGTAAAATCGATCCGCGCACAAGTTGTGACATTCGAACGCCATACAGCACAGACTCTCGGTTCACAATACACAAACACATTCACACACAACAGATAACAGATAACACAGCTTGCTAACTTCGTTTCGCTCAGTCCTCCGAATTACGAGCCTCCCTGCACAGTGCACACGTGCGCAGTCGAGCAGCAAACTTTGCGCCCCTCCCTAATGACAGTTCATGGAACCGCACAATTAATCCATAAAACTTAACGAACGATGACTTAGTTACTGCCATATTTTACGGATGGCGAATATAATACCGGCTAGCTATATGATGGCCACATGCAGGAAGGCACAACCTCAAAGTTGTACCTACTGCGCGCACCACCGCACAGTGTTTCCCCTCTTATGGAGAATGGGAAAAAACCTCATCGCACCTAGATTTTGCTTTAGATTTGAATAAAACTGCTTGAAAACGTGAACGAAAGGTCTTACTATTCCCATAAAATTACCTGGTACACCTGTCACCAACCCTTTGGTACGTCAGGGGGACCCCCCCCCCCGACCCACCAGGCCCCGCAAAAAAACCGGCGCACCTGGCGCGCTGGATCATTCCGCTCGAAAATGCGAAAAAATTACAAAATTTAAAATCGTCATAACTTTTGAACTAAAAGAGCTAAAAATATTTCAAGGCCAGGTTCAGATTTCTCGTACTGTCTAGTTTGTTATACATAAGCTCAAATTTTCTTTTGGTCATTTTTCCACTCGTATGAAGAGTTCTTCCAAACCCTCGCGAAAACTGTTTTTTTGGAGCATGCACACCTCTAAAAACTTACTCAAACTTCTCATATCTCTTTAAGCAAAAGTGGATGGACAAAATCTGAGACATGCATCAGATTTCTCACAGTCAGGGCTATCGACTTGGTTACCTCAATTTTGTCTACAAAATTTTTTTAAGGCCGGAAAATGCACTTTTCCGAGACCATATAGACCGCTTCTGAATACACGGTTTACACATCCACTCAAACATGCGAAAATATGATAAAAGTTTAAATCGTCATAACTTTTGAATTAAAAAAGTAAAAAATATTTCAAAACCAGGGTCGGATTCCTCGTTTTTTCTAGTTTTTTATGCATAAGCTCAAATTTTCTTTCGGTCATTTTTCTGCCCGTATGAGGAGTTTTTCCAAACCCTCGCGAAAACTGTTTTTTTTTTTTTTTTTTTTTAGCACATCTCTAAAAAGTTACTTAAACTTCTCACATCTCTTTGGGCAAATGTAGCATAGATAGACAAAAGCTGAAACCGGCTTCAGATTCCTTGGAGTCGAGGCTATCGACTTGGTTACCTCATTTTTTTTAAAAAAAATTGTTCAAGGTCAGAAAATTTCCGAGACCATGTAAAGACCGCTTCTGAACATTATTAAAAATATGCTGCAAAAAAACAATTTTCGCGAGCGTTTAGAAAAACTCTTCATACGGGCAGAAAAATGACCGAAAGAAAATTTGAGCTTATGCATGAAAAACTAGAGAGTACCAGGGTAACCAGGTCGATAGCCCTGACTCTGAGGAATCTGATGCATGTCTCAGATTTTGTCTATCTATGCTACTTTTGCCCAAAGTGATGTGAGAAGTTTGAGTAAGTTTTTAGAGGTGTGCATGCTCCAAAAAAACAGTTTTCGCGAGGGTTTGGAAAAACTCTTCATACGGGTGGGAAAATTCCCAAAAAAAAAGTTGAGCTTTTGTAGAAAAAATTAGAAAGTATGAGGAATCCGACCTTGGCCTTAAAATATTTTTAGTTCTTTTAGTTCAAAAGTTATGACGATTTTAAATTTTGTAATTTTTTCGCATTTTCGAGTGGAATGATCCAGCGCGCCTGGTGCGCCGGTTTTTTGCGGGGCAGTATTACCTACCGCGCAACATTCTATTTTCATAATATTCAACTAGCTGTAACTTCCGCCTTGGGTAATCTTGGGTTACCAAATTTTCAGGGTTGTTAGTACATATATTCAGCTTGCGAAAAATGTCAACAGACCCGTGACGCTCGTTGACGCTTCAGTTGTAGGTCCATATTTGAGTGAAAACGTCATTTTTTAAGCTTATTCTATTTAAATCCATTCCTTTGGATATGACAAAATAAAATTTAGCCCATGTTAAGGGTAGAATGTCAAATCGTAGACTATAACGCACCCATTGAGCAAAAATTTTCAACGAAAAAGCCTAAAAGAGCTTCTTTACAGAGGTTTCGATATTACTCCAGTTTTTAGCGAAAAAACAGAAATTCTGACTTCCGCCGAAACAACCTAGCTTTTCTACCAAAAGAAATCCAAAAATTGTAAAAAAATCGTGCAAGTCTATTAGTTTGGACCCTCAGGAATGGATTTTGTGAAGTTTTGGGTAGTTTTGAAGAGGTCGTTAAAAAGGGGTTTTTTCCGCCGAGGAAACACTGTGCACCGTGACGAGAGGTAATACGGTGGTTGGCACTTGGCAGACTATCTGTATGATGGTATGTTTACTGGCTGCGCAGTGTGCTTGCGCAAAAACCACGCGGCTTATCGGCTGTCCCGTTGCCTGAGTCGGTGTATGATAAGGCCTTCGTACACGCTCAAATTAGGATCGTCAAATTGGCATCGATAAGCCGAGAACCACCACAAAACGGTAGGAGAGCCAACCGTTGTATGTTTGGTAAATGGTTCCCTTCGTCAAACAATAAATTGAGCAATTTGACGGCCCGTCAAACTGCAGAGTTATTTGATAATGAATGGTGCGTCATCTGTTCATCAATCTACAGTCAACAAAACCAATAAACCCGTTTCGGAGGTGTTTTGGTCAAGGTTTTTGTTCGAGTTTTAGAAATGTCAGGTTGGTAATTCTGAAGTTTGCGATGGATTTTCGGCTCACCGATGCCCATTTGACGATCCTACTTTAAGCGTGTACGAAGGCCTATATCGTAGGATAGTAACACGAAACTAAATTATTGAAATAGCAAAATGTTGGTTTTTCTGGGAGCAACATAAATCTTGGAAAGTTTGACCTGTTTGAATACAAACAGCTGTGTTACTGTGTAAATTGAAATAAACACCCACAATTTCTATTGCCCTGAATAAAACTCGAAAAATCCCCCCCCCCCCATCCCTGAAAGTTGGGATCAAAATAAGCAATATCCAAAATCAAAATTGAAATGGAAGCTGAAACCAAGATTTTGACAAACAGAGATTCTAGAACACATTAAAACCATCCACTGAATTGTAACCCATTTTACCCATTATCGCGGTGCCACAGTTTTTCGCAGTTTCCCAAAAATCAAGCAAAGTTTAAAAATTCCTGATTTTGAAACTAAACGCTTCGTACATCGATTGGCGTTAGAATGTGCATTACTATATTTTTGGACACCTTTTTTTACGGACAAACCAATCAATGGACGGATGAACTCCGTGGACTTGGTTTCAAATTGGACCACAAGTCTTTGGACAACGAGTTGAAGAAGCTGTCTGGCCAGTGGCCACCACGAGGGCAGAGCAGCCGATTTGCGTAGATTTAATGACATTTTGAAATTCACCGAGGATTCCACCGGATGAGAAAATATTACAGAATTTAGTTCAGTGTATATGACTGTAATTCACGAAAATACTATATAGCCTGTTTTATCTTTTCTCAACCGGTATATTTTAATTAATTAACGGCGTTTCCACCGATGGAGAAAATATTATAGATCGCAGAGTATTTTCGTGTACTATACTGATTTGAACTATGTAATCTTTTCTCAATCGGTGGAATCATCGGTGAATTTATAAATGTCATTAAATCTACGCAAATCGGCAGCTCTGCACGAAGGAACAGCTAACTACTCGGCTCGAGATATCAGGGCTGCCGTTTTGCGTATAATCAATGCTATTTTTCAATTCACCGATGATTCCATCACCGGTTGAGAAAAGATTACACAGTTCAGTTCAGTTCATGACTGTAATGCACGAAAATACTCTGATCTGTAATCTTTCCTCAATCGGTGGAGACTTCGTTGATTAATTAAAATATCCGCAAGTTTTTTAAAGTCATCGACGACTCCACCAGTTGGTAAAACATTACAGATGCGAGAATTTTAGTTTATTACAGTCATGCACTGAACTGAACTGTGTAATCTTTTCTCAACCGGTGGAATCATCGGTGAATTGAAAAATAGCATTGATTATACGCAAAACGGCAGCCCTGCGAGATATACCCTCGACGACCTCGACCTTGAGGATTTTTGAGCTGAGGTTGAGGTTATTAAAAATAGAGAGAAATTTGAAATCACGTTGAGCAAACCATACATCGGAGAAAAGTTAAACGACCGAAACAAACATGATAGAGATGACGACTTTTTTGAGATAGCAGCAGAAAATAATTGTTTTTTTTTCTTCTCCTTCCTTCCCTGGTTCGTCGAAGATTACTTTTACTCCAAACAAGGGATATTTTGTTTAAATAAGAAACTGGACATAGATCCTCGGACGAGTCTCAATCCCTAGACCCTCACCTCACTCACGGGTACCGCGTAAATTAAAAGCATTCTGATTTTATTTATTTACTTTTTCTTTATTTTTTTTTATTTTTTTATAACAACAGGTTCTCATTTCTTTGCAAAGAATCCCGAGACAATTAATGGGAGACCGTTGGTGGTGTCGATACTGATGGCCAGTGAGTGGCGAGCACACCCGTGCCACAGTAGACGGAAATAACCGATTTTGGTGGTCAAAGAAACCTTCGAGTAAAAAATCCTCTCATATTTTCGCTTACAACAATGCCTCCGTGATTCTAAGCCTAAATATATGCCCACTGGGTCGTTTTTGACCCACTGATTGTGTTACTTTCAGACCAAATTTTATTCAATTTCAACCAATGTTACTAAAAAACCAATTTTGGGAGTTTCTAGCACGTATCATTTGGCTGGAAAAAATTTATGGTTTTTTTCATTTTTTCATTTTTTTTTAGTTCTCAATTAATTTTTTTTTTTTTTTTTTTTTTTTTCTTTTTTTTTTTAGATAGAAACACCTAAAAATATCAAAGAGTTCTGGGCATGTACAGGCTAAAACATCTACATCAAAAAGACCTCATCAATACGGTTTTGTGTTGCCACATGGAGTACAAATAAAATAAAGATTATTGTTTCATCAACGAATTTCAACCACTTGAAGGCAGTAAACACACCTGATCAGGCAACATCGATGCTTTTCTTCACTGATATCAGAAACTTTTCTGAGCAATTTTTGAGTTTCGAACCACGAACTAAATTTTAGAACACGACAGAGCTACCTACTGGTAGACAACCATAACAAATTAATTAAGTCCATTTACAATGTACCCTTTTCCTGGAAACTTTAAAAAAAAAAAAAAAAAAAAAAAAAAAAAAAAAAAAAAAAAAAAAAAAAAAAAAAACTGACCTTAACCTTAGGACAAATGTCCCTTACAGGGTTAACAGAAAAAGTCATCAGATTCTCACCACTGATCGAGAATGGTTCGGTGAACACTCACAGTCACCAATCACCGTCATTCACTTTCTAATCTAGAACTACGTCGGTGTGGTTTCACGTTCACAATAACTTTATTGTCTTTATACGACATTTCGACTGTCTTTATTTTATTTAATCACAGTGAACGCACGAGTATCGTTGATTTTGGTGACTTTATACTTCGTATGATGCGTTTTGGTCACCGGTGAGGTCATCACTGTCCACTGCGCGTTCGTTCAACATCAACACTCAACACTCAACAAGTCGTTAGAGAAAACGGTTCCCTTCTACACTGAAGTATGACCGCTCACGGCTCGCGGGTGAGGGTGAAATAATAAAATAATAAATAAATAAAAACGCGCCTGGATCCTTCCTCCGTCCAACTCTCTAGCTTCGACTACGGAGGGATGAGGAGGGGCTCCTCCACTGTTCCCTTTCCGAGCCGAGGTTCCCGACCCCCCTCACTCTCTCTCTCTCTCTCTCTCTCTCTCTCTCTCTCTCTCTCTCTCTCTCTCTCTCTCTCTCTCTCTCTCTCTCTCTCTCTCTCTCTCTCTCTCTCTCTCTCTCTCTCTCTCTCTCTCTCTCTCTCCCTCTCTCTCGCACCACAAGTCACAACCTTAACAGCTTTTTCGAGGCAACGAAGAACCCAAGCAACCAGGCAAACCGGGCATCAGACAGCGAGCGCCAAGCTTATGAATAATAATTTTAGTGTTTGGTTAGTGCAGGAACGCTCGACGGCCGCCCGACCGCAGTCTGACGACGGTTTGATGGGTTTGCATCGCACGGTGGAGTCAGAAATGTTACGCAAACATTCAAAGTGAGCGTCAAAGAGGTGTAACAGTGGTCGTTTATCGATTAGTCTTGAACGCTGCGTTTAACTCGATCAAAATGTTCAACAAAATCTGAAGGAAGTAAAGCCACTGTCTTATCCAAAAAGTAAACAAGAGTCACAATTGAATAGAAGGCCTGCGTGGTCGACGTAGATAAGGGACCCGGCAAAAAATTAAACTGTCCGAAAAACGTCCTTATTATGTTTAAGATTATTTCCCGAAGCCGAAAAACGTCCTAGGAAAAACCTTAAGTCTAACGCATGCATATGGGCTAAGGTCTGCATTGTTTCCGAAAAATACACGAGAAACGGACATCCGCCTTACTCAAACTTCACTGCAGGCCGACACTAGGACGTTCGTTTCGAAATCTAAACGACACTCGGATAATATTAGGCGGTTTTTAGGACGTTTTTAGGACCAAACCGGGCGATTCATTTTTTGCCGGGGATCGGACGCGCGGGCTGGCCTCTGATTGGCTGTAAACGTGGGTCCAAACGGTTTTTGGCCTCATGGATATTAACACGGGGTTTCCGTTCCGGGCCGTTTATCTCGAAACCTCTGTGCGAAATTGACGCGTCACAATTAATACGAGTCGATTCAGCAGAATTTTCTCGACAGATTGATAGGTCGTCAGTGCCACTTTAATGCAAATTCGAAAAGACTGTCTCAGTTGAAAAGTACAAATAATAGTGTAATAGATTAAATTAATTCAATTAGTCTTTGGGTGTCTCCAGGTGGTTGAAAATTCTCTACACGGAAAAAAAATTCAGTAGACAGTACCTAAATTCAGGTTGGCTCAACCTTAAAGTTAGATTATATTATTTGAGCACTTTATATAACACTTATTATAATCAATGAAAAGAGAAAAAAGTCAAACGATTTCTCCCTCCCTCCCCCTCCCCTTGAGCCACACCAAGACTTATTGTTATTAGAAAATAAAAGAAAAGCTAGGCAAAAGTACATAGTAAGAAGTATTATATATGAAAGTGATGAGAGAAATGAGAGGAGTCGAAGGTTGGCTGTGGTTGAAAAAAGGTAAATAAATTATGCGAAAGGTCAAGCCCTAGAGGAAAGAGGGGAGAAGAGAGAGAGAGAGGGAGAGAGAGAAGGAGAATAAGAGAGGGCGAGAGAGAGAGAGAGAGAGAGAGAGAGAGAGAGAGAGAGAGTGGTGCGTAGGTTGTCAGGTACTATTTAATAAATCTGAGCCTTTTATTACCCGCGTGCTTATTTCGCTGAGTACTTACAAACGGGGCCCTCCCGCGAACACCAGCGTGTCGCACCGTGGTTAAAATACAGCCAAAACCTATTAGAATCTTGGCAGACGAATCAATTTAACAAGCAATGAAGAAGAAATATATTCCGGTGAATAAACATTGATAGGCATCGTTGCAAAGCGTGACGTTTGGCAACACGGCGTGGTTTTCCGTCATTTAAACTTTTTGTAAAACAATTGATTCCCCAGGAAGCAATCGCTTTCTCAAAGAGTCAATTATTTTACAGGAGTTTACAACAGACGGAAACCACGTCCTGTTGAAAAATTGCAAAACGGGGCCCTACTCCACTTAACTTGTGAAAATTCGAAACGCTTTTTTGCATTTTAAGATTTCAACTTTGACGAATAAAATTCCGTAAAAGAGAAAAAGTACTTCTAAACATTTTAACGCATTATTCCCGAAATTTTTACAAAACGATATCCACTATGGTTCTTTACTTGAAAAATTAAATGAAATTCTAAATCTTGAAACGTAAGGGAGTTAAGCCAATTTGAGACAAGGGAACTTGAGGTTAAGTCAACTTTGCTCATACACGGAAAAAACGGAAAAAACACTTTGGTAGCGCTGACAAAACCTTTGGTAGAAAAATGACCCAGCAAAAGACTTTAGTTGAGGCAACCAAATTTTTTATTCACCCAGCAAAATCTCTTTAGTTAAGCGTAAAGAACCTTTGGTTGACTCAGCTAAAGTCTTTTGCTGGGTCATTTTTCAACCAAAGGTTTTGTCAGCGCTACCAAAGTGTTTTTATCTTTTTTTTCTGTGTATTTAGATGAAGTTTCCCCCAAAAACCTCAAAGGTGTGTGATTGATTATATGAGTGCACCCAACGATCTGTACACTAACAGAGGGGTAATGTTTATGCTATGTTATAAATCCCGAAGCGTGTCAACACGTACGATCTGATTCTGGTTTGTTTGCCTCATTTTTTTACCTTTAGAGAGGCATCACTGGTCGCTCTCACCGGTCGGTGATGCTGCGCAAACGGGCGGAGTGCGCCGGCGAGAGCATTTAACGAATATCATAAAATGGACTTTTGTAGCCTTAGAATTAATTGTCAAAAATAGTGTATTTCAGGCCTTCAGGCCAAATAGTGGCTATTTTACACCATAATTGACTATTAAAACATCAAAAAATTCATATTTGGTACTTACGCCTTTTTTTGCGGTTGAGCGTCCATTTAAAATTAATTTTTTTCAAAAACATGGTATGAGAGTAACAGTAATATTAGGGCTGAACTCGGAATAGAAAGCATTGAAACGTACATCTCTAGGATGTACAACAATTATGAAACTAGACTATATGCCCACCCAAACCCGGAAGCGGTTATGCTCCTGGATTGGTGTGGAGATGTAAGAAGGCTAAAAAGAAGGAAGCCACACGAGCTCTCCACCCCGTATTTTATAAAAATTTAGAGCGCGCCTTGGCCTGTTTTTACCGCCAGAGACCATCTCTTAGATAAGTGAGAATTCATGAGAAAACAAACATCATGAATGTAAATAGCTATACTTGTTAAGTTTTTCCCACTTTTTACTGAATCATTTTTATATTTATTTCATTTTATTTTTGTCTATTTATTTAATTATTTGTTTAGTTTTTTAGATTTAACTTCTTTTTATTTTTTATTTTTATTTTTATACCTATCCACCAATTGTTTTTTATTTTATTTATTTTCATTTTTATTTATTTTTGTTTTTATTTTTATTTTTATTTTATTTATTTATCATTGATAAAAGTGGATGTTACTATGTATCACCGATACGATAAAATCAAAATTGTATAGACTAGTAAGTAAGTCTGAAATTTGTATGTACGAATCTGTTAATTGCGAAATTGTACAATAAAAAAAAAAAAAAAACACCATAATTGACTATTAAAACATCAAAAAATTCATATTTGGTACTTACGCCTTTTTTTGCGGTTGAGCGTCCATTTAAAATTAATTTTTTTCAAAATTCTTGATATGGTTCAATTTTTTAGACCACAAAGAACAAAAAATTGCGTTGGCAAAAAAAATTCGGAATTCTAAAAAATAAGAATGCAGGGGCGCGGCGCCTTGTGAAAAAAATCGTAATCATTCTCCCCATTTAACCGAAGCAAAAGTATCGATTATCCAGAGGTTCAGAAGAGTCCCTAAATGATCGATTCATTTCCATACATTTAAATGGAAGAAGAATCGATTAATTGCAACCCACGAGCCGCGCGCCACTGCGTGGGGGTAGATATACGTGCAACAATGATTCCGGTGCGTCTAGGCTAAATGCCTCGTTGAGAATGGCAAGAGGGATATCCAGGGCGGTGATAGAACATTGTGCTTGGGGGGGGGGGGGGGGGCTATCTAGCGGTGAAATGCCCAGGCTCACGCCCGTGGAGAGTCGGACAACGGACATGCGCGAAGACAAGCTCATGCACGACCTTTTTCGCGCATTCCGCGTCAGGGACATTAATTTCGTGGAGACTAAAACTCACATACTCATCCCTCACCCATCTGACTGCAGTGAACACAACACATAACCATTCACCAACACCACGCACCCAAGTGATATCCTGTTGAGGTAGGGCAGGGTCGCTAATCCCGCAAACCGGTTGCAACATTTTTAACCGGCTATTGGAAGTCACGTCCCCATAGTTCATACACATGCATAGAGCGTTGATAAATGTTTTATGGAAAAGGTTAAAGAGATTGACTTAAACCGATGTCTGCGTGTCACTCCCGCGCAGAGGAATGGGATTTTTTTTTTATACAAAAGAGGGGGGGTAGGGAAGTTTTTTTCTTATTTTTTTTTTTTTTTTTTTTTTTTTTTTATTTTTTTTTTTTTTATTTTTTTTTATTTATTTTTTTTTATTTATTTATTTATTTTTTTTTATTTCAAGGAAGAATAATCGGAGTGCCGATCGATGTTACTCGATCTGTTGTACACATAATATATGTCATGATGTATGTACAAAAGAATGAAGAAGTATGTCTAAAATGAAATTCTGGTAAAACAGTAAGTAATGTTACACCGGAAAAAAAAAGACTGGTAGAATTTAACATCTACATAGCTGATTTTTGAGTCTGCTATCACCTATCAAGTACGGTAAATTTCACCAGATGATGGTAAAATGTACTAGCAAGTTACCTGAATTTACCGCTAGTTACGTTGCATTTACCATATTATGGTGAAATTTACCATCTCCAAAATCAGCTATGCAGATGGTAAAGTCTACCGGTCTTTTTTTTTCTGTGTAGAAACAAATATCTCCAGTTTACACTGCCTAGCTGTTTAAGCAGGTGCTCAGGCAAGTTAACTTGTTTCCCCCTTACATCCGAACACTTTGAAATGTTTGCTGCAGAAAGTTGGGCGTCTCGATAGAAAATTCTGACACTTTTGTAGAGCGGGTTACATATCTGCCTTTGGCATCAGCAATTGAAAATTGACAGGACAATTCCGACACTGAACTGGACTGGACTGTGTAACCTTTTCTCAACCGGTGGTATCATCGTTGAATTGACAAAATAACATTAATTAAACGCAAAACGGCAGCTATGGGGGAAAGATATACTGGGAAAAGAGAGTGAGATAGAGTGAGAGGAGAGGAGAGAGGGGGAAAGAGAGAGAGAGAGAAAGGGGGGAAGAGGGAGAGAGAGAGAGAGAAAGAGAGAGAGAGAGAGAGAAAGAGAGAGAGAGAGAGAGAGAGAGAGAGAGAGAGAGAGAGAGAGAGGAGATGAGAACGAGGACTCATATATTTTAGGATGACCTTGACTTCGGGGGTACAATAACGTCCAACAATCAACAGGTGCGGTCAAGTGGGCAAAAACTGCAGTAAAATGAGTAAGTTATCTACCTCCTGCTGGTCCTATCAACCCCCCCCCCCTCCCCTCCCCCCGGTATTCCCTTCCGATCTCGATATTTTCTCCTTTCCGCTGTCCACAGTTATCCCGGATTCTCGCCTCAGGTGCATGGATTAAGGGAGCTATCGCGATGAAGCCCGAACGCGGAATTGTCCTTCTCTCTCTCTCTCTCTCTGCTCCCATTAGAATGCATGTGTTAGAAAAGGATAGAAGAGGGCGAAAATAACGTGACTGCCCCTAATCTGTCCTTTTCTAACACACGCGTTCTAATGGCAGAAGAGAGAAGGATAGATTCCTGGATCCGCCAGTGTGCTCCGTCCGATGCCTGTTGGCTGTAGTTGTTGTTCGTTGGTGTGCGGTTGAACGTTGATCTACCGATTCGAGAACTGGACGACTTAATTGGTCCAATGAAAATATCTCGGTCATAAACTTGACGGTCGAGCGGCGAGGGCCCTCGCCAATAGCTTACGCAGGAATATGTCTCTCTTTCTCTTCTCCCGTTTGAATGTATGTGCTGGAAAAGGAAAGAAATAGGGGCTAAAGTCACGTGTTAGCCCCCGTTCCTGTCCTTTTCTAACACATGCGTTCTAATGGGCCAAGAGAGAGAAAGACAAATTCCTGCGTGCGCTACTGGCCCTCGCCCTCGGCCCACAGTGGGAGGCCACGACTAGAGGAGACAGACACGTTAGATTAGATTACGTTCGGAACAAACACACGTAGTCGATACTAACTTCAAGGAAAGTAGTCGATACTAACTTCAAGGAAAGTAGTCGATACTAACTGCAAGGAAAGTAAAGGTCCGTTTTGAAAAGTTTGGCAGAGTCTGTCGAAGATTTTTGAGCGAAGAATGGAAGGGTAGCGTTCTAAAATTCTCCGGAGTATTCCATCGGCGCAGAAAAGATTATGGTTTCCTGTGTTGTGGTATATCTATAAATGTTGGGAATGATCACTTATCACAATCTTTCCTGCACCGGTGCAGAGGCTCTGGAGAATTCTAGAACGCTATACCAAGTGTTAGACTGATTGTGAGTGTTTTTGGATCTGAAGAAGGAGTTTGAAACTTTTTCAGTTCCATTTAGTGGAAAATCATGATATCATAAGCAGTAGCGGCCCGTGAGATTTGGCAACCATGCATTTTTCCCACTTAAACTAAGGTAAAAAATCGATTCAAGCAGAGGCTGGCAGCCTCCTCGAGTTTCGATTGTTTTCCATGTAGTTAAATGGGATAATAACACTGTTGCCAAATCGCACGAGCCGCCACTGATCATAAGGTGTACCTTCCTTGCTCCTACCATACTTTTAATGCGAGTAACGATTTTAAAACACGCGCACACAATGGATTAGTTTTAAGTCCTTGGCACCCTGAAATTCATGACAACCCCCCCCCCCCCCCCCCAAAGGATGCCATCACTTTCAAACTCCCTCCCCCAAAATTTCACCCCCAAAAGCCGCCCTTGACACTACATTGTTTACCATTCCTTTGAGGATGGGAGCGGGTAAGGGGGGAAAAAATACCGTATAGTAAACGCAGCGCTTTGGAGACTCAAACGCTCGAGTATGAAAGTAAAAGAGCTGTAAAAAGTAATCGCATAGGTGTAGACGTAGATGTTGGAATTTCATTCATCGATTGTTAAAGAAATGAAGAGGTGGTCATAAACACCATCATAATTCTACTATTTCATATTCTTTTCTTCCTTTTATTCATGCCTAGGGAATGAGGTGGGGGCAGGGGTTATTTTGTATAATGGGGCTCTTGCAAACTTTCGCTGTGAGCAAGTGAATAGTCCTATGTGATGTAAAAACCAGCGAAAATCACGAAAATCACAATCATAGAGTCTAAAATTCAGTAAAAAACTCACATAACTGCTATAACGGCATGTTTGTAACGGCGGATCAACGCAAGTATCATGAGAGATTCCTGTCTATTCCGTCACTTTCTCTTTGGAAACACATAAATATGTCTCAATTTAGATAGGAATCTCCCATGATATCTGCGACTTTCCGCCACTAAGCCCGATTCTGAGAGTGAATTTCGTGATATTGTTAGTGTACTTATCGTCATTTTTACAGGTTTTTATGCAAGAATCAACTCTTCAATCCCCTGTAGCAAAAGTTTGCAAGAGCCCCATTACTATGATAAGAATTTTTTCTTTCTTTCTTCGAGTGACGTCGAGGAGCGTGCTATAAACGGGGCTCTAGCAAACTTTTGCGACACGGGATTGAAGAGTTGATTCTTGCATAAAAACCTGTAAAAATGACTATGAGTACACTATAAAATCGCGAAATTCACTCTCAGAATCGAGCTTAATGGCGGTTCGACGCAGGTATCATGGGAGATGATTCCTATCTAAATTGTGACAGATCTCTGTGTTTCCGTAGAGAAAGTGCCATAATAGACAGGAATCTCCCATAATACCTGCGTCGAACCGCCATTATCTTGTCGATTAAAGAAGTTATGTAGGTTTATTACTTAATTTTAGACTTTCTCAGTGTGATTTTTGTGATTTTCGCTGGTTTTTACATCAGAATGGACTATTCATTTGCTCAAAGCAAAAGTTTGCAAGAGCCCCATTCGGCCCTTGGTCTTACCACAAATACCGTAATATTTTCCCGCGCATTCCACCATATCCGTAGATTTTAACCCACTGTTCGATTTGATGGTCGTCCAATTAGTCTCCCTCCTCACGAGTGCGTTCTGTGTATGTGTATACCTATACTATTCCTCCTTTTTCGTGATGATGTTGACGCTAACCGAAAACGAATAAAAATGTCTTCGGAACCTAACCGGTGATGAGAATTAGATTAACTTGACAGGCGAGTGCCACACAGTCAGTAGTCCAGTCCGGTCGTAAGCGGAGCCACATGCCGCATGCCGAGGGAGCCAAGGTGGGGCGGTGGGGGAGGGGGGGGGAATCTACCTCACACGATAATTTGGATGCGCAAGATTGGCTGCTCTTGATGTGAGTGCCGCAGATGCCAACGAATACCCCGCGCATTGATCGAAATCCTTAAATACCTCGAACGAGCTCAGCTCTTTAGAATCCGTCCGACTGTCAACGAACAAACGATAAATCTTCGGCTAATTTCGGTCTGAAAAGTGCATAATTTGTGTCGTATTATCTGGTATCAGGTCCATAAAACCGGCAATTTTTCTGTCTTCCACTTTCGCCTAAATTCATTCGTCCGACAGTAAGGCAGTTGCGAGGGTCTGAAATTGGTGCTTTTTTTATTGAGTAAATGAAAAAACATGCGGTGAGCTGAGAATTCAAAGGTTCTTTAGTTTTTTCCCCATAGTACAGGTTCCGGAGATACACTTGCATAAATTTGTAAAAAATCGTGTATGTTGTGACTTCAAAACGTGGAATTCCCGTTGAAAACAAAGAATTTTGGGCCAAACTCATTTTTGGATCGATATAAAACCTGATTACCGAAGGCATCTTTGTTTTCAGCTCACCGAGTACTTCCATTACCTAAAAAAAAAAAAAAAAAAAAAAAAAAAAAAAAAAAAAAAACAGGAAAATTCAGACCCGTTGAAATAAAAAAAAGTTTAGGGACATCCGCAGCGGTCTTTTAAAATAGGTTCGCATTGGAAAAGTATTGATTCACATAGGAGAAAGTTGAAGTTGTACCGAGGCACTACTTCGGTAGAGTAACAGCCATTCTTCTTGCTTATGTTCTGCCGAAGTAGTACTTCGGTACAGCCTCATTTTTTCCGCCAGAGAGAGAACTTTTGCTTTGCGGAGCTATTTTAAAAGGCTGCATGCAACGCTTGTGCCTAATTTTTTTGTCCGTGGCCTTCGCAACAGCCCCCGTTATCTGAACACCTTAGAGACATATAGCACGGGATGTCCAAGTTGCGAAACTTTTAATGGGGCTCTTGCAAAATTTTACTAGAGGCTAATTAAGAATCAACTTAGATGCAAAAATAACGCAGGTTGTTATGCTTGCTCACAAAATCCTCTCCTCACGGAGAAAAATTTATATTTCAGGCTACCAGAATTACTTCTACGTTGTAGATAAATATAATTCGCGTATCCTTAACTCGTTTCATAAGAGTAGGCGCACCTAAATCATAATCTTTGACAAAGAACCTTATTCAAAATGAGCCATTTCGGCCCTGAGGAATTTGTTTTGGATTATTCTTCCAATAGATAGAGCATCGTTTCGCGCGGTTCTAAAACTGGGTTTGTTTTTGTCTTAGCCCCTCTAGGAGCAGCGGGGGAGGGGGTCAAAGTTGAAACCTATTTTCGTCAATAACTTTTCACCAAATTAAGCTACGACTCTCAACTTTAAACCAAAATGTTCAGCGTAAAAAGAGATTTTTTTTTTTTTTTTATGTATATGATAGTGTATTTATCGCAATTTTCAAGGTAAAAATTGCAAGTTTTTGTTTTTTACAAACCCAACATTTTTAAAATTTGCAATTTTTAAAGATGAATACCGTCTTCGATTTTTTTCAAAACTATCTAAAAGAAAGCCCTTTTTTTGTTCTTTCAAATGGCGCAAAGTTCATTTGTCGGCAATGAATACTCTCGGAGATATGATCGGTCAAAGTTGGCAAGGTCGCGAAAATTCTTGAAAGTTGCGCGCTCCAAGGGTTCGTATTTTGCGCCTCCTTACGTATACAGTCACGAAAGTTGAAAACGATCTTATGCAAGTTATCAGAATGACTTCTGCGCAAGGGGGTGGGTATTTTGGGTGGCGTAGGGGCTTAAATATCGACGGAAATCGGTATGCAGCGTTGCCAACTTGTTGACAACATTTCGCAACGCTGCATACCGATTTCCGTCGATATTTAAGCCCCTACGCCACCCAAAATACCCACCCCCCTTGCGCAGAACGCTCAATTTCATTTTCATTCATTTTTATCTAATAATATCACAAATGATGTTGACAAATTCCAAAGATTATCGGTCTAGGTGCGCCTACACTTCTGAAACTACCACTAACAAGTGGCACATCAATCGGAAGGTCTTGATCTGTTCTTTCACTTTTTGAACATCCTGTACATTAGATATTATGATAGTTAGTGCTTGGAATGCTCGGAATCCCTACTTCACGCATTCGCGGGGTGAGCTGTATATTGTTCGCTAGGGCTGAGGCTAGACACTATAGCGCAACAAACCCATCAGAGTTTAGAAAAAAAAGAGAGAGAGAGAGAGAGAGAGAGAGAGAGAGAGAGAGAGAGAGAGAGAGAGAGGCAGGGAGAGAGAGAGAGAGAGAGAGAGAGAGAAGAGAGAGAGAGAGAGAGAGAGAGAGAGAGAGACAGACAGAGAGAGAGAGAGAGAGTCAGAGAGAGAGAGAGTCAGAGAGAGAGACAGACAGAGAGACAGAGAGAGAGAGAGAGAGAGAGAGAGAGAGAGAGAGAGAGAGAGAGAAAGAGAGATCAATCGGAGCTTCTGGTAGACATAAATTACGCGTTTTGCGGTGCATTGAGTGTGATTAGAGCTTCCCCATTCCCCAACCCCCACTTCCCCCCCCCTCCTTCGCACTTACTCCTCCAACGCCGTGCATCCGAAGATCTGCAGTTGTTCTAATCTCTTTATTTTTGCGGTCAAATACCATGCTGGGGGTATTCGATCTCTTCCCAGTTGCAAGCCTCTTAAGTCTTACCTATAAGGGCGTACCTATAAGAAAATCTTCTTCCCGCGCAGGCAATGCTGCCACAGTTCTTGGAAAATTCCCCCTCTCGTCGATGGATGGTGCGACACCTTCGCATTCGACCTTTTACATGGGTTGAAATGGACACCTTACAACGATGCCAAATTGCACGCTACGCCACTGCTCTGCAACTACCTCAAGCTTTAAATGTTTCGATGATGCAATGGGTCTGTTGCAAACTTTTGCTACAGCGCTATAGAGTGTGCAATCTCATGTAAAATAGCGTGAAAAGTCCATTGGTGGCACCAGAAAGTCATAAAATGCAGTATAAAACTCACAAGAGACGTTTAATGAAATCCAAGATGGCGGTAAAATATTGAGCAACCTGTATGCATGCACCACGAACATCCAAGGATAGCCAACCTCACAATCTCGATCGCACCCAATCACAACGTAAATAAACACATAACCTCTGAAGCTGTGAGGTTGTCGACGTTGGCAATCCTTGGATGTTAAAGGTGTATGCATACAGATTGCTCGATATTTTACCGCCATCTTGGATTTTATTATACGTCTCTTGTGAGTTTATTATCGCATTTCATGACTTTCTGATGCCACCAATAGACTTTTCGGGCAATTTTACACACGATGAAACAATCTTTATCGTTGTAGCAAAAGTTTGCAACAGACCCATTTCTATGACCACAGAAACTCTAATCTGAACGGAAACTCTAAATCATTTTGAAACAGTCTATACTTCGGGCTCCCATGTTGGAAAGTGAGCACTCGCCGGGTTGTGATTGGTTGAGGTCAACTCTGATTGTAAATATAACCTGAAAAAGAACGTCCACCATCTAACGTTTGGAATCAAAGAGTAATCAAGAGTCGCAATTGAATGGAAGGCCTGCGTGGTCAACGCAGATAAGGGATCGGAACGCGGGCTGACCTCTGATTGGCTGTTGAGCGTGGTGCAAAAATGTCTTAGGGTATAGGGAAATTAACACGGAGTTTTCCTTCCGGCACGTTTATCTCGAAAATCGCCTGTAAACAATTAATGCGAGTCGATTTAGCAAAATGTTACGAACAAATTGATAAGTCATAAGTGCAGCCACTTTATTGCAAATTCGAGGAGACTGTCTCAGTTGAAAAGTACGCACAATAGTGTGTTTACTTGCTTGGCGTGTGTTTGAGCAGTGTTTGAGTAACTCACTATTGCGCTTACTTTTCAACTGAGACGGTCTTCTCAAATTTGCAATAAAATGGTACTTATGACCTATCGATTTGTTTGGAAAATTCTGCTAAATCGACTCGCATTAATTGGTTAGAGGTGATTTTGCTTAGGTTTCGAAATAAACGTCCCGGAAGGAAAACTCCGTGTCAATTGCTCTATACCCTAAGACATTTTTGGACCACGCTCAACAGCCAATCAGAGGCCAGCCCGCGTTCCGATCCCTCATCTGCGCGTTGACCAACAGGTCTTCCATTCAATTGCGACTCTTGTTTACTCTTTGTTTGGAATATTCTTTACTTCGCTGGCCCGTCGTGTTCGAAAGTGAGCATTTCCGGCAATCTTCGACAACTGGCCGAGTTGTGATTTGTTGTGCGTCAAATTTTATGTGAAAAGTGCTGCTGTCGTGGCATCACTTTTTAATCATCGTCTTTCATGACAGAGACACGGGAGTAGTGAAAAACTTTGTTCCTCCCACATTGGAACCATGCAAAAGAATCGATTATTCGGAGGTCCAAAAGAATCGATCTATCTTTCCCCCGAAAATGAAATAAATGGATGAGACATCGGTGAGATAAGTGCGGATGGCTCGTCGTCCTTCATGACAGAGGTGCGAGCAGGGTGATCTAATTTGTTTCTCTCCCATAGAGACCATTCAAAAGAATCGATTCCTCGGAGGTTCAAAAGAATCGATATTTTCCCCAAAAGTTTCTGGACGAAACATCGATACATCTTAATGCCATCCGTTTCTCTCCCATAGAGACCATTCAAAAGAATCGATTCCTCGAGAGGTTCAAAAGAATCGATATTTTTCCCAAAAATTTATGGACGAGACATCGATACATCTCGATGCCATCCGGCAGCGATGGAGAGCAGGCGGACTCAGACTCGGTATACTCGTACTCCCTGAACCCAAGTCGCTGGTTAATACTTACTTATAAATATCACGATCTAACTTTAATGTCTTTATTGAGAATGAGAGAAAAAGAGAGGAAGAGAAAGAGAGAGAGAAAGAGAGAGAGAGAGAGAGGGAGAGAGAGAGAGTAAGAGAAGTAGAGAAAGAAGAGGGGAGAAAAGTACAACAAAAGGTAACACGGAATGATGATAGGTTTTATCTGGAAATACGAATCAAACTAGTTTTATTATTATCATTACTTCAGTACCTTTGGGCCAATCATGAGCGACGGTGTACGAGTCCGGAGCGCGGTATTGTCAGACTGCGCCTGCCATAAGATCGGTGAAAACTAATCCCTCTATAGTTTCAACGGGGTCCATGGTGGCCAAGGAGGGTCTAGCTTTATTGTGACGTTTCAAAACTTCTTTTCATTTTTTTTTTTTTTTTTTTTTTTTTTTTTTTTTTTTTTTTTTTTTTTTTTTTTATAATAAAGATCTGACGAATGCACATTTATCAATATTATAGCTGAGCTTTCCGGTATTATTAAAAATCACGCTTGAATTTTTTTTTTTTTTTTTTTTCTCTCCGAAATACGGATTGATTCTTGGCTAGAATTAATTAAAACACGAAAATAAATTTTGAAACTTGGCGGACCCAAGCCAACATTTTTGAACAACTACGATTTCTCTCGCGTGTCACTTGGATTCGCCACTCTGCATACCAACAAAGACAAATCGTGAAATTTAGCAACGTTGGATTGTCTCTATTTAAACCCATGTAAAAAGTCGAATCCACAGGTGTTCACCGAACGGTTGTTAATAGTATTGGTTAATAGTTCGATATTTTTCATGGGTTTAAATGGACGAACTGTAACGTTGCCAAATGCACGCTATTCCACTGCATACCACGTATACCTATACGCATGCACATCCAGGACCAACTTTCGTTGCAGCTGGACAGTCCCCGGAAGACGTTGGATGGTGAGAACTTACGTGGGGGTTTAAACAGCCGTGATAGCTCACCAATCACCATGAGGATGTAGCAAAATTTAGGCCTACGTCTGAAAGGGATGAAAATCTGCCGTGAGGGTGGGAGATCCTTCGACATCAGATACTCGAGTGAGCATCCAATTGTCCTTTAGTATAAACACGGAAAAAAGTAGAATGCGTCGTAGGCACGAATTTGGGTTCACCGGACACATCTTGGATCAGTTTTTTGCATGGGACACAATCAAATTGTGTCAACAAAACAATCTGATTGTGTCCCATGCAAAAAAACTGATCCAAAATGTGGCCGGTGAACCCAGATTCGTGCCTACGACGCACTCTACTTTTTTTCAGTGAAGCAGATACTTTCAAATAAAAATGTGTCCTTAGTTCAATTCAGACGAATAGTCATATTTCCTGTCTCGTCCCTCTCGACTGTTTGAATGAGATTGATTAAATCGAGATGATTAAATTTGACAACAGCGCGCCCGGGATCTCGGGTAGGCGCCCTTCGATCGGAATCGTAAGCTATCGGTTCCATTAACTATAATTCAATGACACTTTTCTCCGGCACCGTAGTATTATGTGAGGAGAGGTTAATAATACCGTAATATCACATTCGTGTGTTGGTACTTTAATTTTCTTCTTCCCTACACATCTCTCCCTCTCCCTCCCCCTCAAACACCCCGTCCGCGACTTGCAACTGGGGCTGCGAGACCCCGCAATGTCTTTATTCACTCCCCCGTCCCCCTCTCCGTTTTACGCACGCTCACAAAAACACTTTGACTGAGGATTGAGGCACACCTCCTCAATTGAAGTCGTTTGGAACGGTTTTTCCAGGTTTTCGATCTGTTATCTCGTCTAAAATCGAGGTTGCCAAATCGTAGATTTATCCTGATAAATAATAACTCAACTTAGGGCTAATCCAATGCCAAGCGGCAATCAGGCCGACCAATAACTGCAATCCAAGTCCTCCTCTCCACCATATTTATAGGCCCACTTTGAAACGCAGTGGAACTAACCCTGAAGTTCATTTAATTCTCGCCCCGGGAAATTTATCTGTTCACAGAATGGGCATCTTACAGCGGCAGTTCGTGTGCAATGTGGCAACAACGGACTCTCTTTCATTCCAATCCAACCTATACAAAGATCAACCTGTGCAATTTGGCAACGTTGCAATTTCTCCATTTAAACGCATGGAAAAGGATCGAAATTCTGAGTGTTCGGTGAACACCTTTGAATTCGACCTTTTACATGGGTTTAAATGGATACATTGCAACGTTGCCCGATTGCACGCTACGCCACTGATCTTCAAGGGATTCACTGAATCGCGAAATTGATACTTTTGCATAGGTTCAAACAAAGAGTAAATGTGAGTCGCAATTGCATTGAGAGCTATAGCGTGGTCAATGATGATAAGAACGTAATTCAAAGTCGGCCTCTGACTGACTGAAAATGGAGGGAAATGCACGTGCCCTATCTTTTTTGACCTTGCGGAAATTAACATGGAGATTTTCTTTAAGGTAATGGGTCTGTTGCAAACTTTTGCTACAACAATTTAGAGTGTTTAATCTAATGTAAAATCGCCTGAAAAGTCCATGGGTGGCATCAGAAAGTCATAAAATGCAATAATAAACTCACAAGAGGCGTTTAATTAAATCCAAGATGGCGGAGAAATATTGAGCAATTTGTATGCATGCACCACGAACATCCAAGGATAGCCAACCTCACAATATCGATTACAACCAATCACAACGTAAACAAACACATAACCTCTACCTCCAGTGAGGTTTTCAAAGTTGGCTATCCTTGGATGTTCGTGGTGCATACATACAATTTGCTCGATATTTTACCGCCATCTTGGATTTCATTAAACGCCTCTTGTGAGTTTATTATTGCATTTTATGATTTTCTGATGCCACCAATAGACTTTTCAGGTGATTTTACATTAGATTATACACTCTTAATCGTTGTAGCAAAAGTTTGCAACAGACCCATTTATCTCGAAAACAAAGAAGAAATTCAGTGTCGGAAACCCCTTTAAAAAATCAGTGACGAGGCGTGCAATTTGGCAACGGTGCACTTAGACCATTTAAACCCTCGAAAACTAACGAACTATAAGGAATCGGCGCTGACCATCGAATGCGACCTTTAGTAAGCGTTCAAATGGAGAAAAGCCTCTGTTGCCAGAAAACACGCTTCGCCACTATGCCTTTAATCGATTTAGCAGGATTTTCTCAAAAGGTTATTGATAGGTCACAAGTGCCACTTTATTGCAAATTCATGGAAGTTTAACTCAGTTGAAAAGAATAAAAAATAATACTCTTTTGGTTCAAATGACAAAAAAACGACGTCGCCAAATAGCACAAGCCACCTGCTGCCACTTGTGGATATTTTCGAAGATAAATTTTTAAAATTGATAATTTTTTTTGTTGCTTGTTTACATGGGCGCCCGCAGAAAAATTTCCAAGGGGGGGGGGGGCAAAATCCCACCCGTGTAAAAAGGGAAAACTTTTTTTTCACTCAAATAGTGTCCAATTATTAACCCATTTTAGGTGTATCAAATAATAATAACAATTTTGACGTGTTTGATATAATGGATAAAGGGACGACAGATGATAACGATAGTAAAAAAAAATATATAATTTATTATTTCTTGCAAAAAATTAGTTAAAATTACAATATAAACTAGTAATGAAGTTTCTCAACTATTACTCCTTTGATTAACTGTCATTTTAATTTCATTTTCTTTTTTCCTTTCATTTTTCATAGTGAAATTTTGACTTTTTTGAATTCCAGGGGGGGCAAGTGCTCCCTCTTGCCCCCCCCCCCTCCGGGCGTCCATGCTTGTTTACCCTGAGTTAGCCTCCCTCGGAGAGAACCACCACGGTCAAGGGTACCCTCGAGCCCCTCGCGCTTATGGCACACCCCTTTCGTTGTTTTCCTCAGAGGTGTGGGTTCAGAGTAAATTTTTAGTAAAAATCGACAGCGTTTGAAATGACCCAGTGCGCATGCGCAGTGGTGTTAAACGTGAGGCAGCCGCCGCGCCGCGATGAAGGAGTGAAACCGTGCATCCTTACGGCAATCACGCATCCGTTAAAACTCCCTCTCCTTTCACGCCATTTTCTCCAAATTGGGTTACTTACCTTATGTATAGAAATCGAAGCTGTCCTACTTCTTTAAAGGAGCGTAACATTTCCTTGCTGCTAATGGGTCTGTTGCAAACTTTTGCTACAACGATTTAATCTAATGAAAAATCGCCTGAAAAGTCCATTGGTGGCATCAGAAAGTCATAAAATGCAATAATAAACTCTCAAGAGGCGTTTAATGAAATCCAAGATGGCGGAGAAATATCGAGCAATCTGTATGCATGCACCGTGAACATCCAAGGATGGCCAACTTTGACAACCTCACTGGAGATAGAGGTTATGTATTTGTTTACGTTGTGATTGGTTGTGATCGATATTGTCAGGTTGGCTATCCTTGGATGTTCGTGGTGCACGCATACAAATTGCTCGATATTTCTCTGCCATCTTGGATTTCATTAAACGGCTCTTGTGAGTTTATTATCGCATTTTATGACTTTCTGATGCTACCCAATGAACTTTTCAGGCGATTTTACGTTAGATTATACACTCTTAATTGTTATAGTAAAAGTTTGCAACAGACCCATTGTAACAAAACTCCTTCTCAATAAGCAAGAACTGACAAATGCTGATCCAGCAATCTGGCAACTGTGGATTTTTCCCATTTGAATGCATGAGAAACAATCGATTAGTCAAAGGGCCACGGCCCCAAAAGAATCGATTGTTTCTCATACGTTCAAATGGGAAGAATTCATGGATGCCAACTTGCTGGATTCGCCCATGAGAACTGAAAGGAAGCCAAAAAATCGTCGGCAACCTGGACTGATCAAATTTATTTGCAGTGACTTCGGAATATGACAGTGCTACGACCTGCAAATGAAAGTATATCCTGGTCGAAATTTTCACTATTTTAAATCTCAGCAACTTATAAAAAATTTTGCGGCTTTCAAGAGTTTGAAAACCAATCAGAATGTCATTTAATAGTACGTCGTGAAAAATAGGAAATTCTGCTGAAATCAGTGAAAAAATTTAACAATTTGATCAGGGTACTTTCTTTTGCGATTGATGGTACATCTTTATACCTTTGAATCGACGAACCGTTCCAACAGTGCGGCTCTTGTAAACTTTTGCTGTGAGCAAATAAACAGTCCAATCTCATGTAAAAACCAGCGAAAATCAGGAATATCACACTTATAGAGTCTAAAATTCAGTAATACACTCACAAAACTGCTATAACGGCAAAGTTGTGATAAGGTTTCAAAACGTAGGTATCACGGGAGATTCCTGTCTAATTTGTCAATTTCTTACGGAAACACAGAGATGTGTCCTTATTTAGATAGGAATCTCCCATGAACCTGCGACCTGCGTCTCTCCGCCACTAAGCCCGATTCTGAGAGTGCATTTTGGGTTCCCAGATGATAAGTCCAAAACATGAAAGTCCAAAACTTTTTCGTCCAAAAATATATTTTGTCCAAATCATCTTAATGTCCAATGCGCTTGCATCCATAAGACTATAATGTCCAACTATAGACAAGTCCAAATAGAAAAGTCCAAAACCTATGAATAGGAGCAAAGCAATGTCCAATGTCCGGATTTTTTTTTTCTTTACTTTTATTCGCTTCTCTTCATTTTTTTCTCCTTTAAATTGATCCACTCCGTATAGACATGTATTCTTAATTGAAAGCAGCTCCATCTTACATTTGTTAATACTTTATGAACTAGTTGTCATAACAAAAGCAGCAGTATTATCATGCATATTTTTGTTCGTATTTTTGATTATTTCTACAAGAAACCTACAATTCAAAATTTCTGCGCGCAACACTAACTTTTCGGTCCTAATCAAATTACAAATCCGACGCAACATGTTTGGACATTTTGTTAATCTAACTTGACATCCGTTTATTCGGACATTAACGATTTGGACATTTCATTTTGGACAGTCAAGCTTTGGGCATATAATTTTGGACATTGCCGTTTGGACATTACGGTTTTGGACATAACATCTGTGGATCGCATTTTGTGATTCATTTTTAAAGGTTTCTACGCAAGAATCAACTTTTCAATCCCCTGAAGCAAAAGTTTGCAAGGGCCCCATTTTGAAAGCACAGCAGTGGAGTACTGGAGTCCTCACCCCCCCCCCAAGTTTAAAGTTTGTGGGGGGCCCTCCAACGTTTCCGATACGCCATCACGTAGGAGTATTTGACCCGAAAACCTGGCCAAAAACGGAAAATTGAAAAGTCGTCCAAAATACAAACTATTGATGGTTTTTGAGAGGTAAGTAACCGCTCTATTGCGTAATAAATGTGTCGGAACATCTACGTTTATCTACTGTTTAGGGGACAACATGGAACTGAGCGCTCGACGCACCTGCAGTTGTTCACCGCCCGAAGCGCTGTTACTAATCAGTCAACATTTTCCATCAAGGACAAGCGTTGGTGCATCCAAACATTTCAGCGATTATGGACGTTGTTTTAGATGGTATGTGCTTCATTTTGGTGGCAACAATTTCTTTTTCCGTGCATTTTTGACCCTTTTACATCTCATTTAAAATGGACATGAAAAAAATCTCTAATTTTAGGCTCTATCTTTTTAAAAACAGGCAATTTTGAATACGTTCCGGGCAAAACCGGGCACAACCAAAACAAGGAGGTGAGAGTAGACCTTTTTAGGCAACTGCTCCAACAGTCAAAAATTGCAAGAAATTGTCCCTTTTTTTAAAAAACATGTTGAAGTCAAGCCTTTTTTATGAAATAAGCGTCAATAACTCGGCAAAAGGATGAGCTATCGACCTTTGGTTTGAGCCATAATTCTTAATTTTTTACACCTTTTCCAACCATAAACCGTGCAATAGGAGTTTTGAGTTTAAATTGGAAAATTAACCAAAATCGATTTTCAAATATTCAAGAACACGCAAAAATTTTTGGCCAGGTTTTTGGGGTAAATACTCCTACGTGCGCCACTGACGCACAGCACAGATATTATAGAGAAAAAAGAATACAAAAATACAGAGTGAACCTCCAAATGCTCGATACTTTTGTAAAGGTTTAAATGGGGACTAAAACGCCATCACCAAACTGCATACTAACAAGCTTCATCGATAGTAACGGGCTCTCATTCTCTGGATCTCTATTCACAACAAATAGAGATTAATGCTTGGTCAAGTTTGTTTGAGCACTAAACGGCCGACGCATTTGTCCGGCTAAGACGGCGCACTATGGTAAAGAATCGGCCAAAAACCAGAAAGTAAATCTCTCATCAATTTATCGTACACGCAGTGGCGAGGCGTAAAAACTTGGCAACAATGCATTTTCTCCATTTAAATTCACCAAAAAAGTCGAACAATGGGTCTGTTGCATACTTTTGCTACAACAATATAGAACCTTGATTCTTAAGTAAAATTCGGCGAAAATAACGATGCGCACATTAAAAACGTTCAAAATCCACTCATTAACTCAGGAAATCACTTCAATTTCAAACAGCCCGCGCTACACTAGACACTATTTGCACCGGTATACTACTACATAGACGGAACCACCGTGCATAAGTAAACAACATCGTAACTACAAAATGATGGGATTCCCTTCTAAATACACGAACTATTGGCTGCATTTGCTGTCTGGTCTTTTCGGTTTATCTAAGATTACAAAATAATATAAGAAATGTACGCATCTAAACGAAACATTCCAATATGCTTGTAAGTTCTGTTCATGTTTACATAAACGAGATGGTTTCATCTATGTAGTTGTAAGTCGGTGATATAGTGTCTCGTGTAGCGCGGGTTGTTTGAAATGGAAGGTATTTTCTGAGTTAATGAATGGATTTTGATAGTTTTTAATGCGCGCATCGTTATTTTCGCCGAATTTTACGTTAGAAACAATGAGTTATATTGATGTAGCAAAAGTACGCAACAGACCCATTCAGTCATCGGCGATGACTGAGCACTTCGATATTTCTAGTGTGTTTAAATGGGTAATAGAAACGTTGCCAAATCGCACGCCTCGCCACTGCGTACATGTATAATCGTTCAAGACCAATTTCAATAACAGAAAACACTTTCAAAAAATAATTAAACGATGTGAATGTCACGTGAACGTTTTAATCCAAGTTTAAAAGGTAAAAAAAAATAATGATTTTTGATGAAATGTTATCACAGATTTTTTGCCACTTTTTTTTCTAGCTTAGACCTTAGTGCGGTGGGACCGAACCGGCCATGCAGTCGGTGTAATAGTAAAGTGTCAACAAATACGGAAAGACGTGTACTCAGACTCACATCGCTCTGGAGGTAAAATTAATCGCCCGATGAGAGAATAAAAAGGTAATTGAATGTTGACACTGGATTATTTTCAGATATACGACTGCATAAACTCTTTAAATGTCAGTAAAAACACGGCGGCACAACAGCGCAGCGGTCTCACTCATTGTCAGCGTCCTCTTGCCCCCCACCCCCCCCCACCCCCCACGGCGCACAATTGATCGACGCAGGTAATTTCCTGGACATAATTTCTCGAATACAATATACACGAATACAAACACCTGTAAAAATGACGATGAGTAAAGTACACTAAAATATCACGAAATTCACTCTTGGAATTGGGCTTAATGGCGGAGAGACGGATGTATCATGGGAGATTCCTATCTAAATTGAGACATCTCTGTGTTTCCGTAGAGGAAGTGACGTAATAGACAGGAATCTTCCATGATAACTGCGTTGAGGCACCATTACAAACTTGCCGTTATAGCAGTTATATGAGTTTATTACTGAATTTTAGACTTTCTCAGTGTGATTTTCGCTGGTTTTATTTACATCACATTAGACTATTCATTTGCTCACTGCAAAAGTTTGCAAGATAACCCCATTGTAAGTTAAAGAAAGATAAAATGGGGGGGGGGGTTTATCCCCTTATCTATAATTGTCTAACGTGTGAGTTTTAAAGGAAGAAATGAGAGAGATATAGAAATTCTCTCCTACAACGCTACCTGCTCCGTTTCCCTCTTCATCTCGCTCATGTATCTCCTCTCTCTCTCTCTTTCTCGCGTGATGCTTTCCTCTCTCTAATCGCCCGACACCAACTTTTAAACTGACATCGTTTATTTTAATGAATCCAACAGAAACAACAATAATAATAATAAAAAAAAAACACAGAAGATCGATTAAAAAAAAATAAATAAAAAAAAAAAAAAAAAAAAAAAAAATCACGCCTTTTATTATCATTTTAAATCCTACCTTTATCTTTACGAGACCCGAATACTTTTAATTTACGATGCAGAGCTTTGAGCGCTAGTCGTGTCACCAAAAAACACCTGTGCGGATGATTTTTACGACCCGACAGACTGTATACATTGTATAACGACCGTGCCTCGAAAGAATTCCGAATTGCCGATGACTTTCGGATTTCAAAGAAAGAGGAAATCGCAGCCCCTTTTTTAATAAGATCAGCGATCGTTAGAAGGGGTGGGTTTCGTAGGATTTTCCGAGTTTTCATTGAACATCCTCTGACAATAAGTGTCAAGGCTAGAGACGAATAGAGAAAGCGTATAGACGAAACCACCGCGTGTGTTTAAAGATCATATCGTAACCCCAAATGTTGGATTTTCCTTTGAAAAGCATAAAATATTGGCTGCTTTTTCCTGCCTGGTTTTTTTCTGGTGCACAGAAAGGAATTTGAGTTAGGTCGGAATCCCTTTAAATGGGGCTCTTACAAACTTATGCTGTAGGGATGTATCCGGGGATTGAAGAGTTGGTTCTTGCGTAAAAACCTGTAAAAATGACGACGAGTTCACTAAAAAAACACGAAACTTACTCTTAGATTCTGCCCTGATGGCAGAGAGACGCAGGTATCATTGGCGATTCCTATCTCAATAAGTGGCGGCTCGTGCGATTTGGCAACAGTGTTTTTATCCCATTTAAATACATGGAAAACAATCGAAACTCGAGGAGGCTGCCAGCCTCCGCTTGAATCGATTTTTTACCTAAGTTTAAGTGGGAAAGATGCATGGTTGCCAAATCTCGCGGGCCGCCACTGATCTCAATTAATTGTGACATATCTCTATGTGTTTCTGTTGAGAAAATGACATAATAGACAGGAATCTCCATTGTGGTACCTGCGTTGAATTGCCATTACGAACTTGCCGTTACAGCATTTATGTGAATTTATTAACTGAATTTTAGACTCTCTCTGTGTGATTTTCGTGATTTTCGCTGGTTTTTACATCACATAGAAGACTATTCGTTTGCTCATGCACAGCAAAAGTTTGCAAAAGTCCCATTCATGAAAAAGATTTTAACAAGTCGTTATAGCGACGTTCAAATTGACGTGGATTCCAAGATATAACGAAATACCCGGCTTGGAACGTTATGCGCCATTCGCGGTCACTCTCTCTCTATCGATCCTAATCCATCAGTGGCCAAGGGCGGATCCAGCGATCTGGCAACTGTGTATTCTTCCCATTTGAACGTATGAGGAAGAATCGATTCTCGAGGGGGCCATGGCCCCTTGACCAATCGATTGTTTCTCACGCATTCAAATGGGAAGAATACACAGTTGCCAGATCGCTGGATCCGCCCATGTCAGTGGCGGCTCGTGCTATTTAGCAACAATGTTCTTTTGAGCGATTTGAATCTATGTTCAACAATCGATTGCTGGTGAAGCGCTGCTTCGATAGTTTTACATACTATCAAATGGAGGGATAACATTGTTGCCAAATTGCAAGAGCCGCCACTGCGATCCATCATAGTATATTGATATCAGTGGCGGCCCGCGAGATTTGGCAACCATGCATCTTTCCCACTTAAACTTAGGTAAAAAATCGATTCAAGCGGAGGCTGGCAGCCTCCTCGAGTTTCGATTGTTTTCCATGTATTTAAATGGGATAAAAACACTGTTGCCAAATCGCACGAGCCGCCACTGATTGATATCTCAGATCGTTTCCTCCGTTATTTCCGTTGCAAATAAGAGCAGAGATATCAAATTCACTTTACACACAATATCCTCGCTCTCCTATATATACATGTATATACTTATATGTATAGATATATACTTATATGTATAGATTGGCATCAAACGGGATAATGCTCATACGGACTATACGGAGGAGGCATCAGAAGGATAAGGAGCTCGTTCCTGGAGGATTGGTCCACCATCCAACACAGGACCAAGTCTCCATTGCCCTTTCTCCCTCTGTCTCCATGTTCCGTGTTCCGCGTTCCACACTTATATGCACAGTCCATCCCGGTCCTACGTTCCCGTTCCTCCTCCTCCTCCCCCCTCCTCCCCCTCCACCACCCCCCGTTCCTTTGACCCCACTCACGCGGTAACAGCGGAGGATCGCGGTTCGCATCTGAAACATTGAGCGGCGCGGGCCAGCCACGGCGGCGTGTGGCCCGACGCTGCTGGGCAAAATATAAATCTCGGCCTGGCTTGGGCCTTCTGCGTGGTTGCCATGTCGACGTTTTCCACCGATTTAAATCCAAAGTAAAGTACAGGTTGATTGGAGTCGAAACCGAATTCCCGTTGTATCGATAGTTTTTCCCAGGATTTAGATCAGTGATTTTCAAAGAGAGGAAAATTCGCCGTTTTGGTTCTTCAGGAAAGAGGTTAGTTCAAGAGGTGGGGGGGGGGGGGGGTTTGCGATTATGAACTATACGAAAAAACAATATTTTAACCATATATTATCCCCTAGATTTTCAGATATTTCTTCAAAATTTCACTATATATTACTATTTTTAAGGGGGGGGGGAAGTAAGAATAATGTTTTATCAAATTTTCCCTAAGAATATTTCCCTACATTTGCCTGCATTCGCCCCTCATTCATCGCTATTTTTGTCGTATTTCTCCCAATGGTCCCTACATGACCTATATTTCTCTACATTGTCTTGTATTTCCTAATCATGAATTTTTCTTGTTGTTGTTGTTGTTGTTTTTTGTTTTGTTTTGTTTTCTGTTTGTTTTTGTCTTTTTTTGTTTTTTGTTTTTTTGTTTTTTTTTTTAACAAATTTTGAAGAATTTCCTCGAGTCACCCCAACAGAGCCCTGACTACTTTGCAATGGCCTTATTTTCCTCAATATTTCCTGCCTTGAATTTCCATTTCATTATATTATTTTTAAATCATTTCGCTTAATTTTTTTGATTTGCTCGTATATTTCCCTACATTTCCATTCAGGGGGGGGAGGGGTCCCAAAAATGGAAATTTAAGCAAACTAAAATTTATTAAAAAATTTCAGGGGCATTGAAGAGGGAACTTACGACCTAAAAGCACTTTGGGAAAGCAGAGGGGTGAAAACAAAAAGTTGACTACGGAAATTTAGGAACAATGCTTACTTTATTCCGTTATTCTGACCTCAAACAATTTTAGAATAAAAAAAAAACGATTCCTTCCTTCTGCTTTTTTACCTTCATTATTTTTAGGGGGCGGCGCGGCAAGACAATTTTCCGAAATTCAAAGAAAGCGGTGAGATACAAACGGTTCAGAACCACTAGTTTCGATGAGGATCGATCGAAATTGCGGTTTTCCGATTGAGCAGTAAAACCTTTCGATAAGATAATTAATAAATATAAAAATTAAATCATTTTTAAATTTGAAGGTTTTTCAGCATATTCAGAATATTATGGCAACCATGAGCTGGTGCAGCCACGGCGTCGAGTCCCTTGTAATATTATTAAGCACAAAACCACTTCTTCGCCCTCTATCCTCTATCTTTGCTACGTCCACCATCGTCCTCACCTTCTCACTCAATCTCTCTCTTTCTATTTCTCTCTCTCTCCCTCTCCATTTTTATCTTCTCTCTGCGCTATACCAATCGGTTTTCTCTCCCCCTTCAACCCCCCCTTCAACCCCCCCTTCTCCTCTCTCTCTCTCTCTCTCTCTCTCTCTCTCTCTCTCTCTCTCTCTCTCTCTCTCTCTCTCTTTCGGTTTCTCTGAGTTATCATTATCATTATTTACGTGTTCCTATTCCACACTTTACGTTCGCCTGTTATACGCTTCGATGTTTCCTTCTCTCTCCCTCTCTCCCCCTCTTTCTCTTAGTTTTTCTTTCTGATAAGGTTTTTTTTTTTTTTATTTTTTTGCGGCCGCGCAAACGTTTCTTTCCAACAATCTGTCTCCCACTTTGCTTCACAAGGCACTCACACACGCTCGAACGAATACAGAGTGTCCGTTGTCCGGTCCGTTGAGTGGTGACTGGTGAGGATCCGCGCATGTATCTTAGGCCCCACCCATACAGTGACTTTCTTAAAAGCTTACTATATGTATGTGGGTTTGAAAGTCGGGGGGCCCCAAAAGCGTTCTTTGCACGGTCGAAACGTCGCGTCGCGGTCGCCGTCGCGTCCTTCAATACATTATCACGCATCTGGAGCGTCTGATTGATCAGTTCAGAGGCGGGACCAAGAATTCCCCACTTCATCCCTCCATCCGTCCATCCCTCCATCTCCCCCTTCCCTCCCCACGATCATTCGATGCGATAGAAAAGGATGGAAGGAGGGACCATCGCGTGCTTTTAACCCTCTGTCTCTGTCCTTTTCTAACACACGTGTTTTAATAGGTTGGGGCGGGAGAAAGAGAGAGGAGAGAGAGAGAGAGAGAGAGAGAGAGAGAGAGAGAGGGAGGAGAGAGAGAGAGGGGGAGAGAGAGGAGGAGAGAGAGAGGGAGAGAGAGAAGAGAGAGAGAGAGAGAGAGAGAGAGAGAGAGAGAGAGAGAGAGAGAGAGAGAGAGAGAGAGAGAGAAACCGCTTTATTATTAAAAAAATAAGAGAACAAAAATAGGTAAATTGAAATAAAATAAGGCAAAGTTAGGGCCACAAGGCCCTTTCTACCACTTAACCTTAAGTAAAAATAATAAACAAATTAAAACAATGGTAAAATACAGTAAAAAACTATGAAAGATACAAAAATACAAATGAAAGAAAAAATTAAATAAAATGTAAATAGATAAGTAAATTAGGAAAAAATAAATCAAAAAACAAGGAAATAAATAAATAAATAAATAAATAAATAAAAAAAAATAACAATTAGAAAGTAGCAAAAATGAAAATGGCTACGCAACCCAGGAGAAGGAGAACGGAAGGGGGAAGAAGAGATTGCAGAGAGAGAGAGAGAGAGAGAGAGAGAGGGAGAGGGAGAGGGAGAGAGAGAGAGAGAGAGAGAGAGAGAGAGAGAATGTTTATTTGCCATAAAGAATACAAAACAAAAAATACAAAACTAAAATTATACAAAATTATGGCTAGGAGAGTAAGTTAGGGCTGTAAAGCCCTTTCTTCCACGTACCCACCTAGCTCACTCCATAAATTATACTTTTAAACAAAACTATACATAATGAGAGGCAATTAAGTGGGGGGAAAATAAATTAAATTAAATTAAATTAAATTAAATCAAATTAAATTAAATTAAATCAAGTACATGCTCAAATCAAACCAAACAATCAAAAATCAAATCATAAATCAAAGATTAATCGCTCAAATAAGTATAAATTAAATGATACAATAAAATCAGAATCAAATTTTCAGTCCATGCTCAAATCAATTGCTTCTGCCACAAGGCAACTTCGAAGTTTAAGTTTGAAAGCGTTCGTGGACAGCTGAACGTCTCGAATCTCAAGACTTAATTTGTTCCAAAGCCTACACCCAGTCACTCTAAATGAATTATTCACCAATGTAGTGCGATGAGTAGGTATTCTAAGGAGAGAGCCAGATCTTGTATGCATAGCATCATCATTATTTAGGGGAGGAAAATAGTCTGAAAAATAGGAGGGGGTGGAGCGCTTCAGAATATTAAACACCGTTGTTAGTAACAAATATTGCCGCCGCTGCTTAAGTTTCAACCACTGGAGTTCTTTGTAATAAGGAGAGATATGGGTATCCCTACGCAGATTGAAGATGAATCGAACAGCCGCATTTTGAAGTCGCTGTAGCTTAATGTTCAAAATTTCGTGCAAGTCTGCATACACAGTTGACCCATAATCAAAGATTGGCAGAATCATTGCACGAATTAGGTTGATTTTGACGTTTTTAGGCAGTTCCAAGCGGTACCTCTCCAATCTGCGAAGAGCCCCCACCACTCTCTGAGAGAGAGCAGCCACCTGTTCCCCCCAAGTGAGATTCTCATTCATGATGATTCCGAGATTCTTGACGGAACTAACAAGATCCAGCGCCTGATCATTAACCATCAATGGCGGTAAGTTGTCGCGATTTACCTTTGAGCACATTTTTGGGAACCCGACAATCATAGCCTGCGTCTTACCTGCATTAATTAATAGCCCATGCTCCATTGACCACCGAAGTAATGACTCGATATCCGAATTTATCAATTTAAATGCCGATACCGAGTCACAAGGCAAAAAACTCAGATATATTTGGAGGTCATCTGCGTACAGGTGATAGTTACAATGTCGAAAGTTGGATCCGATGTCAAATATATAGATGGTAAACAGCAAGGGTCCCAAAACTGACCCCTGAGGGACCCCCGACTGGCATAACAACCAATCAGAGAAAACAGAATCATATGATACGCACTGTTTCCTGTCAGACAGATAAGACGCAAACCACGAGAGAGCGGTAGATCCAAAATTAAGGTACTTTAGTTTGGCCAGAAGAATCCTGTGGTTGACCCGATCAAACGCTTTGGAAAAGTCAAACAAGATTAATAGGGACACAAGGCGTTTATCCATCGCATTCCTCAAGTCTTCGGTCACCTTTAGAAGGGCGGTGGAAGTGCTATGGCCGCTTTTGAACCCGGATTGGAACCTGTCGAATAAGTTATTTGTGTTCAGATAACCTGTCAGTTGCTCATGTACTATTTTTTCAAGAACCTTTGACATAGCACTCAACAGGCTAATCGGGCGGTACTCTGAAGGAGAGGACGGTGACTTTACCTTGGGTAAAGGAATAACAGTCGCCAGCTTCCAATCGTTAGGAAAAGTTCCGGTTTTTAAAGAAAAATTAATGATGTGCGTGAGCACAGGAATAATAGCATCGAAACCTTTCATCAGATAGTCAACTGAAATTTTATCATGACCTTTGGATGTTTGATTTATAGAGACCATAGCACCGCCAACATCCTCCTGCGAAACTGGTCTAAAACAAAAAGGGCTACTCGAACCTGGATGAGATCCCTCATAACGCGCAGCCGTTCTCGTGACTACATCCTCAGCTAGACTAGGAACTGTAGTGAAAGTTTGATTGAGAACGTCGAGAGAAAATGGAATGGATTTTTCACAGTGCTCTTTGTTACCTGAAAGGCCGAGTTTTTTAGCTTCTTTCCAAAATGTTGATGGGGAAATTTTGTCATGGAAAACTGCATGCGCGTGTCTAATTTTACTATTTCTAATCTCCTGTTTGACCTTATTCCTTAAGTGTTTGAAACTCGTTTCGTCAGCAATAGATTTGGTGGATTTCAATTTTTTCAATGCAGCGTCACGTTCGCCTTGCAATATCTTAATTTCATTACTTAACCAAGGCATGGGAGGTTTTTTAACTTTTATTGTTTTGAAAGGGGCGTGTTTATCTAACACCTCCAAAAACAGAGAGCAAAAAGTATTCACTTTACAGTTGATATCCTGACTTTCATAGATTTTTTGCCACGGGCATGATTTCAGTTCCAGGAGAAAAGCCATTTCATTGAAATTTTTGAAATTGCGAGTAGTAATAGTTTTGGCTTTTCTCTTGGGCATGATAATGTCGTAGACTAAGAAAATGAGATCATGTTTTGAAAGGCCTGGCACTGGTGCCTGCCCGTGATCGCAAATCGCTTTGTTATCACTCACAAGCATCAAGTCAATCCAGGTCTCTGAAGTAGAAGTAAAATGAGTTGATTTTAGAGGTGTTAGATACATATCACACTGGCGGAATAGGTTCGATAAGTAGGCTCGGTCAAAAGAAGGATTATTGAAGTCAACATTAAAGTCACCAGTCATGATGACATGCTCAAAACCAACGGATAGGTTAAGCAGAGCATCCTCCAATTCAGACCCGAAACCCACTTTAGGAGGGCGGTAGACCGAAATAAATAGAAATCTACTTCGGCCCCTTCCCACCTCAAGAGCCAAAAATTCAGGCTTCCCTGGCAATCCATCGGTTTTAAGCAAGATTTTTGCAGGAATATTTGTACGTACATACACTGCAACTCCACCTCCATTACGATCCAGCCTATCACACCTAAAGACATTGTAACCAAATAAAGAGACATCGGAATCAAGAATATAAGGCCTGAACCATGATTCGCTGACCGCCACAAGATCCACCTCACCTCCCGAGAATAACTGAGAGAATTCAGCAAAGTGAGCTGCGACTAACAGAGACTGTGCGTTGACGTGACAAATTTTTAAAGATCGATGTTGCTGTAATGATCCGCCCAGTAGACCACGAACGCTTGTGGACCTATCTGTGCTATCCATAAAATCGAAGAAAAGGAAAAAGGGAAAACATGAAAACGATACAGAGCCGAAAGGAGCCTGTGACAGAAGCAGTGAAGTTCTGAGAAGTCGAAAAAAAGCAAACTATGCAACTGAAATGAGCATTGATGAAAACAAAATGAAAATGTTTGGCATAGTTGAAACTGGTGAGCAAGAACTTTGAGATTAGAATTAAACTTAGAATAGTAGAGCATAATGGTAAAAGAAAAGATAAAATAAAATAAAATAAGAATAAAAATAAAAAATAAGTATGAAAGTTGGTTTGGAACAGTACGAGTAAAAAAGGATAACAAATAAAAAAGGGTGTAAGAGAGATAAAAAAGATGAACAGTAAATTCAAAATAGGCATTTTTCTCCATTTGAGCGTGCTCAGCTATGTAGCGGGATATTAACGCAGTTTGGAGCGTGTGAAGATATTTGCATACCTGCTGAGCAGTAGGCGCATCTTATTACTAATTTGCTGTAAATAGTTCGTAAATAAAGTTTGCTGTGACAATTTGCATACCCACTGCGCAGCAGGCGCATCTTAGCAATTAATGCTATAACATTTCAAGAAAATAAGTTGTACCGATCAGAATGAGTAAAACAGGAAAATGAAAACAATGAATTGAAAGGTTGAGCAATGACGGCATATCAAGAAAAAGAGTGAATCTAAAAGGATCTGCAGACTGACTATAGTAAACCGAAACAAAAAAAAAACAAAAAAAAAAAAAAACAAAAACTATAGCTCACCGTTTAAAAACATTTTTTCTATTTTCCTTATCAATGAAGTGTATTTTACCATCTAGGGACCATACATTTTTAACACCATACTCTGATTTTAAATCTTTCATAGCAGACGCCAAACTTGCGGTGAGATCCTCGCTGATAGACTCTTTCTGACCTTTTAACAGTTTTTTGTTTTTGAAAATTTCAGCGCGTCTGCGATAACTTACAAATTTTACAATAATTGGCCGAGGCCCTATTTTTTCGGACTTATTTTTGGAATTAGTAACGACAGGTTTTTTACCTATGCGGTGGGACCTTTGAATGTCGTCTACTGTTATGTTGACGTTGCATTTCTTGAAAACGTCGATCACCAATGCATCGGTATCTTCGGTGGGCGATTCGGGCACCCCAAACACGCGTAGATTGCTTCGTCTGCTGTATTGTTCGGCATCATCTAAAAGTGTGTCATAAGTCTTCTTGAAGTTATCAAGTTGATGTCTCAGCGATGCGTTCTCGTCTTTCAGCGTCTTTATTTCCTCGCTTAGAGACGCAGTTATTCTCGCGCATAACCTCTCCGATAGTTTGTTTACTAACAAATCAACAATATGGTCATCCGCAAGACATTTCACCAGCGCATTATACACACTATCTATTATCGCCGCAGTATCCGCACCATCCATCTCGGAGACGATTGGGGTTACCGGTGTAATTCGGGAGTCACCAGAAGTTTGCGGTGACTGTTTTGCGGAGGATACGGAGGAGGAGGAGCCTAATCGCGTACGTCGAGTTAGCGGATCGCTGCGTGTTATCGGCTTCGTTGCGTTCGGAGTCGGCTTATTACTCGGCATTATGTAATGTAGGATGCACGTGTTCGCAAAAAATCGCACGAGAAAATTAAAAATACCGCAGTGAATACACAAAACCGCACAAAACTGATGTGATTTTCAGGTAGACTAATTGACTATACAAAAGTTTGTCAAAAAAAATATTTGAAACAACGAATATTAAGATTTGTAGACTTATATTAGCAGGAGCACCAAAAAACGTGTACCTCACGAATCCATCACGAGAGAGAGAGGGAGAGAGAGAGAGAGAGAGAGAGAGAGAGAGAGTCCTGGATCCATCTTCGGATCAAATTCGAATTGCGCGCTCTTTATGAAAAACAAAAAAACAAAAAAAAACTAACTGAAGAGGTTGTATATTCGATGGTTTGTCACCAGTTGAAAGTTTTACCCGCGATTTCGATTAATAGACTCGCTCATCTGCCTGCTGTGGAGTCCCCGATGTTTGCCTCACTCGACCCAAGGTTATAGATTAAAGAGGTATGCTCATCTGACTTCGCGCCACAAAGTCAGTGCAGCGCAGTTCAAAAGCCAGATCCAAGATGGACGGAAAAAGCAGAAAACATTGCGTATATATTCTTTCCAGAAAACATTGGGCTCCGTCTCCGCACAGAAGCAGAAAATAGTCCGATGTTTTCGGGAAAGAGTATACAATGTTTTCTGCTTTTTCCGGCCATCTTGGATCTGGATTTTGAACTGCGCGCTACTGACTTTGTGGCGCGAAGTCAGATGAGCATACCTCTTTAATCTATGACCTTGCACTCGACCCAATTAGTACGGTGCGGTATACGGTATATAGGATTCAGTCCGGTCTGTATGATATAATAAGTATTTGGTAAAATTCAAGATTTTTTTTTCTCATTTTATTTTTTAGTTTTTAAACGAAACAACACTGACTCACGCCGCGCCGCTGGCAAGTCCAACTGCGAACATAGCTCACGCATATGAACGCACACACGCAAGAACCAAGCACCTCCCCCGTGCGCACAAAAGGAAGCGTGTGCATGTGCAAAGGGCACCAAACATGTAGAAAGAGAGCTATATACGACTACGATCACATACACATGATGTGTGTACTATAAATAGTGGTGTGCACTATGCTTCAGAAGAAAAAAAAATGAAAAAAAAAACCATCACTCGCGGTTAATTACACTGAATATCCAGAGATCCATTGTTGTCAATTTGAAAAGCCCGCCTTTACATAGTGATGGGTTGTGAACTTTCGCTGTTGCCAACTGTTTACATTTTGGTGTTTTTTGTTTTTGTTTGTTTTTTTTTTTGTTTTTGTATGAAGAAAAGGAAATTACAATAGGTCAGGTATAAGTAGAGATTTGAGACAAGATCTGTATCTGCATGTATAGGTCTGTCGAATCTGTATCGCCATTATTAGACGTGCTTTCCCACGTTTGCTTACCAAAGCGCCCTGATAAAAACGGTCCATAGGTCTACAACCGCATTGAAAGAAAAAAAAAAATACTGGTAGAATTTACTGTCTGCAGACTGCATGGCTAATTTTGGAGTCTGCCAGTAAGTAAGGTTAATTTCATTTGAAGGTAAAATGGTAAAATGTACCGACAAACTTTATTTATCTCAAGGTATACGTTGCATTCTGATGAAATTTACCATACTTTCTAGCAGACTCCAAAATCATCGATTCAGATGGCAAGTTCTGCCAATCTTATTTCCTAGTAATGGGGCTATTGCACACTTTTGCTAAAAGCGATTTAATAGTCGATTGTGGCGTAAAAACCTCAAAAAATAACGATGGCGGCACTGAAAACTTCCAAAATTCACTCCTAAACTCAATAAACGCAGTTATTTGCGCGAGCGTAATGGTGGCCGAAGGCACTAACAATGGGAGATTCCTATCTTAATTTCGTCACTCTTTCTATGCTAACAAGGATGATTCACAGAGTAATTAGTCATCAGAGTGATGATCCACATCCGATGAATGGTACCGCAACACCAAGTGACACCGGTGTCAAATGAAAGTAGTCTCTTATTGGTCACTTCTTGATGGAGTTTCAGAATTGTTAGATGGGAATCTCCCATTGTTAGTGCCTTCGGCCACCATTACGCTCGCGCAAATAACTGCGTTTATTGAGTTTAGGAGTGGATTTTGGAAGTTTTTAGTGCCGCCATCGTTATTTTTTGAGGTTTTTACGCCATAATCGACTATTAAATCGCTTATAGCAAAAGTGTGAAATAGCCCCATTCCCCATACAGTACGGATGTGTATTTAGAGAGAGAGAGCGATTATTTTAATTGCAAAATCCGTCAACGCTGTCCTGATTCTGACTTTTTCATATGGCACATACTCAAATCTTAGTACCTCTCTCTGCACCATACTCCTTTTTTTTCTCAATTCATATCGAGCTCACAGAGAGAAGAGAGGCAACAAGTGTGGCGAGACCGTTACTTATTTAATAAGCGTCATCCTTAAAAAAGTTCTCTGAACTGGCCGCGGCCGCTGCAATGGCCGATTGGCCGCGTGCTTCTTCTTATGGCCTCCCGCTCTCTGTGTGTATTAATGCTGCGCGTGCATGCAGAAATAAAACGGAACTCCTCTCTGACCAGCCGATGAATTATTGAGCCGGGCAACAAGGATTAATTATTAATCATGCTTGTCTATGGATGGATTGTTTATTGGCTGCCATGAGTTGGTTGCGTCCCTCCCAATCAATTTCTTTTTCTCTTCTTCAGAAGTATATCTCAAGAGACTAGCTATATATACAGAAAAAATCTGTGTTTAAAGAGCTGGAAACGTACTCCTTTCAAGCCCAATGGGTCTGTTGCACACTTTTGCTATAAACGATTAAATAGTCGATTCTGATGTAAAAACTTCCAAAAATAACGATGGCACCACTAAAAACTTCCCAAATACACTCCTGATTTCAATGAACGCTTTTCTTCGCGCGAGCATAATGGTGGCTGAGGGCAGTAATAATGGGAAATTCCCATCTAACAATACTGTAACTCCACCAAGAAGTGACCAATAAGAGACGACTTTCATGTGACACCAGTGTCACTAGGTGTCACAGTACCATTCATCGTACGTGGATCATTACTCTAATGACTAATTACACTCTGTGAATCATCCTTGCCAGCATAGAGAGTGACGAAATTAAGATAGGAATCTCCCATTATTACTACATGCCCTATGCCACCGTTATACCCTCGCGCAAATAAAAGCGTTTATTTTGTTTAGGAGTGGATTTCGGAAGTTTTTAGTGCTGCCATCGTTATTTTAGCAGGTTTTTATACCAGAATCGACTATTAAACCGCTTATAGCAAAAGTGTGCAACAGCCCCATTCACAATTGTAATGGAAAATATAAAGCTCGAGTTTTAGAAAATCCTAGTGACAAACGAGTACGGTACCGTACAGTCTGCAAAGGTGGACCTCATTTAAGGGGATATCCCACACCCAAAATATAGGCTTATTTTCATCTATCTGGTAGAGAATTTTTTCCTGCAGATATAGGAATATCCTTGTTATTACTTGACTAGTTTCAATCAGAATTATTTTTTTAAAATATTTGAAGATGAATGGGTCTGTTGCAAACTTTTGCTACAGCGATATAGAGTGTAAAATCTTAAGTTAAATCACGTGAAAAGTCCATTGGTGGCATCAGAAAATCATAAAATGCATTATTAAAATCATAAGAGGCGTTTAAATGAAACCCAATATGGCGGTAAAATATCGAGCAACCTGTGTGCAGGCATCGTGAACATCCATGATGGCCAACGTTAACAACCTCACAGCATCGGATGTTATGAGTTTTTTTGCGCTGTGATTGGTTGTGATCGATGTTGTGAGGTTGGCCATCTTGGTTGTTCATGGTGCTTGCATACAGGTTGCTCGATATTTTACCGCCATCTTGGATTTCAGTTAAATGCCTCTGGTGAGTTTGTTATTGCATTTTATGACTTTCTGCTGCCACCAATGGACTTTTAACGCGATTTTACGTGAGGTTGATCACTCTATAGCGCTGTAGCAAAAGTTTGTAACAGGCCCATTTCCTGCCATGACCCTGAAACACAAAATACGGCAGATCTACCTGTTCGTCACACCCTTCTCCACTGGCCGATCCAGAGGATCGTCTTTAACTCTCTCTCTGTCCATTTGAACGCGTGTGTTTGATAAGGATAGAAGAAGGGGCGAAAGTCACGTGACTGCACCTAATCTGTCCTTTTCTAACACACGCAATCAAATGGGAGACGAGAGAGAAAGAAAAATTTCTAGAACCGCTAGTGCCCTCTTCTCCTCCTCTTCCAGGAGCCCGGCGCGGCGACCCTGTATAGCATGACCATTTTCCATTCTTGGTTTTTATTAAAAATAATTGTATAGATCATTCTTTACGATTTTTTAAGAAAGGAAAAACTATTATTATACTTACACATAGAGTAGGAATAGGAATGGAGCTGTTGCAAACTTTTGCTACAGCTTATTAATGGTTGATTATGGGGTAATACTCAGTAAAAGTAACGATTAGCGCACTAAAAAATCACGAAATCCACTCCTGAACTCACAAAATGCTTTTAAACGCGAGACCGTAATGGCGGCCGCGGCCGCGGTTTTCATCGGGGCTCCCTATCTTCAATCAGCGCCATCAACACGAGGTGTTCTCGCAACACCACACAAGAAGAAGAAGAAGAAGCATACAATTGCCATAAGAAAACCGCGGCCTCGCATTTAAAAGCATTTTGTGAGTTTAGGAGTGGATTTCGTGATTTTTTAGTGTGCTAATCGTTATTTTTACAGGGTATTATCCCACATTCAACTATTAATAAGCCTGTAGCAAAAGTTTGCAACAGCTCCATAGTATATGTTTTTGTTTGGTTTTGACGCAAATAAATAATGATAATAAAAAAAACAAAAATATTAAAAAATAAAAAATAAATTCTTTACGGTTTAAATCATGCTCATGCACGTTTCGATATAAGAAGTTCAGCCGCCAGAACAAAGCGTATTTGGGATGCATCAAACGTTTTGAAGTCCACCGGATGTCCGTGGGAAGGACCAAAAATGGATGCCCCGTGAGAAAAGTCAAATGCACATCCTCAGGACATCGAAATGGTCTGTACCCTGAAAAATGTATGGATACGAGTGTGGCGTTTTACCATTTCATCAGGATTTTTCTGGGATGGGCACTCGAAACTTCCTTGAGTTCTTGAAAGAGCCTGTAAGATCTTGTACCCAAAGCCCGGTCATCATAACTTCTCGCCTATCATCTCCTGCCGAAATCTTACGAGCATACGATTCTTCTTCGGGACTTCCTTTGAGCGCTTTTTATTTATTTATTTATTTATTTATTTATTTATTTATTTATTCATCTATCTATTTTTTTTTATTTTATTTTTTGGTCCCTTGGACGACTTTTCAATTTATAGTCACGTCAACAGAAGGGGGATCTAAATATTTCAATAAGCAATTCGACTTGCTCGAATAATTTTAGACGTCTTTAATGATATCAACGCGTCAAAATTCAGAAACGGGTCGAAAATTGAATCCAGCTGAAAATAATCCAAACCTTTTTAAGGCCAAACTTTCCATGAATAAGCATGGATTTACAAGCAACGCATTGAAGTCATTCAATTCATTTGGAAGTCCATGACATTTTCACATAGATTGATAAATAGTATGAAGATTTTCCGCACACACTGTACGAAACTCCATACTTCAGAGAGATGGGCACTGAAATGCACGGACCGTTTTTACCGGAGAAGTCCTCCAGATTTTCCTGACACAAATCTAAAGAATAATCCTGCGACGTAGAATTATTATAGTTCTGGCCGGTTCGGTTCTAAGGTTTGGCCATCAACAGTAGCGGCCCGTGAGATTTGGCAACCATGCATTTTTCCCACTTCAACTTAGGTAAAAAATCGATTCAAGCGGAGGCTGGCAGAATCCTCAAGTTTCGATTGTTTCCTATGTATTTAAATGGGATAAAAACACTGTTGCCAAATCGCACGAGCCGCCACTGTTGGCCAATAAGAAGCTACAATGGGGCTCTTGTAAACTTTTTCTACAGGGGATTGAAAAGTTGATTTTTGCATAGAAACCTATAAAAATGACGATGAGTACACTAAAACATCACGAAATTCACTCTTAGAATCGGGCTTATAGTGGCGGAGAGACGCAGGTATCATGGTAGATTCCTATCTAAATTGAGACAAATCTATGTGTTTCCGTAAGAAAGTGGCAAATTAGACAGGAATCTCCCATGATACCTGCGTTGAAACGCCATTACAATCTTGCCGTTATATAACAGTTTTGAGAGTGTATGACTGAATTTTAGACTTAATGAGTGTGATTTTCGCTGGTTTTTACATCAAATTGAACTTTTTATTTGCTCACAGCAAAAGTTTGCAGGAGCCCCATTTTGAAAGAAAGAAAGAAGGAAAAAAAAATCTCAATGTGTTGCACGTTACTATACTGCCTCATGTGTTGCACTGAGAAGATTCCTCTCGTGATTTTTGAAATTCGATCCGACTAGCCTTTTTCGATTTATCGCCTCGATTTTTTGGATTTCGATTGGCGAACAACGAAACTCACGTGCGGGATATTTCACACGATGATTCTATTCCTCAGCGCTCGGAGCAAGTAACCTATTAATAGGGTCTCCGCGAACGGAAAGCTCATAAATATTCAGGTGTGCCATTTCTTTGAGAAATTAGTATTAAGACAACATTGATATTTCTAGTTAAGAGCAGAGGTCTTGTTTTGCGAGCTCTCTGTCCGGAGACCGTCTCAATTACTATCGATAAGAAACTTGGAAATGGGCCAATCTGACAGTACCGCATAAAAGTGAGTATAGACTTTGGGAATGGCTAACAGTGGATCGAAACCATCGACAAACAGAGACCCAGGAAGTCATCGTATAAACAATGGTATTTTTCAATTCACCGATGATTCCACCGGTTGAGAAATGATTACACAGTTCAGTTCAGATGTATGACTGTACTGCACACGGAAAAAAAACTACGGTGAAAATAACCATACGGATACCTGATTTTGGCACCTGCTAGATGTTATGGTAATGTAAACCAGAAGTATACTATGTTTTGACTAGGTACTAGGTGATGTTACCTGATTGCATGTCGAATTTACTCAAAGTATCGGTACATGTACCATACTTCTGGTCAAGTTTACCATAACATCTAGCAGGTGCCAAAATCAGGTATCCGTATGGTTATTTTCACTAATCTTTTTTTTTTCCGTGCACGAAAAAACTCTGATCTGTAATCTTTTCTCAATCGGTTCAATCGTCGTTTAACTATTAAAATATCCGCAAGTTTTTTAAAGTCATCGACGACTCCACCGGTTGAAACAAGATTACAGATTTGAGTTTTTTCTTGCAATAGAGCCACACACTGAACTGAAACGTGTAATCTTTTCTCAATAGGTGGAATCATCGGTGAATTAAAAATGTCATTAACTATACGCAAAACGGGGCAGTACTGTCCCGCATATGCTATGCTTCCCGCGTTTATTATACGAAAAAGAGTCAATGATTCAAATGCATTCATTCTTGTTTTATGGGGACTCAACAAAACCACTACGAACATTCGCCTACTGTTGGACGGTGAAATCTGAACGTTGCTTCAATCGAAAACTAACTGAACTTTCGCAATGCAGTCAACATTACAATGGACTTTGAGGCAAAGAGTAAACAAGAGTCGCAATTGAATGGAAGGCCTGCGTGGTCAACGTAGATAAGGGATCCGAACGCGGGCTGGCCTGGGCTGGCCTCTGATTGGCTGCAACGGGTGGAGCAAAAATGACTCGGGGTATAGGGAAAATAACACGGGATTTTCGTTCCGGGGCGTTTATCTCGAAACCTAAGCCAAATAGTATCCAAACAATTTATACGAGTCGATTCAGCAGATTTTTCCAAACAATTTGATAGGTTATAAGTGCCACTTTATTGCAAATTCGAAAAGACTGTTTCAGTTTAAAAGTACGCACAATAGTGTGATTACTTGCTTGGCGTGTGTTCGAGCAGTGTTTGAGTAACTCACTATTGTGCGTACTTTTAAACTGAAACAGTCTTTTCGAATTTGCAATAAAGTGGCACTTATGACCTATCAAATTGTTTGGAAAAATCTGCTAAATCGACTCGTATAAATTGTTTGGATACTATTTTGCTTAGGTTTCGAGATAAACGCCCCGGAACGAAAATCCCGTGTTATTTTCCCTATACCCCGAGTCATTTTTGCACCACCCGTTGCAGCCAATCAGAGGCCAGCCCGCGTTCGGATTCCTTATCTACGTTGACCACGCAGGCCTTCCATTCAATTGCGACTCTTGTTTACTCTTTGCTTTGAGGTATGTAATGTGAAGTTTTTAATCAGAATCTATCATTCTGCAAAACAAACATAAATAAAAAGTAAATTCAAACCGTCATATATGTGAAGAATTCCTGACCTACATCTATCACTCAATAGTAGGCGACTGTTGGTGGTCGTTTCGATTAATCCCGATCAAATTTAAGCTGGAAACAGGGACACCTTAAACTTTAAAGTCATTTGGTGATTCACAATCAGAGAAAGAGTTTCGTAATTTTTTAATTTGCCCATCAAAGTTGTCGCTAGTTTTTACGCTAAAATGAACAATTTTATAGCAGAAACTAGCAAGAACCTCATTCAATACCCATAGCTCGTAGACAGTTTTACCGATCGGTGTAATACAGTGGCGCGCAGCTAGGAATTTTTGGAGGGGTGGAGGGGTGTGGGGTCCGAAACTTGTCAAGGGAGGGGGAGGGAGTCAACTGGTAAAATTTGTGTGAAATTTCTCTGAAACGCAAAAAATTATCTTTTTGGGTGTCAGCTATTTTGGTGTCGAAAGGGGGGGGGGGGTAAAGACCCACTGGACCCCCTCCTCACCGATTTAAAAAAAAAAAAAAAAAAAAAAAAAAGGAATAATAGGCCCATAGAAATTTTGCATCTCAGCTGCATATTTTTTTTATCTAAAAAAAAAAAAAAAAAAAAAAAAAAAAAAAAAAAAACATCAATGTCCAGAAAAATCCAAGCTTCGGTCCAGTGTTGGGCGCCAGGCAGCAATGCCTCGTTTCAACCTAACATGTCCGGTCTGGACGGTGCGGCAAGCGATTAGCTTTTGACGCTTTTAACAGCTTAATCAAAGAGCAGGGTCGCCGGTTGGCCGAGCGGGTTGAGCGGTCGGACCACCTGCCCGCGGATCCAAGGAGCCAGCCTTCCTTCAATTCCAACCCATCCTCAATTCCGCGAATACCATCAACAGAGAGGAAGGAACGACGGCAAAAATCAACGTATCCCGTATTCTCTTCTCTTCCTCCCTCAACCTCAACCTCAACCTCAACCTGAACCTCTACTTCACCACGTTCGACGCGATGCGACGTCACCGCCGAGGCGGTTGCGCTGTCCGGCCGTCACACAGTGGTTCGAAACGTGGAATTACCCGGACAAAATATTACTAATAAAAAAATCAAGATTATGAACACACCGAAAAAAAAAACCTGTACGGGTGTGACAACCATACACGTCAGTTCATGTACTAACCGTGACAGAACAGGTAGGGTAGCCGTGTTTTACTGGTGCCAGTTGAGTACGCACAGAAAAAAATGGACGTGCTTCAGACACAAACTTTCCGTGTTCTAGACACGAATGTACACACCAGTACGGGAACGAGTTCTGACCGCAATCTATTTAAGTTGAGTTTGCGTCTGAAACGCATCCCGTCGTGTCCAGAACCTGAAATGTTTGTGCTCTGAGCACGTTACGTACTGGTGTGTATATAGATCGTGTCTGGAGCACATCCTTTTTTTCCTGTGCGGTTTGAGCTCGGAACCGTACATGTACGGGTGTCGCAACCGTGTCTAGACGGCGTCCAACTTTTACCCGTGATCCACGGTTCCCGAGCCCGTCTTTTATAGTAACCGTACCCGTGAATTTTTTTCCGTGCATTAAATAGCAAGATAACTTGCAACATGTGTCAACTCATTCATTTCAGAGCTTAAAAATGAGTCAAACAACATGATTTTTTCAAGAAAATATCAACACACATATCATTACATGATTTTTGTTAGATTAAGTTATAAATTTGACCCCTTTTTCAGGCATTTCAAACTATTCAAGTTAAGTAAAAAAAACTACACAAGCTTTTGATGTTTGCCCAGTTAATTAAAGTTAGCAACTTTTAAGTTAATCAAAATACGTCTAAACGAAATAAGGGCATCTGGAATCGTAAAATGTTTACATCTAAAATGTTTTTAAAGCAAAATACCAAAAGTTTTCTTGTCCGGCAAAATTAAATGTTATGATCTACTGTGCGTCGCGGTCGTCCTCTCAGCGTCCACGATTTGACTGATGAAAATTACAGATTAATTTAAAAGATAGCGCCCCGTTGTGCCCCGTTATTCCGGTCGGAAGGGCTGTTATTATGAGCTTTTTCGAGTCTCCTTCTCAAGTCTCCTTTTGTGTACACTTTTCAATTCACCGATGATTTCACCGGTTGAGAAAAGATTGCAAAGCTCAGTTCAGTGCAAAACTGTATTGCATGGAATTTTTCTCAACTGTGATCTTTTCTCAACCGGTGGAGTGGTCGATAAATTTAAAATATACTTGCGGATATTTTAATATAAGTAAACGATTGAGAAAAGATTACAGAGCAGAGTATTTTCGTACAGTACAGTTATACACTAACCTATAAACTGAGTAATCTTTTCTGAACCGGTGGATTCATCGGTGAATTGAAAAATATCATTAATTATACGCGAAACGGCAGCTTTGGTCGCGCGGTATGGTGGCATGATGTTCCTCTTTCTCATCAACGCTCCTTGTGATAGAAAACAGAACTAAATAGAGAACCACCGAGCCCGCGCGACGCGCGGTAATTCTCTGTAATTTTCTGGTCCTCCAATGGATACTTTTTAACGACCTGAAGGCCTTCTCGTCCAAAGACTTCTAATACTATCTAGACTGCACATAATGGCTGCCCGCTGAGGTTGTGTGATAGGCAACCAAAATCACAGAAAGAGCTCAGATTTTTGGAAAAACACAGTGAAGTAAAGGGGAAAATGACTTTTTTGGAAAAACCCCAACTTCAAAATTTTTCTTGATGACAATACTTTCTCTCCTTGGGGGAAAGCGAGAAAGTAAAAATGTATGAATGGGTTACTAGTTTAACGTTCTGTAGATGTATGTGCGGATGGAAATATTGTAAAAACCACGAAATAATTCGTGCAAGGTGGCATCAGCAACGGGTTCTCTTCATTCAAATTTACATGAAACAATGGGGCTCTTGCAAACTTTTGCTGTGAGCAAATGAATCGTCCAATCTCATGAAAAAACCAGCGAAAATCACGAAAATTACTCAAAGAAAGTCTAAAATTCAGTATAACAAACTCACAAAACTGCTATTACGGCAAGATCGTAATGGCGGTTCAACGCAAGTATCATGAGAGATTCCTGTCTATTATGTCACATTCTCTCCGGAAACACAGATATATGTCTCAGTTTAGATTGGAATCTCCCCTGATACCAGCGTCTCTCCACCATTAAGCCCAATTCTGAGAGTGAGTTTCGTGATTTTTTAGTATACTCATCGTCATTCATCAGTGGCGGCTCGTGCGATTTGGCAACAGTGTTTTTATCCCATTTAAATACATGGAAAACAATCGAAACTCGAGGAGGCTGCCAGCCTCCGCTTGAATCGATTTTTTACCTAAGTTTAAGTGGGAAAAATGCATGGTTGCCAAATCTCACGGGCCGCTACTGTCATTCATACAGATTTTTATGCAAGAATCAACTCTTCAATCCTCTACAGCAAAAGTTTGCAAGAGCCCCATTTTTCTTCGAGGGATTCACAGAATCCCTGAAAAATCGATACTTTTGTGTATAGGTTCAAATAGAAAAAAAAAACATGATAGCCGAATAGCACGAGCCGCCACTGGTAAAATTCCGCATTACGTTGATTTCTTCCTACTGTGAGGACTGAGCAACAGTATGAATGAAGGCAAGACGTGTGGACCAAGAGTACGGCCTCACAAAATACCTATAGAACATCCATCCTAAATGATCAACTCCAAACCAGCTGATCACCAGATCTTTCAGACGAGTCGGCGGAGCGGCATTTCATCAAACGCTCCTCTGATTCCTGATTGTACAACTTACGAGACGATGAAACTGTCGGGCGAGGATTTGCTATCCGCGCAAATTACTTCATCAACAACTCAACAGCGGCGGCAAACCGAAATTAAATCGAAAACGAGTATAAAGTTAACGAAAACGTTGCCATCTGCTGGATGTAAAATTCTGATGATTTATCATGTGAATCAGACTTAAAATCTTTTTGATACTACCCCCAAGGTCCCGAGGTTGGCAACGCTGATGAACGAGTGTATTGGGATGTTGAAGCGGTGAAAATCATCACTGAAAATAAATATTGGCGGTTATGTTATTAGCATGCGATTAAAATTCCGAATCTTTCCATGGGTTGGTTCCATCATCGGCTTCTCGTTCAATTGAGGAGTTCTCTGGAAACATCACGTATTAAACAAAGGGTATGTTCGTTCAATAAAATTCATGTTTCAAAGTTTTATTGCGTGTGTTTCTGATGAGTTAAACGGATTGATCTTTCTTGACAATAATTGAAGCTTAGACCATTCATCAGATGAAAAGAATAACCCGTTTAACTCACCAGAAACACACACATAATAACACTTTGAACTATAATACATTTTTGAGAACGAGCATACCCACTTGCCAACTTGCGGAGAGTAAGTTCCGGGTTTTCCATTCGACTTCATGTTTATGTACTTCTTTAATATAAACTTACTTGAGACTGGACATTTGGCGATGCTGTATACCAATTTTCGTACCCTAAATACTTTTCCTCAACCCCAAATAACCTATTTTGACAATGTGCATATAACCCAGCTGTCAAATTTTTCAACAACACGTTCGTGGGCGTGCAAATACGAGCGCTGGAAGCGAGCCCTTTTCATGAATTAACGGCGACCTTGCCAACTTTGACAATTCATATCTCCGAGGCTATTTATTGCCGACAAATGAACTTTGCGCCATTTGAAAGAACAAAGAAAGAGCTTTCTTTTAAACAGTTTTTCAAAAAAATTCAAAAATGGTATTCATCTTTAAAAATTTTAAATTTTTGGGTAGGTAAAAAACGAAAATTTGCAATTTTTACCTTAAATTTGAGATAGATACATTATGTTACACATCACATCAAAAGAAAACTCTTCTTACGTTGAACATTTTGAAGTTTATTGTTGTAGCTCAAGTTGATCAAAAGTTATGAACGAATTAGGTTTTGACTTTGACCCTCTCCCGCGCCGCTGACAAGGGGGGCTAGGACAAAAACAAACCCAGCTTTGGAGCCGAGAAATGATGCTCTATCCATTGGCGGAGAAATGGTCCAAAACGAATTCTTCAGGGTCAAAATGGCTCATTCTGAATAACGTTCTTTGACTTTACAAAAGAAATTACGAAATTAACTCCTTGTCATAAAAAGTGCCGTTTATATGGGTGCCTCCTCGGTGAACTAAACCAATCAGAGCAGACCCCTCCCTCTTCCTCTTTTTTATTCTTCACATGGCGAGACTCTTCTACATACAGGGACTCTAATCAAGGATCGTTGGAATAATGTATGTAATGTGTGTAATGTAGTATATTGGTAATAGTTTATAGTACACCGCGGGTTGTTTAAATTCGAAATCATTTCCTGAGTTAATGAGTGGATTTGAAAGTTCTCCGTACGCATATAGTTACGCAGAAATTTACGACAGAGTCAATGTGCCATTTCGATGTGGCAAAAGTATGTAACGGACCTACTGCCGTTAAAAATATTCAAAAAAGGATGAACTCTTAGACTTCTTGATAGTTAACTAAAACAAAGTACTCTCTATACTATGCAGGGGTGCAAAATGTGCCCGATCTAGCGATCCGCGGATCGCGTGAAAGTGAGGAAATTTCTGGGAAAGTGAGGAAATTTGTCCATTTTTTTTTTTTTTTTTTTTTTTTTTTTTTTTTTTTAAATAATGACAATAAAAATTTCTCACGAAAATAGTGTAAAAAAAGGGAAAATATCGGTCATTTTGCTAACATACGGTGTTGAAATGTTAAAATAACCAAAAAAATTCATCACTTTCAAATTTTTGTGAGGAAATTTTTTTAAAATCCTGTGAGGAAATAAGTCATGGATCGCGTGAAACTTCCGAAGTTTTGGAACATTTTGCACCCTTGTACTATGGTTTGTTTTTCATATTTATTTTGATTTTTCGCTAGTGCCCACTGCCCAGTTACATCCTTCGAACGGGTTTTTTTTTTCCTCCGAACTCATGGCTATGAAAGGAAATGGATGGAGAACAAGAATAACGGTGGAATCCCCGCTACTTCCCCTCCCCCTCCCCCTCCTTACGTAAGAACAATGTCCTGTAATTTCCATTTTATAACCCGTGGCCAGCCAGACCACGTTTCCGGCCCGTACGTTTTACACCTTCAGGACCCAACCATCCAACAACGCAGGATAATCTTCTCCCTCGATACCGATTCTGATTTGTTAAAGATTTCTTGAAAACTTTTAAGATGTTTAGTTGCTGAGGAATCTGACAGCTCTTAGTGGACGGTTTTAGTGCGAAGTCAACGGTTAGCCAACAATCAGCAATCACAACAATGCACTCATCGGTCGCAATCGGTTGTGATAAAACTCGCGTAGCGTTTCAATTTATCTCACGTGACCCCCATATATACCTGATACCCATCTCTTTCTAGTTTCGAAATCCGTATACAGGGAACAAATAATGTTCGGTCCCGATCGTAACTTACGCACGGTCACGTGACCGTGCGTAAGCTCGCTGATTGGTCGAAACCGCACGCAAGATGCATTCAATTCAATGCTCGGGACCTAACATTATTTGGTCCCAGGGCCTTGTTTTACGACATATTATTAAGTCAAAATCGCATTAAAATGCCTCGAGAAATTCATTTCAGTCAAAAATTCCACAAAAGATGTCTCTATATACGATTTTTGAAATTACTGTGAGATGGCAGTACATGGGGGTTACGGTTACGTGAGAGCGAGAGAGACAAACTGTCTTTGTTTGGAACGCTCATCACCGGCAGTCACCATTATTAAAACCCTCCATTAAGGTGATTGTTCAGCATTTAGTGCTGATTTTTGCCTCCAGAGCGCTACTGTTCGATTGATGTCGAATTACAGGCCGAAAGTAATTAATTCATACTTAAGAAAAAGTAGTGTCAGGTACTGGATAATCATCTGAAGAATGTCCGCATAATTTCTCGTCAACAACTTCAAAAATAAGGCCGACCAAAAAATAGAAGATCAAATCAAATTCTTGTATAGAAATGCAATATTCCATTCTCTGGTACTTTCAGTCTTATTTTTCAGGTTATTGAAGAGATATTTTGCAAAGATATTCTTCAGATGATTGTCTAGTAACGCACGTCGCATACTCCCGCGTTTTCTTAAATATAATTTCCTTTCGGCATGTAATTTGACATAAACCTTACAGTGGCGCTCTGGTGGCAGAAATCAGCACTAAACGCTGAAAAATCATACCTTAAAATAATATGAAATACCCAGAAAAAAAACAGCGAGTTGACTCGCACATTTTTCTATCCGCTAGTTAAAGTCACTGAAACATTAGCTCGTCGCATGCACATCAAAACAAGAAACGAGCCGCCTTCAAAATACGCAATTTCGCCGGTCCTGTGAATAAATTTTAATTGATAATAATTCAGAGCCTAACCTCTTTTTCTATTATTCTGAAGCTGAAGTACTTACATTCTTTTTTATGTAGATGACCGGCCTGATCACATTATGACAGATGGGTCCGTTGCTTATCATCTGGAAACAAAAGAAAAGCTCTGAATTAGACATAGGTTCGCACGAAAATTTCAGAAAACACTAACCGAGTGCAATTCAGAGACTTTACTTCAAATTATGCATGAATAGGGCTGTTGCACACATTTGCTATAAGCGCTTTATTAGTCGACTCTGATCCTGATGTAAAACTTTCAAAAATAACGATGGCAACACTAAAAACTTCCGAAACCCACTCCTAAACTTAAAAAACGCTTTTATTTGCGCGAGCGTAATGGTGGCTGAGGGCATTAATAATGGGAGATTCCTATCTTAATTTCGTCACTATCTCCATGCTGACAAGGATAATTCATAGAGTAATAATTAGTCATCAGAGTAATGATCCACAACCGATGAAAGATACCATGACATCTAGTGACACCGGTGTCTAATGGAAGTCGTCTCTTATTGGTCACTTCTTAGTTCTTGGTGGAGTTCAAGTATCGTTTGATGGGAATCTCCCATTATTACTGCCCTAAGCCACCATTACGCTCGCGCAAATAAAAGCGTTTATTGAGTTCAGGAGTAGATTTCGGAAGTTTTTGATGCCATCGTTATTTTTCGAGGTTTTTACAACAGGATCGACTGTTAGATCGCTTAAAGCAAAATTGTGCATTGTGCAACAGCAGCCCCATTTGATTGGAGTGTTTTATGCTTAAATGAGAGGAGCGTTTTCTGATGTTTGGACTTGGTATAAGTGGTAAGGACTTTTTAGACACGCGAAACACTATGACACTGCGTATACAATATACGATGTAAGCACACCCGCAGAGCGCGCGCCATTTGATGCATATGATTATAGGTAATCAAAATCTCTGCGGCCAAAGTTCGAATCACAACGAAGGCCTCATTACAGCTTGAAAGGCATAAATTACACGGAAAAAAAACTACGGTGAAATTAACCATACGATAGCTGATTTTGGCACCTGCTAGATGTTATGGTAATGTTATCCAGAAGTATACTATGTTTGACTAGGTACTGGGGTGATGTTACCTGATTGCATGTCGAATTTACTCAAAGTATCGGTAAATGTACCATACTTCTGGTCAAGTTTACCATAACATCTAGCAGGTGCCAAAATCAGCTATCGTATGGTTAATTTCACTAATCTTTTTTTTCCGTGTACAAAACGTTTCACCAGAGAACTACTCTCTGATGCTATAATGCAGCGTTGAGGCAATGAGTGCCGTTTCGCGCGACTTTTAATGGAATGTCCAAACTCATCGGTGTACAAAAAATATATATAAACAGCTCGCTAAAGCAGTATGACTTTATCACATGAAAACACTCTATTCTGTAATTTTTTGTCCACCAATCACAGTTTTTAATTGCTGCTGAATTAAGGCATTCCATTAAAGTCACGTAAAATGGCACCACTGTTGAAGGCAACTTTAATTAATTTAAATACGCGATCACTCTCCATTTCCAGTTTTCACCGAACCGTGTAAGTAGGCACAAACAAACGTACAACGCGTACCCAAGATATTGTCTTTCTCTCTCTTCGCCCACTATAACGCGTGTGTTAGAGGAGGATAAAAGTGGAGGCGAGAATCACGTGACTGCCTCTAATCTTTCCTTTTCTAACACACGCGTTCTAATGGAATAAGAGAGAGAAGGACAATTTACTAGATCCGCCAATGAACGCGTACCAGTCATTCTTTCTCACTTCGTCTAGCCTAGATTTCACAACCACTATAGTTTAGCTTCTGCACAGTAAAACGGATTTTAAGTCAACTCGACTGCCAGGTTGACAAAAAGTGCAAAAAAAAATAAAAAAAAAATCATACCACCTTTTCGGATCGATGTAAAAGGACATGGCACAATCCTTATGGGAACTGGCTTACCGCTAAATGTTTTTTAAGTATTATAAATCGACAGATTATCACTTAAAAAGAAAAATTTCTCACGGCACCAAAGTGATCCCATGTCCAGTTTTTTAGCTATTAAAGCTCAAAGACGGGAACTACTTCTCTCGTGCGTCGGCGCGCAATGATGAAGTAGTGCTGGCCGCCTCACAACTCGGCTCAACGTAGAGTGTGGTCGGCCCATTTCGACCATTCATTCACCCGTTCGACTACCTGCCGAAGTCTCTCTTTCTATTCCACTGCTTGTCTCTCTCCCCCTCTCCCTCACCCGCACCACGCACGGTATTCTTTCCCCACCCGAGCACGTTTGGGTTCCAAGAGACGAGCAAAAACAATTCGTCCGTTTCCGTGTTTATACATTTCTCTGCTTTTCTTGCTTCTTTCGAATTCTTTCGGTCACATTAGTTTACTGTCATCTCTCTCGTAATGAGTAGTCGCGCGTGGCGCCTCGGACGCTTTAAGATACCGAAGTTGTTGATACTCCAGCTTCAACCTCCCCTCTCCCCTGAGGATACCGATTACGGAATGTAAACAGAAACACTTTTCCGATCGCATTGAGGGAGAGGGAGAGAGAGACGAGCAGTGGAATAGAAAGAGAGACTTCGGCAGGTAGTCGAACGGGTGAATGAATGGTCGAAATGGGCCGACCACACTCTACGTTGAGCCGAGTTGTGAGGCGGCCGGCACTACTTCATCATTGCGCGCCAACGCACGAGAGAAGTAGTTCCCGTCTTTGAGCTTTAATAGCTAAAAAACTGGACATGGGATCACTTTGGTGCCGTGAGAACTTTTTCTTTTTAAGTGATAATCTGTCGATTTATAATACTTAAAAAACATTTAGCGGTAAGCCAGTCCCCATAAGGATTGTGCCATGTCCTTTGACAATTTGTCTTCACAAATCTGTGTTAACATTTACAAAATTGTCGGAATTTAGCATGCCGACAGCCACAGGGTGACATTCCATAATAACAATGGCTGGCTCTTGCAAACTTTTGCTGCAAGGAAATGAATAATTCATTCTGATGTAAAAACCAGCAAAAATCACGAAAATCTCACTGAGAAAGTCTATTCAGTAATAAACTCACGAAACTGCTCAATCGGCAAGATCGTAAGGGCGGTTCGACGCAGGTATCATGGGAGATTCCTGTCTAATTTGTCAATTTTTCTAAGGAAACATAGAATTATACGTCTCAAATTAGATTGGAATCTCCCATGATAGCTGCGTCGAACCGCCGTTGAACCCCGATTCTGAGAGTAAATTTTGTGATTGTTCAGTGTGCTCATCGTCATTTTTACAGGTTTTTATGCGCAAGAATCAACTCTTCAATCCCCTATAGCAAAAGTTCGCTAGAGCCCCATTCTGAATACTTATCAACCGTGTTTTCCTGTCAGATATGATTTTCAGTGTAATGTCCTTTTGAATGTCGCCAATTTTATTAATGTAAAATGGTGACAAAAAAAAAATAAATAAATAAATAACTTACAAGTTCCGAATAGTCAATTTATTTTGTGAATCTCAAGTTAGAGTAGTTCCCTAGAGCAGAATGTTTTCTCGTTTAGCCACGGATTCTTACCTGTCACGTAGTCATGATTTTTAAATCGCATTCGGCTTCTTAATTTTTCTATTTTTTCAAATTCTTTTCTTATCATGTCTCGTGCGTCTCTTTCGTTGGTCACGTGCGCCAATACCTTCCCTCTCTTTTTAACTTATTTCTTCCATTTCAGTCTAAAATTCAACATTTCAAAATTCTAACTCTTGCGATCAATTTCATCTTTTATCTCGCAATCATCGCAATTTATTTAATTACTAAACTTGCGAATTGCGGTGTTATCGAGATCTTATCCGGGAGATTGCGGGGAGCGTCCCGATGAAAATCTAGAATGATTTTTAGTCAGCTGCATACTCCGGCTATAGCCGTAGCTTTTACTTGTCCGGTCCTCGGAAATTTATTAAAATAAAGTAGAAACAAAAGATTAACGACATTCAAAATTAATCCCAAGTTTTCTTTATTTTCATTTCTTTCGTTTAATCCTCTCCCAATCTTATTCTTACGTACTCGGGTTTACTTATTTAAAATGGTTTATAAATACTCCAAATAAGGAACCCGTGACATACCAAATTTATTTTTACATAATTTAAAAAAACAAACAGTGAAATCTAAAAACTAAAAAAACTTGTCAAGTTTTTTTTTGTCATTTGAATCTATGTAAAAGAATCGATTACTCGGAGATTCGGTGAATCCCTTGAAGACCGATTGTTTTACATAAAATTAGGTGTAAATGGAGAAAATCCGTTGTTCCTAAACAGGGCTGCCGTTTTGCGTATAATCAATGCTATATTTCAATTCACCGATGATTCCACCGGTTGAGAAAAGATTACACAGTTCAGTTCAGCGCAAGACTGTGTTAAACTAAAATACTCGCATCTGTAATCTTTTCTCAACCGGTGGAGTCGTCGATGACTTTAAAAAACTTGCGGATATTTTAATTAATCAACGGAGTTTCCACCAATTAAGGAAAGATTACAGATCAGAGTATTTTCGTGCATTACAGTCATGAACTGAACTGAACTGTATAATCTTTTCTCAACCGGTGAAATCATCGGTGAATAGAAAAATAGCATTGATTATACGCAAAACGGCAGCCCTGTTCCTAAATTGCACGAGCCGCCACGGTGTTCGGAAAAGTCCACGTTTCGATCTACTGTGTAACCGACTGACCGACCCGCAACAGATGAGCAACTATACGAAATAACATCAAGCATCGACGCGCCTGCGCCGTGTTATGCCGACAACAGCACGACACCACGACACAACACGTCGAGCAACAACGGCAACGAACACTCGACATCCAACATTCAACGATAAATCCCGCCTTTTTCAACTTCATTTCGCAACTTTCTTTTGCAAGCTCGGCGCGAATTAATTAATCAAATACGGAGCAGTTTTTAACCGGACTTATCTCGCTCTCCATGGTGCGGCGCGCTGCGAACGTGTGAAACTGTGACACTGTAAATACATCAAAAGATAGGTGAAAACTCGCCGGAGGGGGTGGGGGGGGGGAGTGCGAAACTGTTGCGAAATATCTGAGCCAATGTTGCCGCAGAGTTGAGCCTATTTATTTTTAATTTAAAAACAATTCATTTTAGTTTTAAAAGTACGTTTTATTGTCACATAATGGGTCTGTTGCAAACTTTTGATACAGCGCTATACAGAGGGATCAATCTCATGTAAAATCGCGTGAAAAGTCCATTGAAGGCAGCAGAAAGTCATAAAATGCAATAACAAACTCACAAGAGGCATTTAACTGAAATCCAAGATGGCGGTAAAATATCGAACAACCTGTATGCAAGCACCATGAACATCCAAGATGGCCAACCTCACAACATCGATCACAACCAATCACAACGCAAGCAAACGCATAACCTCCGATGCTGTGAGGTTGTTAACGTTGGCCATCATGGATTTTCACGGTGCGTGCACACAGGTTTCTCGATATTTTACCGCCATTTTGGGTTTCAGTTAAACGCCTCTTGTGAGTTTAATACTGCATTTTATGACTTTCTGATACCACCAATGGACTTTTCACGTGATTTTACTTGAGGTTTAACACTCTACATCGCTGCAGCAAAAGTTTGCAACAGACCCATTCAAACGTATTTTTTTTTTTTTTTGAAATCTAAAACATTATTTCTTTCTGTGAGCTCCACTTAAATAAATGAATGGAACTTTCGCCAATTTTGGGCAAAACTAAGTAGAAACTAAATCGTCGCATTAGTCGAAGCAAGCAACTAAATTAGTCGTTTTTGTACCACGTTAGTTGTCTACCCATCTTACTTTAAACAAAAGAAGGAATGGAACGGTACTTGAGAAAGTATGGGGAGAAATTAAGCATATGGGAGGTACTTTTGAGAAGAAGAACTAGACTTATAGGACGTCTCCTATGACACACAGGAATAGTTAGCTTAGCAATAGAAGGGCGTGTGGAAGGCAAAAACTGCAGGGGACGACAGAGATTTGGGCACAGAATACTCTAATCAGAACGGAAACTCCCATAAGGGCCAATGGAAACAAGATTTGGAATTTACTGGCACAAACTGGCAACTGTGCCTACTCACTTCTCAAGATGGCGGACATGCTTTTTCAGGCTATACAACCAATCACAACTCGGCCAGTTGCCGAAGATCTGCCGAAGATGCTCACTTTCGAACATGGCGGCCCGAAGTAAAGAATGTTTCAAAATGAATTAGAGTTTCCGTTCTGATTAGAGTATTCTGTGATTTGGGTATACAGGGCAAATAATTCGGGATGTGTGAGAGAAACTTGAAAATGAAACAACTGACTCATAGGATAGAAACCTGAAGAGATGTAAGAAACTAGTCGAAAGGTAGACTCCTAACTAAAAAAAAAAAAAAAAAAAAAAAAAAAAAAAAGTAGTCTACCTGAGCAACTAACGACTAATTTAGCTTTTTCAGACGATTTAGTTGGATTCCGACGACAAAGTTTTGCTAAAGTGAGTCTTGGGCCCTTTTTTTGCTCCGGAATAAGGAGAATGTATGTGGGTATTTTCCCATGCACATATTTTAAACCCCAAAAACACCGATGAAAGGGCATCAACAGATCTGACTAATTGTGAAGGTTCATTTTTGAGAAAAACGTCGAGAAATTACAATGAGCGCAATTTTATCGCAATAGACCGATTTAGTACAGTGATGCACCGTATTGATTGTCGTCCGAGGACCTCTGGTTCCAAATAAACTCTGATTCAATGTATTTTCCCTACAAGCGCTTTTTTGAACGGAAATTTAGGCTATTAAATCAAACAATTAACGAGTCTGATTTGCGACTCTGAATTTTTAAATCCTCAAAATGCTTAATTATATGCCTGGTTCAACGCCCAAAACTGCCGAAATCATAACAAGATATTGCAGATTAAACGGAAGTTGCTATCACCCATCAAATGTTATTGTTGTTGCAATAAAATGGGCGGAAATCTGGCGCCGAGAGTTTGGGTAAAGTTCCAACCTCCGAATGCATCGTTTTCTCTGTAATATTTTCCGGCAAGTTTTTGTCGTGGAATCAAGGAGTAACTAATTTTAAGTATTTTCGAGCCGATAAATTTCCGTTCAAGAGGTTCTCGGACGGCAATCGATTTGATATGTCGCTCTTCTGAAACAGTCTATAGGGACCGTAGGTAGAAATGAAGTAGTAGAAATGGAGTAGTATTTACTATGAGAGTTGCGCCAATGTTGAATCCAATGGGGCTATTGCACACTTTTGCTATAAGCGATTGAATAGTCGATTATGGCGTAAAAACCTCAAAAAATAACGATAGTGGCACTAAAAACTTCCAAAATCCACTCCTAAACTCAATAAACGCAGTTATTTGCGCGAGCATAATGGTGGCCGAAGGCACTAACAATGGGAGATTCCTATCTTAATTTCGTCACTCTTTCTATGCTGACAAGGATGATTCACAGAGTAGTTAGTCATCAGAGTGATGATCCACATCCGATGAATGGTACCGCAACACCAAGTGACACCGGTGTCAAATGAAAGTAGTCTCTTATTGGTCACTTCTTGATGGAGCTTCAGAATTGTTAGATGGGAATCTCCTATTGTTAGTGCCTTCGGCCACCATTACGCTCCCGCAAATAACTGCGTTTATTGAGTTTAGGAGTGAATTTTGGAAGTTTTTAGTGCCGCCATCGTTATTTTTTGAGGTTTTTACGCCATAATCGACTATTAAATCGCTTATAGCAAAAGTGTGCAATAACCCCATTCTGATTAGCTCTCAGATTTAGACTGTCAAGAAAGCCCCAAGAGGCAAATGCAAATGGGGGAGGGTTTGTTTACTTTTCGCGTACTAGCTTTCATTACACATTTGAAGTAACAGTGACCGCAGTAATTATTATTGTTAATTTTTCCTCTGCTTGCATGTTATTCACTCTGGAGATTACTATATCTAGCTTTCAATGACGACCGCTATTGTCGAGAATCTTAACCTAACCTATAAGAGATAGTGAAATAGCGGCAACAACGCAGAGGCAAATGGCCATCCACCATTTGCAATTTGCCTCTTGGGGGCTCCATTGATCCGCTTCTTCTCCTTAATTTTGAGAGACTAGAGCTCCTATATACTATGAGAGTTGCGACAAGACTCTCGAACTGAAGTAAAAGAAGCGGATCAATGGAGCCCCCAAGAGGCAAATTGCAAATGGCGGATGGCCATTTGTCTCTGCGACGTTGCCACTATTTCGCTATCTCTTATAGGTAAGGTTCAGATTCTCGACAATAACGGTCGTTACTGAAAGAGATAATGTTCTCCAAAATAACATTCAAGCAGAGGAAAAATTAACCATAATTACTGCGGTCACTGTTACTTCAAATGTGTAATGAAAGGTAGTACCCGAAAAGTAAACAAGCCCTCCGTCATTTGCATTTGCCTCTTGGGGCTTCCTTGACAGCCTAAATCTGAGAGCCAATCAGAAATGGATTCAACAATTGCGCAACTCGACTAATAGTATATAGGGACTCTAGCTTTCATTACAAATTCGAAGTAACAGTGACCGTAGTAATTATTGTTAATTCTTCCTCTGCTAGCATGTTATTCTGGAGATTATTATATCTAGCTTTCAATGATGACCGCTATTGTCGAGAATCTGAACCTAACCTATAAGAGATAGCAAAATAGCGGCAACAGCGCAGAGGCAATTGGCCATCCACCATTTGCAATTTGCCTTTTGGGGGCTCCATTGATCCGCTTCTTCTTCTTGATTTTGAGAGACTTGGCGCAACTCTCATACTATATACTTAGGTACTCTATAGGTAGAAAGAATCATTCGATGAATCGAACAGCGAGATCTGGCAACATCGATTCCATGGCCGCAGCGCGAGTTAATTACACGTTTACCGCGCTCGGCTTATTAAGACATCAACCAACTTGACTTTATCTTAATAGGGGACTGTCCGACTATCATTAACTGTATAAGTAATACGATATTGCACTAGATAGTCAATACCTTGCACTCGGCGCTCGCCAGAAAAGAAAAAAAAAAGAAGAAAAAAATAAAGGTACATCGAAGTTTATTTCACGTGCGCAATTATTGACCCCCCCCCCCCCCCCACCCCCTGGCTACCCTCGCGCACCTTTTCTCGTTTAGATTACCGAGCTGATAATGCAACAGTAAAAACAGAATAAAGAGAGAATAGTTTTACAAGGGGAGGACCCCTAAGGACTTGAATTAGCGAGCTCTCTGCTGAAAAGAGCTTGAAAGAATTGAATGGTGCTTCTTGGCTCCGTTTGGATGCAGAAACACAACTAGCGAACAATAAGTATATTGTAGATGAAAGGGCGTGGATTCCTAAGTTTATGGTTTTCATTATATATGATCCAACAGGTCGGAAAGAAATGAGAGAGGGCATCAATAAAGCTTCCAAAAAACAGAGAATCTTTCAGACGTGAAAAAACACATGAAAATGAACTGATAATAGACTCAAGCAATATCTACACGCTTTTTGCAATGAAAAATCTGTGAATGGATTGATTAGACTTATCCCGTATAATTATGCTCAACATTATTTGAAATTTTAAGGTGTTCTTCTCAAAAAACACCATCTGGGAGTTGGAAATATTAAAAAATTAACAAATGTGAAATTTTTTGGTCCAGCAAAATGATAAATGCTGGGCAATCCCAAAATTGGTTTTGGTGTAAAATTGGCCTAACTTTACTGCAATTTAGTCCAAAGAAAACACAACACGTGGGTCATTAACGACCTAATGAGCATAGATGGGTTAAATCTAATGCGCTGAAAAAAAAATGTGAACGAATTGATTAGGTTCAACCTCAAGCTTAACTTGCTTTTTGCAGTGAAAAGAAATATGAATAAATTAACTAATTAGGCTCAAATATTACGTGCCTTTTTGCACTGAAAATGAAAATGAATGGACTGCTAAGGCTCAGACGTTATACCTAAGTGCATTTCACTGAAAAAACTGCCGATTGAAATTGACTAGCGAATTGATTAGAACTATAAGCATTGCGTGCGTTTTAACTGGGGGGGGGGGGGGGGTGTGAATGAATTTATAAGGCTCATGCGTTACGTTTGCACTCATTAAAATCAATGGGGCAGTTGCAAGGGTATGAATTTTTTCGTTTCTTATAAAGAAAATGATAGTACTTGATGAGCTGAGAACAATGGTGCCTTCGGTTTTTTTCTAAGTGTCCCGGTTTCGGAGGTACACAGGTGTAAAGTTGTAAAAAATCGTGTGCGTAGTGACGTCACTACACGGAATTCCCATTTAAAACAATGTATTTTGGGCCAAAATCTCATCTCCGGAACAATGGGACGTAATTAGAAACCAAAGGCATCTTTGTTCTCGCAGCTCATCAAGTACTATCATTTTCTTCATAAAAAACACAACATTCCAGACCCTTGCAACTGCCCCATTAACTTTCCTTCAATAAATAATCCCGAAGCAATTAAAAAATAATCGGTGAAAAGTGGGAATATTGATAAGAGACCAAAAATGTTAGGTCCTGAGCGTTGAATTGGGTGCATCTTGCGAGCGGTTTCGACCAATCAGAGAGCTTACGCACGGTCACATGACCGTGTGTAAGTTACGCTCGGGACCGTACATTATTTGGTCCCAGGGCCATTTCATGGTATCATGGGAGATTCCTGTCAACATTAGTACATATTATCTCCGTGTTTCTGTAGAGAAAGTGACGATACAGTAATCTCCCATGATACCTCCGTTGAACCGCCACTACAAACTTGCCGTTGTAGCAGTTATGTGAGTTTTTTTTCTTACTGAATTTCCGTCTTTTTTAGTGTGATTTTCGTGATTTTCGCTGGTTACTACATCGGATTGGACTATTCATTTGCTCAGGGCAAAATTTTGCAAGAGCCACATTCCTGTTATTTTAACAAGAAATTCCTGTTGTAGGGATCTCTTGTCAAGTAACAGTAAGTCCTGTTGAAATAACAGGAATTCCGATTAAGTAAGTATTAAACAGGCGTCCAGTTTAATTAACAGGCAAATTTTTCTCAGTGAACATTTCATTACCGTCACAATCCCTTTTATCACAGTATTCGCAGCAATAGGGCTCTTGCAAACTTTTGCTATAGGGGATTGAAGAGTTAATTCTTGCATAAAAACCTGTAAAAATGACGATGAGCACACAAAAAAATCAGGAAATTCTCTCTCAGAATTGGACTTAATGGTGGAGAGACGCAGGTCGCAGGTATCATGGGAGATTCCTGTCTACATTAGGACATATCTCTGTGTTTCCGTAGAGAAAGTGACATAATAGACAGGAATCTCCCATGATACCTGCGTCGAACCGTCATTAAAATCTTGGTGTTATAGCAGTTATGTGAGTTTATTACTGAATTTTAGACTTTCTTAGCGTTATTTTTGTGATTTTCGACGGTCATTACATAAAATTGGATTATTATTTGCTTATAGCAAAAGTTTGCAAGAGCCCCATTAAAGAATTTTGTCAAGGTAACTATAGAATTGTTTTGGTGTTGTACAGATCGCATATATTTCCAATGTAACAATCTATTCGTTTCCGTGCCGTGCCGTGCGTTATACAGAGCCGCCATCACCACTCAAAACAGTTGTACGAGATGATAATTAGACTTATCTGTGAAGATCGTGACGCGTGCGTTGTTTTTATTTGAACAAACGGACAATTAAATTTATGTTGGAGCAATATATCAACACCCTCGACTCCGAGCCACGCCATCCCATCTCTTAAAAACTTTGCGCAGAATTTATTGCCTTCATCTTGCCTTAGCCTCTTGGGAACCTCGTCAGTTGTTCCTCGCTATCAGTGTTGCCAGTTTTCACCCACTTGCTGGCGTCTTGCTACAATTAAGCGGTATACACGGAAAAAACATTATAAGTCACTTTTATATTTTCCTGCGTCACTAGCAAAACGATTTAAATTTCACTGGTTTGTGGAAAAAAAAAAGTTATCTAAAATTCCATTTTTTTTTTAAATTTTTTTTTCATTGATTTATTTATTCATCTATTTATCTCTCTATTTATCTATTTACGAGAATATTAAAACTAAATTGGCCAAAAAACTAAGACAACGAGACGAAAATGGGAACTAAGCCAAAAAGGGAAAGAAAAACCCGAAACGGTTCGATCAATCACAAGATCATCATCAGTCGGATGTATAAACACACATAAAAAACAAAACAAACAAAATGTGAGTCTGACCCAAACAGGGACGGATCCAGGAAAGTCAAGGGGGGGAGGCATTTTTATGACGGGAGTGGGGGGTCTGGGGGGGACACCCCCAGTCAATCTGGATGAAACCCCTAGAAAATTGTGAAAATTCAAGCTTCTCTCAAGCCAATTTGAGGAATTTTTCAACCGTTTACCTACTCCTCATTTTTTATACTACCTCGGCTCCCAGTGGCTCCCACTTAGCATTCAAATTGTGGAATGCCAGCTACCTAATTTTTTTGCAATTTCGTTGAAAATGGATGTCAAGTGGATGAAATTAATACCCTATCCCCCCGCAAAACCTATATAGTCTAATTTACCTAAGGTTACTTAAAGGCTTTTGTTTTTCCCTTCTCTTTTTCTTTTGCTTTCTCTCGTTCTCACCCTCTTTCTGCTTTTTTTTTGTTTTTTGTTTTGGTCCAAGGGAGGGGCATCCGCCCATGGATCCAAATCACATCGGACACAACACAAGGCACTTGTGTATCACTTGTTTTGTATACGATGTGATTTGGGTTGGACTCACATTTTTTTTTATTTTTTTTTTATGTGTGTTTATACATCCGACTGATAATGATCTTGTGATTGATGGAAACGTTTCGGGTTTTTATTCCCATGGCTTAGTTCCCATTTCCATTTCTGTCTCATTATTATCTATTTATTTATTTGTTTATTTATTTTTTATGATTTTTTTGTTTTTGCTTATATTTTTAATTTCTGTACCCCTGAGCACTTCCTCTGTAATTTATTTTGTTTTCAATGAGCAGACGTGCATATAGCGCGAGACTCTGGGCAACACTGCCTAGTTAACCGCGGAAATAATTGTTATTCGTTTAGCGGATTCACCTGGCGAGGTGTATACGGAGCGAGGGGAGGGGGACCCCGCGGACGAACCCGGGTGGTGGGAAATACAAATATTACTTATCGATTTTGAAAACTTGAAAGTTGCAATGGAGGAAATACAAGTGAAACTGCGCCTTCGAAGTGTTGTCAGATTTCCTATTAAAAATCTGAATATATTTTGCATTGATTTGCAGTTGATGTGGGAGAAAAGTATGACCTGAAAGCGGTAGAGTCCGGCATCACTGCCACTCTTCGAGAGTGAGAGGATGTGCATTGTGCCCATGATTTTCGTGCATTGGAAAGTGGTTTCAGGCACGTTTTAGTTGGCATCAGGAGAACTCAACCGTAGGTACTTACACGTCGCGCCGCAATGAATAATAAGACGAATGCATGGGGGCTGTTGCACACTTTTGCTACAGCCAATTTAACAGTCGATTCTGGTGTAAAAACCTCAAAAAATAACAATGACAGAACTAAAAACTTCCAAAATCCACTCCAAAACTCATTAAATGCTTTTATTTCCGCGGGCGTAATGGTGGCTTAGGGCATTAATAATGGAAGATTCCCATCTAACAATAATACTGGTAACTCCATCAAGAGTAACCAATAAGAGACGACTTTTTTTTGACACAGGTGTCACTAGAAATCAAGGTACCATTCGTCGGATGTGGATCATTGCTCTGATGACTAATTATTCTGTGAATCATCCTTGTCCGCATAGAGAGAGTGACGAAATTAAGAAAGGGTATCTATCTCCCATTGTTACTATGCCATATATATATGCCACCATTACGCTCGCGCAAATAAAACCGTTTATTGAGTGTAGTAGTGGATTTCGGAAGTTTTCAGTGCTGCCATCGTTATTTTCGAGGTTTTTACACCAGAATCGACTATTAAATTGCTATAGCAAAAGTGTGCAATTCTCTCACGTCGATGCAATAGTTTATCTTATTTTTGCATTGGCTTCATCAACCATATAACTATACCTCCCATTTACAATAATTTAACAAAATGTACGATCAAGAACAAGGAGATAGTGGCACAGGGCAGTGGCGCGGTAGATCCAGAAAATTTGTCTGGGTTGGGGAGGGGATGTAAGGTCACGCCCATGAAATTTTAAATTTCAAGTGTTGCAGTGGGCCATTTTCTGCTGAAAAAAGGCATAATTTGAGGCTTCTGAGGGGGGGGGGGGAGGGAGTGGCGGCACGTGATCCACCACTGGCAGAGCTGGTATGCATTACACAATACTTCCGATAATCAGTTAAACAGAGGTGATAGAAGAGGACAGAAAATAGACATAGTGGCAATTGATGATCCAATCCCCCCTCTTCATTCTTTTTTAACACAAAATATGTGCAAACGTGAAAAGAGAAGAAAGACAAATTCCTGGCTCAGTAGATTACTTTCGTTTCTTAATTTCCTATACCATAATTATATAACAGAGCGTTATAATTCTCCAAATTTTCCCCGAGTTGCTCCCCCCCCCCCACCCCACCCCACCACAATTTTTCTTGTTTTAGGATACGCTCTTATCACAGTCAATCCGCTGGCTCGGAACGTTGAATATACCATTGCCGTCGGAATCGGAAGCCAATCCCGAATCGACTTTCAGCGCAGGCTTCTAAATCGAAAACTCTATTAGTTGTAGTTGTGCTGTATTATGTATACTTCGGGAGTAGAGAGTTGAATTCTATACATATGCATGTACACGGGGCGATATACATACTTACGAGAGACCCCGAAGTCTCAAGCAAGACCCGTGCTTAAAAGCACATCCTTTTATCCTTTGCATATATGTATATAATATACGAATACGAACACGCGTGCTCCACATACAAACCCTTCGCTATATATCTGCATTGATTCCCTTGCGCAAACAATCGCAAACGACACACACAGCATCGGAACAAACATTTTTTTCGAACATTCTAAATTTCAGTTTTCTGTCGTAGAAATCGTATTATTTGGGTCGGGAGGTGATATCATACGGGCACTGGCGCAACCATAGTATATCTTCCATCTCTCTCATTTCCCATTTGAATGTATAAGTAGGAAAAGGGCAGAAGGAGGGGGTTTTATCCCCTTTGTCCATCCTTGTCTAACATACGTTTCTTGATGGAGAAAAGATAGAGATGAAGAAACTCTCGTTGCACGATACCACTGGTGCAACCAGGATCTCTTCCATCTCTCTCATTACCCATTTGAATGTATAGGTAGGAAAAGGACAGAAATTGGGGGTTTTATCCTCTTGTCCATCCTTGTCTAACATACGTTTTTTAATGGAAAAAAGAGAGAGATGAAGAAACTCTCGGTGCGCTTCTGATCACGGGAATTTAGACCAAAGAGTAAACAAGAGTCGGTCGCAATGGAGCTGTTGGATACTTTTGCTGAGGGAGATTTAGAAGTCGATTGAGATGTAAAAACCTCAAAAAATAAGGTTGGTTGCACTTGAAACTTACAAAAACCACTTTTAAACTCATGACATGCTTTTAAACGCGCGAGCGTTTTGGCGGTGTTGAACACTAATAAATTAATCCCTTTATCACTTATAAACATCTGGGAGGAAATCAGATGTCCCGTTCGTTACACCCTATATAAAAGTCAAAATATTTCTTAAACGGAAAAACAGAAAAAAACCGAAAATTTTAGAGGTGTTAGTAGGCACCGTTTGGCACAACCAAAGACATTATAGAAGAAGACTGGCCCCTGCTATCTCTTTGCACGGGGGAAAAGTGAAGCCGGTCTTGAGTCGGGCCGATGGGCAGGGCACTTCCCCGCGCGGGGGTATGAACCAAATTAACATTAGCTCTTATGGAGCTTCGCTCTTCAAACCTATTTTAGTCAATTATTCTTGCGAATAACCGTGTCGAGTCTCACATATGTTGTACATTATAGTATATCATACATTTAAACCGAAAATTTTGATCAATTTAAAGCGTCCGTTCTTTAATAATCGAAGTTAACGATCGGTCGGTCATTGTTTACTTTAGCACCCATAACCTCTCTACCGTACTTTCAATCGAAAATATCTAGCGGATAAATTGACCGAAACATTCGTTTAAGTTCGTCAATCTCAACTTTGGCATAAGCTGCATATCATATTTGCGTACTTTTGAAAACTAACCGTAATTAACATTCTTTTGAAACAGTTTTATGTATCGGCTCCATAAGACGCAATGTTAATTTTGTTCATACCCCCGAGCGGGGAAGCCCCAGCCTGCGACAGTAACCGGCTTCAAATCTCGCCGCCGCGCTAGGGGCCAGTCTTCTTCTATAATGTCTTTGGGCACAACTTAGGTCTGTTTTTGAATTGTTTTATCTAAATTGTCACCAGCTTTTTCCAGTTCTTAGGAGTCAGGTGTCTCGTTTGTTAGGCGCGTTTTGGCCCAGATGTTGAATTTACGATCACTGAAAGGTCACATTAATTTCTTAGTTTTCCGTTAAAAAATGTGCTTATGGGAAAAAACGACTTTCATTTGTCACCGGTGTCACTAGATGTCACGGTACCATTCATCGGATGTGGATCACTATACTCTGGTGACAATTTACTCCGTGAATCTTACTTGTCAGCATAGAGAGAGTGACGAAATTAAGATAGGAATCTCCTATTATTAATGCCCTAAGCCACCATTACGCTCGCTCAAATAAAAGCGTTTGTTGAGTTTAGGAGTGGGTTTCGGAAGTTTTTGGTGCTGTCATCGTTATTTCAGGAGGTTTTTACACCAGTCGACTCCAACAGCTCCATTGATACGATTTACTATCACTGTACTAAACAGTCTATATAGAGGAAAATTAAACCGTTGCAACATTGCAGGGATCCTTACAGCTGAGCACGTAGCGCCCTGAAAGTAGACCACACGGAACACTGCACTGTGAGGGCGAAGCGGGCCGAAGCCGTCGCGGCGTGGAAATCGTGTAAAACAAGAGTTGCTCTTGTTTATTTCGCAGTTTCGTTGTTTCGAAGTCGCCGAGTCTTTTTTGCATAAATTTCTTCTTCTTTCTATCTTTCTTTCTTTTTCTTCTTCTTTTTTTTCTTTCTTTATTTCGTTCTTCTCCGGTACGCCAACAATTCCTGTTTTTTCACAGCTCTAAATATACACTGCCGCGCCGTCTCCATATACACAGTGAAACTGTTGCAAAATTATGCTAATTAAGATTTATATCACGATTTACGGAGGATCTAAATTCAAAGAACATATGTATGGGTATCAACATGTGTGCACATAGTTACATGTGGATAGGACATAGGTTGCGTATACTCGCACTTACTTCAAAAAGGTCCACGAATAACAGTTCGCAGAGTCGCGTGGCGAGACTAGTTTTAGTCTTGAAAGGTGTTTCAAGTGAACTAATTCTGTCGATTAATTCTACTTCGCGGCTGCTGCACTTGCGTACATAGCCGTAGCCAGGATATTGCCTTTCTCTCTCTCTTAGCCCATTTAAACGCATGTGTTGGAAAAGGACAGAAAGAGGGGCTGAAGTCACGTGACAGCCCCTACATCCATCCTTGTTTAACACATGAGTTTAAATGAGCTAAGAGAGAGAAATACAATATCCTGGCTACGGCTACGCTTGCGTATATTGGTGCATAGTGGGCGATTTAATGCTGCGATGCCACATAAGCAATGGTGAATGACGCGGCGTACGACACCAGCAAGCAAGACAAGCAATGACTTTCTTTAGATTATCTGAATTATTTAAAATCGCCCTAAAAGCTAACTAAATTTCAATAACTTTAATGTCATAATTTTGTACATGCGAAGTAAAAGACATGAAGAATTTTCCAAGAGGAGTATATTTCAGTGGCGGCTCGTGCAGTGCGGCAACAACGGATTATCTCCATTTGAACGTATGTAAAATAATCGATCTTCAGGAAGTGCAACTGCAGCCCCAAGATATCGACCCTTATGCACAGGTTTAAATGGAAAGTAAGCATGGTTGCCAAATTGTACGAGCCGCCAATGGTATATTTTATGTCCACCTCTTGTCGTTGCTCTTTTGAGGAGAGTTCTAGAGTTCGCCGGAAGATAGTATACCGGAAAAAGACTCGAAAATAAGGATGCGCTTAGCAAAAATGTCAAATTTCGCTCATAAACTTCAGCTCAGAAAGCTCAAAAAGCTCAGGAAAACCTTCTTTTTTACTGCCTGCCCTATACACTATAGTATACGCAATATTTTTACCGACATATACTACTATACAAAGACCTGCACCACCACCTGCACCACCGCGTTCGTGTGAACATCAACACAGCTTAAAACTTTTTGTCTATTTCGTTTCGATACAATACATTATTTCCTGTATTATTTTGTAATCTTTAAAAGACCAGAAACAACGAGGCAACAAATGCATTCAATATTTCATGCCATCAAATGAAAAAGTCAACACCTTGATGGCCACAATTAAGGGTGTTTTAAAAAACAAGGGAATACTTCTGTCTATGTATAGAGATATATATAACGGTGAAATAGTGTATACCATGTATATCGCGGGTTCTTTCAAAACGTAAGTAATTGCCTTATAAGTTATTGAGTGAATTTTGGAAGTTTTTTATGTGCACATGGTTATTTACGCGGAATTTTACAATAAAATCAATGTCCCAAGTTCCTGTAGAAAAAGTACGCATACAGACTCATTAATACTACAACCAAAAACGAAATAATTAATCACCGACTCACAAAACATGATTTTTACGCTTTAACGACATAGGTGTCCGCCCCCAGTGGGCACCAAACAAGGGTCCGTAGATACAAAAATAGGGGTTTTCTATATTGATTAGACCCACGATTGCGTGTTTCACAAGACATCTGCTGTAGGTAAATTGACCTGCCAAGTTCGAATTTGGCCTTAGTTTTGATCGAAATATCCTTGTTTTGCCACGATTTTACCTTTATCGCAAAAATATAAAAAAGTAGAATATGCGTAAAATCGGGACGAGTTAGGAAGAAAATGATATCATTGAGTTAGGAAGAAAACGATATCATTGAGTTAGGAAAAAAATGATTTTCGAGATGTCATTGCCAATGTCATTGAGGAGCGCACTTTAAATGAAATTAATGAGAAAAATCCTTGAAATACATTAAAATGAAGTTAAAAATAACACTGATGCTTTGAATGCTTTTCGCGGAGGGTTATGTCGCAAAGGAGGCCTATACTTCACAAACATTATATAATAAATAAAATCAAAATATTATTTTCGGCCATGGCAAAACTCATTAGATATTTTTCTCCAAGAAAAAATATTACACACACTTTCTGTTATGAAATATGACTTTCTGTAACACAACACACGTATGGATCACGTTAATATCCGATCGTTATCAGTATGGATACGTTGCGCGTCGTATCGTTAATTACTTGTCTGCGTGACGTCATAACTCGTCAACTGTTTCATTCCTCCCTCATTCTTAACTCACCAAACGGACGGCGGAGGAGGGAATTATACTAAAAGGTCTTTCGCCTCATTCATTATGCTCACGTCTCGTCGCGTCGTCATAATACTGATTGACGTTTAGAAATATAAAAGAAAAAAAAAAAAAATTAAATGGGCTAAGTGTATCAACATCAATATATATTTTTGACACCAACGATAACCATCAGCCATCTATTGAATGAATCTATGAGCTATGTTCGGTGTCTCGGCGAGTAAATAGAAGCGATTAATGAATGAGCTAACACTCCCGGCTGCATGCATACCTCCACGCATTTGTCTCCATGAATGGCACGCGATATGACGCTATACGCCACACATTGAATGAAAACTTGGATTTTTTTCGAGCGAGCAAGAAAAATTTTGATTGATTGATCGAAGTTATCTATTTATATAATTATTAGATCAATTTTTAGTTTCGGGTCAATAGCGTTGTTTTCGGAGTCACACCCATCGCACCTTTGAGGGGGTAAGCTACCCAAAAAATTCGGTTTTCTGAATATTTTTTTTTCAGTCCCCCCCCCCCAACTAAAATTATGCTCTGTACTCTCCTGAACACGAGGACGATTTCAGTTTTTAGATTTTCCATCTCTAAATATTATTAAATTAATTATTAAAGATAGGAAGTAGATTAACGAAAAGGGTAAAAATTGAGAAAATGCGATGAAATTGAAGTTGTTTTTACAATTTTTTGCGACACTAAATTATTGCAAATATCTCGAGTTCTAATGTAGCTTTTAACCTCAGGTTTTTTTTAAAAGAATCAGCATAAAATTCTCTACAGTTTGTCTTACCAGTTTTTAAGTAGATTCCAGGAATCTACTTATTGCAGAGGGTGCGATGTTGGATTTTTCGGGAAATTTTATCAAATGAGCACGTTTCATGGTCCCCTGAGTGAGAAAATACCACTCGTTGAAAATTATATATATATATATATATATATATATATATATATATATATATATATATATATATATATATATATATATATATATATATATATATATATATATATATATATATATATCTTTATATGTATGTTTCAGCCAGTTTTACCGTTTTTATGTCCCACGATCCTGTTCGTAATTTTTGGTTTTTATTTTTGAAATTTGTCTTAACTATTCGTTGGGTTTAATCTTGGATGAGTTCGAAGATGGTGTAAATCCGACAGTTAGTTTTCGCGCTATGGGCCGTGTTTGAGTCGTAAAATGTGTTTTCGAGGTTTATTTTTAGGAGTGTTTGTTTTGAGTATTTTTTTTGGGAAAATGTATGTTAGCCGTTTTGTTACACAACTTTTTTACTCGAGTCATTTTTTTGTTTTTTGCGTTGTAAGCGAGTTATAGTGATGTGTTTTTCGGGTTTTTTGGCAGTGTTTTTATATGAAGAAATTGTTTTTTTGTATCGTAAATTTTAGTATATATTGTGGAGGATGTTTTTAGTTCATATGCTCTTTTCCTTGAATTTTCCTTGTGTTTTACGTGTTTTACGAGCTATTTAGTTTCTTATGGGATTTTACAAGTGAAAGACAAGGATGGTGTACTGGTATAATTGCTCTTTCTTTGTTTTACACGTACACTGTTGCTTAGGTACGTTATTTATTTATTTTCTTGTTTTATCAGCTGCTCTTATTCAGATTTATTCCTCATTAGCGCTACAAAGATTACACATTTTTCTATCTTGGTACAATAATCTTTTTCTCACGGACATTTTTATTTAAATGTTGAACAGCTGATAAAAAAAAATTGAACAATTCAAATAAAATCATAACATAACCTATTTATTGAAATTTGTGAAAAACTTATATAACCTAGCTTTTATTTCTCACTTGCATTGTAAAGATTACACATTTCTCTATTGGTAATATAATCTTTTTCACAATAATATTTGGATTTTGAGCAGCTGATTAAATAAAAAAGAAAAATTCAGAAAAAAATTAAACGAAAATTATGACCTATATTTAAATTTGTGAAAAATGATTTAACCAAGCATGGAATCTACTTCGTCTTTCCGGCCTGCCGGGAGGCATTTTTTATTTATGCACTAGAAGAATCCTAAAAGTCAATTGAAGTTTAAAGAGAATGAAAAAAAAAAAAAAATGTTTTTCAATTAATAATTTAAAAAAAAATACTTTCACTCAGCAATTGGAAAAACAGGTAGGACAATGCTAAGAGGGTAACTTAAGCTTCAATTTGAGCCAGAGATCAAAGCATTTAAGCAGCTCTAACCTGAGATATTTGCTCCTAAGTGAAACCTATTTTTTCTCTTTCAAATAGCATTAAGGGGCTGCGATGCAACCCGCTCAACAAAAATTTCAGGAGTTTGTGCTGAGACTCATTGTGAACTTGCAAAAAAAAAAAAATTCAAAGCTTTCCCAGCCATAGGCCAAAAAATAGGGTTTTGGGTAGCTTACCCCCTTAAAATAAATGCTTACAACATTAAATGGAATGAATGGAGCTGTTGTAAACTTTTGATACGCCAGGCGATTCAAGGGTGGATTCAGATGTATAAACCTCAAAAAGTAACGATGGTGGCACCAAAGATTACTTATACTCCAGATATGGCACTAGCTAAAATCTTGTTGAGCGCCTTCATTGCTAAAACACATACACTGGCCCACGGTTTGTTTACGTTTCGGTGAGCGAGAGACGCGCGGGCGGGGTGGGGCCAGTCGACTGGCCCACGACCTCCACCCCGCCGACAGGCTCCTCGCACACCGAAACGTAAACAAACCGTGGGCCAGTGTATGTGTTTTAGCTCGGTTTTAGAAATGAAGGCTCTCAACAAAATTTAACATAGGCGAGATAGCTAGTGCCATATCTGGAGTATAAGTAATCTTTGGGTGGCACTAAACACTTACAAAATCCACTCCCGTCGTCGGCTATCTTTTGCAGTGGCGGCTCGTGCGATTTGGCAACAGTGTTTTTATCCCATTTAAATACATGGAAAACAATCGAAACTCGAGGAGGCTGCCAGCCTCCGCTTGAATCGATTTTTTACCTTAGTTTAAATGGGAAAAATGCATGGTTGCCAAATCTCACGGGCCGCTACTGATCTTTTGGTGCCCGTGGTGCATACATTCAGGGTAGATTCGCCTTATTATAAGTATTTATATTATATTATAAAAATAATATTTTTTTATGAACTTTTGAAAGATGCTTATCGTTTTTGGGTTAAATGAATCCTAAGACATGTTTTTACACATAATTTGGCTAAAAAAACCCCGAAACCATCTCAATTTTTTTTCACATAGCATTTTCACGGCCAAAATCGGAAATAACGCCTAAAATTACAACAGAGTATCTATTTACGAGCATTTTTAAAAATTCAAGTTATGAGAATTTTTCAATTTTTTCCCCCGGAAACCTTGCAACACTATAGACCTCAAAAGGCTACAATTTCGGACCCATGTTTAAAGGGGGAAAAAGTCTTATTTTGGCCTTAAATATATGCTCCAGAAGTTTGGCACATGAGTTTTGTTACTGCCTAGGCGAATTTTCGCGACGAATATATTCGACAACAACATTGCCAACCTACGCATGACAACAGTGAATGACACGAAACTGGATCGTGTTTTTCGAACTTTTTCGGTGTTTACAGTCATCATGGCATCAATACGATTTTGAATTCAAGTCCGAAGGTGAATTCGAAATCGAATTGATGCCATCGATGCCCCGAAAACACATCTAAAAACACAATTGAGTTTCCTCGAATGTGTAGTTAGGTTGGTATTGTTTATGATATTCGATCGCGAAAATTCGCCTCCTGTATATTTGCAAGGAGATATCGATGTCGAAGAAACTCATCAAGTTCACTCAGCCTCTTTCAAGAAAAAATCGCTGTGTGACATCGACATTCACGAAAGACGTCAGACTGAATCAATCTATTCAGTGAGCGATGTGTAGGAAGCAGCTTTGTCTTGTTAAATATAATCACCGGAGACGAAGTGGGGGCCAAATCATGGAGCTTCTTCGAGGTGTTGGCCACAGGATCGTTACTGTCGCAATATACAGGCGAGGTGGCGTATCTAGAAATTAGTCTTTCTCTCTCATCAGCTATTTAAAGATACATGTTGGAAAGAGACAGAGATAGGGGTTAAAGTCATAAGATGTCCTCTCTGGCTATCCTTTTCTAACGCTGTTTTTTTTTTTTTTTTTTTTTTTTTTAAATTGGCGAAAAGAGAGAGAGAGAGGGGAGAGAGGAGAGAGAGAGAGAGAGAGAGAGAGAGAGATTCTTGCGGGTATAATATTATACGCCCCTGTGGCAAGCGTGATGGAAGTCCCGGGAGTCCCACACTGTGTGTCCATTTCAGCCCATGAAAAAGATCGAACTATCGGGTGTTCGGTGAACACTTTCGCATTCGACCTTTCACATGGGTTTAAATGGACACAGAGCAACGTTGCCGAATTGTACGCTACGCCACTCTGATCCAGAATTGAGTGTTTCTATCGCTCCCAGTTGAGCGCATCTCTTAGGAAAGAGGTGGCAACACGTATGACTTCTGCCCCTATATCTGTCCTTGTCTGGCATGCATGTGCGCCACGCGTTTAAATGGGAGGATAGAGAGAGAAAGAAAAATAGAAAGGAGTGGATCTGAGGATTGACTCTTTTTGTAGAGAGATAAATCGTATCAGTTGCAGTCCGAGGACCTCTGGCTCCAAACCAGTAGCGGCCCGTGAGATTTGGCAACCATGCATTTTTCCCACTTAAACTTAGGTAAAAAATCGATTCAAGCGGAGGCTGGCAGCCTCCTCGAGTTTCGATTGTTTTCCATGTATTCAAATGGGATAAAAACACTGTTGCCAAATCGCACGAGCCGCCACTGCTCCAAACAAACTCCGGTCAACTCTGAAGCAGTGGCGTCGCGAGCCATCTGGCAATTAACAATGCAACTGCTCCATTTATAAACTCATTAAATAAATCGAATTTTCCATGTGCACGGTGCATCCCCCGAATTCGATCTTTTATATGAGTTTAAATTGATAGATTACATTGTTGCCAAATTGCACGCGACGCCGCGCCACTGCTCTGAAGTCATTTTGTGAGTATGTGAGCGGATTTCGTACTTTTATAATGTGCTCATCGTAATGGGGCTGTTGCACACCTTTGCTAAAAGCGCTTTATTAGTCGACTTTGGTGTAAAAACCTCCTAAACTGCCTCGCAGGTGCTGACGTTCCTCAAATTTGTGTTTTTAGCTTGAATTCGTCAAAGTTAGTCAAAAACTGTTGACTTTTTGAGCACCGCGACGCGACGTGGTGTCCACAGTTGGAACTAATCGATCCTGGAATCATCTTAATAGTCGATTCTGGTGTAAAAACCTCCAAAAATAACGATGGCACCACTACAAACTTCCGAAAATCACTCCTAAACTCAATGAACGCTTTTATTTGAGAGAGCGTAGTGGTGGCTGAGGGCAGTAATAATATGGGAGATTCCTATCGTAATTTCGTCACTCTCTCTATGCTGTCAAGATTCACAGAGTAATTAGTCACCAGAGTATAGTGATCCACATACGATGAATGGTACCGTGACATCTAGTGCCACCGGTGAAAAATGAAAGTCGTCTCTTATTGGTCACTTCTTGATGGAGTTACAGTATTGTTAGATATGAATCTCCCATTATTACTGCCCTAAACGCCACCAATACGCTCGGGCAAATAAAAGCGTTTTATTGAGTTTTGGAGTGGCTTTCGGAAGTTTGTAGTGCTGCCATCGTTATTTTTGAAGGTTTTTACACCAGAATCACTATTAACAGCGCTTAAAGCAAAAGTGTGCAACAGCCCCATTTTCGATGGTTTTCAAGAATTAACTATTTAATCCCAAAAGCAAAAGTTAACAAGAGCCCCATTGGAACCAACATATCTTGAAATGCACTGACAGGCAACACTGGTGATGGAAGAAGCGAATGCTCATACTGCACTTGCAGATAATCACGCGCGCGGTCCACGCATGGCATGACTCGCATGAGCTTGAACGCGCGCATCCAATTCAATCCGATCCGGTCGCGGGAGGACCAAAGCTAACGGCCGGCCGGCGCGCCGCGCCGGTGCAGTGGATTCTGTTGGCATGGGAACACGCATGCTTCATCTTAGTTGAGGGCTCGGACTCGATTCCTCTCTCCTGACTCCAGACTCCAGACTAGAGAGGGCCCAAGCTTCGAGCCGAGGCCTAAATCTAATTAAGATAACACTCACCGATACTCAGCTTTCAATTTGTCTCGCAAGGCTCGCGCAACAGCTTGATTTTTTTTTCTTTTTTTTCTCGTCTCTTCCTTTCTTAAATCGATGTGTCACTACACCTACTTCCATTAACAGCTTCGCCATCCACCATCTATCGTCTCCCGATGCATCGAGCATCACCTCTGGACGTCGCACAGTGGATAGTATTTTTTAAGTTGCTGGGCCAAGAAAGTTTTTTTTTTTTGGTCAGCACATGGAGGTTTGAACTGCCGGAAATCTCTGTTCCGCAGTGGCGTAGCAAGGAATAGAGTGTTTTCGTATTGGCGGCAGCCGGTGATGAGCGTTCCAAACAAAGACAGTTTGTCTCTCTCGCTCTCACGTAATCCCCATGTACTGCCATCTCCATCTAATTTCAAAAATCGCATATAGAGATATCTTTTGTGGAATTTTTGGCTGAAATGAATTCCTCGAGGCATTTTAATGCGGTTTTGATAGTAATATGTCGTAAAACAAAGCTCTGCATACGAATTTCGAAACTAAAAAGAGATGGGTATACATATGGGTCCAGGGAGAGTGAGTGAGATTAGTTTGGAACGCTACGTGAGTTTTATCACAACCGATTGCGACCGATGAGTGCATTGTTGGGGCTGTTGGCTAACCGTTGATTTCGCACTAAAACTGTCTATTGTTTGAAGGGGGGGGGGGTCCTGGGTCCGGGGTCCGAAGATTAAAATTTGGGAAAATTTAGGGGGGGAAACACTTCAGTGAAAACGTAAAAAATTACATTTTTTTAAGAGCAAAGTTCGGTATGCAAAAATGGGGGTCCGAACCCCTCATCCTGGCTACGCCACTGTCTGTTTGGTCCGTTTTGGTTAAATTTGCGGTTCGAGACGGCTTAGTAATTGGGTTCACAGAGGAAGCAAAAGTCAACTAATCAATTTCAAAACGTCCGTAAAATTTCGAAAAATGGAGCATTCTGGAGATTTTGGAGCAGCCTCGTTGCTTCTGTGTCTTTTAAAGGAATGGTTTTCGAGTTTCACCAAAGATTACAGAACGAACGCCTTAAACCGGTCGTTTATTCGTGGCCTTTTTTAAAATTTCTTTTTTTACTACTCTAGTTTTACCAAAGATTACAGAACGAACGCCTTAAACCGGTCGTTTATTTGTGGCCTTTTTTAAAATTTCTTTTTTTACTACTCTAGTTTTACCAAAGATTACAGAACGAACGCCTTAAACCGGTCGTTTATTTGTGGCCTTTTTTAAAATTTCTTTTTTTACTACTCCTTTTTATTACTCCTATTTACTCCTATTTTTTTTAAGTTTTTTTCCCACTTTGCCCCGAAGTCTGAAACACACGTGCTTAAAACCACCGAGTGCCGCGTCACCCACAGCATCTTTTCTTTCCTTTTTCAGTCTCCTTCAATTCTTGGTCTCTCCTGGCTCCTATTACTCCTCTTCCCCCCCCCCCCCCCCCCACCCTTTGAACTATGTCCTTTGAAGTACCCTCACCGTTCTTCACCGATAATCGATGCACACGCGGACCCCGATCGCTCAAACGTTCCCGTTGTTGTCGGACTTTTTTCTACGAAATTTTATAGAACTTCTAATAATTTTTAAAAAAGTTGACTTCCCGTTTCTTTTCTATGTATTTCAGTGGAACGAACGAATACTCGTATGATGAATATCCGAGGCTTGCAGGACGCAATGGCTTGGATGGTGAATGGGGTCCGCACACCGAATACCTACTAGAGCTCGTTTCAGAAGTGTATAGGCGGACCTAGACCGATAATCTTTAGAATTTGTCAACATTATTTCTGATATTACTCGATGAAAATTAATAAAAATGAAATCGAGTGTTCACTTTTCAATGAGGAAAACTTTAAACACAAAAGAATAAAGTCCAGGGGCAAATTCGGTATTGATTTGAAGGAATAAAAATTGAAAATTCGCCAAAGATTATGGTTTTGGTCCGCCTACACTTCTGAAACGAGCTCTAAATACCTTGAGGAAGCTAGGTACTCTGAATTGAGAATCCAGTTTGATCAATTGTGCAGGCCTTTAAGGATATCTTCTTTCCGATTTCTTTTATATAAAGAGCACGCATCTCTGTGTTACATTGCAATAACTGGTCTTTCGCAATCGGGCAGTTGCAAGGGTCTAAAATGTTGTGTTTTTTGTAAAGAAAATGAAAGTACTAGATGAGCTGAGAACAAAGATGCCATTGGTTTTTAGACAAGTCCCATTGTTCCGGAGATGAGATTTTGGCCCAAAATACATTGTTTTAAATGGGAATTCCGCGTAGTGACGTCACAACGCACCCACTTTTTTACAACTTTACACGTGTGTATCTCCGAAACCGGAACACCTAGGAAAAAACCAAAGGCACCATTGTTCTCAGCTCATCGAGTTCTATCATTTTCTTCATAAAACACACAGCATTTCAGACCCTTGCAACTGCCCCATTGTTTACTATACAAGCAGTATGGGAGTATGAGTGCTCGTGCGTCAGTAGCGCACCGAGAGTTTCTTCACCTCTCTCTTTTCTCCATTAAAAACGTATGTTAGACAAGGATGGACAAGGGGATAAAACCCCCTCTTTCTGTCCTTATTCCTACTTATACAGGGTGTTGAAAAACTGTTCCCGAATATTTCAGGGGCGGATTCTACAAGTCAAAATAAGACCTTTTTTTCCTATAAACATGTGTCCGAAAATGCCCCCCTTTTGAGCTACAGCCCCCCAAAGTTTTGAAAAATTTACGGTTTTTTTTGGAATAGCGACCACTATTATGAACCAAATGTCTTAAAACTTGGTGCCCTACGGTAATTTTACGTGTAGAATCCATTAGAGACCTCGAAAAATTCAGGAATTGAGTCTAACTGTACTTTTCACGCAATCTTGTACCTTTAACGGCACGAATTTTATGTTACGGGTTAAAATTTTGAAGAATAATTAGCGAAATCAGATGCGAAAAACCCTTAGAAAGATTTTTAGTCCTCCTTGTTTCTTTCGATACGACGCGTTTTAAGCGAGATAATCCCTGCACAGTGCGGAAAAGTCAGCGCTTTTACCATAGCGGCCGGCCCGTAGAAGCAGTGGAGAGGCGGGTTGCATACTAACTGCCGTTTTTCATGGTAAAAGCGCTGACTTTTCCACACTGTGCAGCGATTATCTCGCTTAAAACGCGTCGTATCGAAAGAAACAAGAAGGACCAAAAATCTTTCTAAGGGTTTTTCGCATCTGATTTTGCTAATTATTCTTCAAAATTTTAACCCGTAACATAAAATTCGTGCCGTTAAAGGTACAAGATTGCGTGAAAAGTACAGTTAGACTCAATTCCTGAATTTTTCGAGGTCATTAATGGATTCTACACGTAAAATTACCGTAGGACACCAAGTTTTAAGACATTTGGTTCATAATAGTGGTCGCTATTCCAAAAAAACCGTAAATTTTTCAAAACTTTGGGGGGCTGTAGCTCAAAAAGGGGGCATTTTCGGACACATGTTTATAGGGAAAAAAGGTCTTATTTTGACTTGTAGAATCCGCCCCTGAAATATTCGAGAACAGTTTTTCAACACCCTGTATACATTCAAATGGGAAATGAGAGAGATGGGAGAGATCCTGGTTGCGCCAGTGGTGCTCGTATTTCCTATCCAAACTCCGATCAAAACAAGTGACTGCCACTCACCAAGTTCAGTCGCTGGTAGATTTGGGCAAATAAAAGTGTAATCGATTACACGATTACTAGGTAATCGGTAATCGTCAAACCGTTGGATGGTAATTAAATCACTGATGAATAGCAAACTTTAGTGTCTTAAAGATTAGATTTAATTCTTCTGCGACTAATATGATAGGTGGATTGTAAAAAAATTAGCTCTGCATGATTACCGTAAAATCGTCCTCAGAAAAAACGACGATTACGATTTCCCGATAATCGTGTCATCGATTACCACCCCCATTTGCCCAACTCTGGTCACCGGACGCGGAACACATTCACACAGACATGTTTCATCTGTAAACAGAATCGATGTACCGCAGCATTTTGGTGTCACACTAAATCAGTGAAATCAGTCTGTTGAAGGGAAATTTATTCTCCTCACTTCTTTGATTGCGCCCAATGGGGCTATTGCACACTTTTGCTGTAAGCGATTTAATAGTCGATTACGGCGTAAAAACCTCAACAAATAACGATGGCGGCACTAAAAACTTCCAAAATCCACTCCTATACTCAATAGAAGCAGTTATTTGCGCGAGCGTAATGGTGGCCGACGGCACTAACAATGGGAGATTCCCATCTAACAATACTGTAACTCCATCAAGAAGTGACCAATAAGAGTCGACTTTCATTTGATACCGGTGTCACTAGGTGTTATGGCACCATTCATCTGATGTGGATCATCACTCTGATGACTAATTACTCTGTGAATCATCCTTGTCAACATAGAAAGAGTGACGAAATTAAGATAGGAATCTCCTATTGTTAGTGCCTTCGGCCACCATTACGCTCGCGCAAATAACTGCGTCTATTGAGTTTAGGAGTGGATTTTGGAAGTTTTCAGTGCCGCAATCGTTATTTGAAGAGGTTTTTACGCCATAATCGACTATTAAATCGCTTATAGCAAAAGTGTGCAATATCCCCATTTAATAAGCGTTACGGATACTGACAGGTAATTTCAGAGACTGTATACTGTAAGTGTATGTATGCTTGTGTGTATGGATCCAAAAACTTGGCAACAGGTCAGATTTGAGGAAGAAAATAAAAAGCGTCAAGTCTTTTTAGGAAGAGCTATAGTGTGCAATCGTTCGTGAAGTGTGACGTCAACTTGTTGCCAGCTTTCAATTAAACGGAGACTCGTCAATTTTATCTTGCTCCAGCAATCGCATCGCGGGATTCACCAGCTGGGGGGGGGGGGGGGGGGGGCAGGAAAGCGAGAACTCCAAGCTTACGGGGACGGGGATGGGGGGTGGAATTGGGTGGGGTGGGGAGGAGGGATGCTCGCTCATTGCTCGCGCTTGCTCCGCACGTCAGATTTTCACTGCAGATTGCAGCTCTCCCACGGCGAAGGCGCGCCGCCGTACACTGGACCAAAACCAGGGACCGATCAAATCTGCCCACCATTTTTGACGTCACACTGTTAACCCTTAACTGCAGATGAGCCCAGATCTGGAACAATTACTTTGAAGCCTTATCTAAAAGTAGGAGACTTGAGTTGTACTGTCGCTGCATGGTGGGTCACATGTAGAACAGATACTAAACGAGTAAGAATCGTCGATTTTGTCCTAGAGCGCGCAGCACAGAATAGAGAACGTGCAGAGTGGTTGAAAATAGCTTACTGAAAATCTGATAGAAATTTTCCGATTTTCATTGCTATGTTTGGGAGTAACGCAGGGGTACCATATACAAAAAAACAACTGTTGAAACTTACTAACTTATTTTATACAACTTTAATTTTTTTTTTTTTTTAGCCTGAAAACTTTATTTTCAGTTGCATGGATACCTAAATGCGGGTAAGGCCATATTTGGAAAAATTAATATTCAGGCTCTTTACCATAGAAATACAGGGTGTTTCACATAACCTGCTCACTATGGTTTTCTTGAACGGGTGACGATAAAAAAATCTGGAAAAATCGGTTTTATAGTAACTCGGACCTGAAGTTTCATTTAAAAATACTGCCACAACCCAACATTTGGTTTTTGGGGGGTTTTCAGGGGGGGTGCCCCCCTTATCTCGAGATTTTCAAATAGCAACCCCTATCTTGTGATACCTCGTTTGAAAGAGGGTAAAATTTTAAGCATTTTGGCTTAAACCGGAAGTCGATATCTTATTTCGTTTTCGAGATATCGAAGGTCGAAGATCGATATAGGACCCATTTTCGAAAATTCTTAACTCCTACAAAAAAAGTCGTAAAACAAAAAACTGCACATGTAAAATGCTCTACTTGATGAGTACTTTCAAGAAAAAAATACAAATTCACAATCAAATAAACCGGAAGTCGACTTTTAGGCACCTTAACATTTTTGGCGGGAAAACCCCCATTTCTCAAAATTTTCAAATGGCAACCCCTATCTTTTAATACCTCATTCGAAAAGGCGTAAAAAGTTGTGCATTTTGGCGCAATCAAAAGTCCAATATCATTTTTCTAATTCGATATATCGAAACTCGAAGTTCGATTTAGACCATTTTTCGACCCTGTAAGAAACTGATCCTATCGTGTGATACATCATTCAAAAGCACATAAAAAACCAAGAATTTTAGTGCAAACCGGAAGTCAATACCTTTTTTCGCGGTCGAGATATCGCAAGTCAAAGTTTAGTCTTTGGTTAGGGCTTACCTTAAACTTTGAGTCCCGCTTGGGAATGTTCAAAGCAACATCTCTGAGAAATTTGGATGCATATGGATCAATAGCTAAAAAGTTAAGCTGGGTTTCACGTTTTATTGCTACGGACGGACAGACAGACAGACGCCATAGAAAGTTCGTGCAATACACCTTCAAGCCACAAATGGTTAAATAATATGGACACTTCATGGATGAATATTCTTTAGGATAGTATTATAGGTGTATGATGAGAGCCAATTATTTTGTGATTATCATGATTTACTGAGTCGTAGTGGACCTAATATCGAAACAAGACACCTTTTCACAAGGCTACAGTTTCAAAAGATATGAAAACCCTTGAGAGCGATCGACTCCATTTGCCAAGCTGAATCGATAGAGGGGTCACAAGGTGGGTTTTGGCGACATCACCTTTTAGCCCATGTTGCATAGCCATGAGTTACTAGTAAAGCGGCCACAGGTTCAAAAGATATGAATAGGCTTACGTATACGGCCTCTCATTGGCTGAAAGAAGAGCGTCCGAGATTTTTCAGTCAATCTCACGGGTCAAAGTTTCTCGAAACATGGTGATACATTCACAATGCGTAAAATCTTTTTTATTCGATTAACCAGAATTTCGAACATAAATAGAAAAGAAAACCAAAAGAATGATTGCGTTACAAGAGTGGCACTTTTGCTCAACATCGATGCCGTAATTTCTTTTCTAACTCCCCCCTCCCCCCCCCAAATAATCCTAGAGAGTTGATAGAAATGTTTTATACTTCAAGCGAGAATCCAGTATACCACCATACTTCTGATACGAATAAAAATTAAACACGCGCCCATATGTGCACACATTTTAGGCTTTTAATCGGCTGATGACCTTAAAGAGACCATCAATCCCAAACCCCTCCCCCCCCTCAAACTTATTTGACCCCAAAACGTCGCTCAATATACTTAGCAACCATCCAAATTCCTATACAATATATAAACCATCTGAGGGTAAAATTAACCCTTCCACTTCCAGCGTGACCCGTTTCTACCTAACACCATCGATGTGGGCTGCTAAGAACGCCAACTTTTTCTTTTCTGTTACTTATTCCTTTCGAAATCTGCGCGTTGAACCGTAAATAGCATGACTCGTGCGATTGAAGAAGAAAGGATCTAAATTTTCCGCCTCTACTATAATAGTGTGTCATTATACTGAAAGAGAGCTTTTGAACCCATCCATACTTTCAAAAATGACTCGGGTGCGATTGCGATGTATGCTTCGCTGTAAACGGAGAAAGGTCACCGAGTCGGGGTCGGGGGCAAGAGCAGGAAGGGCAGGACTCAGGACTCAGGACTCAGGACTCAGGACTCACACAGTCAAGCCCAAGCGATCATCGCCTCCGCTCTTATTTAAAAGCAATTCTTAATTCTTCACAGTTATGCTTATCAAAGTCGCGTTTGTTCTCGATGGCTCGATGACTTAATTATCCTAGCCAAGAACCACTGGAATCATGGGGGGGGGGGGGGCAAACCTATCCTTCTCGCCCCTTCAGGCTCTGCACATGCGCGAGTAGTTTAAATGATTGTTAGTGCGGCGATTAAAACATGGCAAGTGACAATTTCATCTCTTAAAGGATTTTTTAATCCTTGATTGCATCAATTCAGAGAAAGCTAAAGCCCCTTGATTATAAATCTATGGGATCCATTTAAAAGGCGTATGTTTTATTTCAACATAATAGGGTTCTAACTGACTTTGATACTGTCAGCGATTGAAAAATTAATTTTTGAGTAAAATCCAGCAAAAATTACAATTAACACATAGAAAAAAAAAAATCACTCACAGACTCACAGAAGTTAAAGCCGTAATGGTGGAGCTACACAGAAGCCATGGGAGATTCCTATCAATTTTGAGGCTTTCTTACGTACATTGTTTTCCTCACGTTTCACGGGATCGAGCCCCCATATTTTTTGCACCTCCGTACATAATTATTACATGCGAACGGTGGATTTTGATTTTGATTCAATTTTAGTGGCGTTATCAAATGGGTCTGTTGCAAACTTTTGCTACTTAAGATGATTCCAGGGTCGATTAGTTCCAACTTTGGACACCACGTCGCGCTGCTCGAAAAGTCAACAGTTTTTGGCTAAAATTGACGAATTTACGCTAAAAACACGAATTTCAGGAACGTCAGCACCTGCGAGCATACTTCAGGAAGATACCTTGAAAGTTTCAGGCTGAGACACTCAAAAATAAAGCCGAAAATTATGAAAAACGAAACTTCCCGTAAGCCGCAATGAGTGCGAGTGAGGCAGATAGACGTATCATCACTCGCGCTCACTCTCACTCACAAAGCTTATGGCGAAACGAATTTCATAATTTACGGCTTTAATTTTGAACCAATTTTGCTCATTTTGGGCTCAAAAAAATCCATAAAAAATGGTGCAGGTGCTGACGTTATTGGATTTTGCGTTTTATCTATGGTTTCAGTTTAAAACGCCAAAAACACGACTTTTCCAAAAAGCGACTAGTGGTGCTATCCATCGGATTGAAATCTGGAAAAGTTTCGCCTGGAATCACCTTAACAATTAAGAGTGTGTACTGTATAATCTGATGTAAAATCACCTGAAAAGTCCACTGGTATGACATCAGAAAGTCATAAAATGCAATAATAAACTAACAAGAGGCGTTTAATGAAATCCAAGATGGCGGAGAAATATCGAGCAATATGTATGCATGCACCGTGAACATCCAATGATGGCCAACTTTGACAACCTCACTTGAGGTAGCGGTTATGTGTTTGTTTACGTCGTGATTGGTTGTGATCGATATTGTGAGGTTGGCTATCCTTGGATGTTCGTGGTGCATGCATACAAATTGCTCGATGTTTCTCTGCCATCTTAGATTTCATTAAACGCCTCTTGTGAGTTTATTATTGCATTTTATGACTTTCTGATGCCACCAATGGACTTATCAGGCGATTTTGCATTGGATTAAACAGCTCTTAATTGTTGTAGCAAAAGTTTGCAACAGACCAATTGGATGAATATCCGTACAGGAAAAATAATTAAAAAAGTTGAAGACGGAAAAAAGGTGAACAAAGGCACAAACGGTTGGAAATATAATCTTTATACTTCCATTCATATCTGATGCCAAGGGTAACTATCCCACGATCTCATGCACTGGCGCAACCAGGATATCTTCCATCTCTCTCATTTCCCATTTGAATGTATGAGCAGGAAAAGGACAGAAGGAGGGGGTTTTATCCCCTTGTCCATCCTTGTCTAACATACGTTTCTTAATGGAGAAAGGAGAGAGATGAAGAAACTCTCGGTGCGCTACTGATCTCATGTCCGGTGGAGATGACACCGGGCACCCGCCCCAATCGGTCTCCGCTTCGGAATATCCAGTAAATAAGTTAAAAAAAAAAAAAAAAAAAAAAAAAAAAAAAAAAAAAAAAAAAAAACAATCGATGGTCTAAACGTAGTAGTCCACAATATAAAAGGAATAAATGTCCATTAAACGTCAGGTGTGCTCGCAGTCCCAAAAAAACGTCGTTAGAATGGTGCACTGGGAGTCCTGATACGAGCAGACCTGATGTTTTGTGGGACCTTTTATTTGCGTCACTTCGTGTGTGAGCGCAGAAGCACCTGTTGCAGCAGGCACCGATAATCAACATGAATAAACAATACGATTTCAGGGGAAAACGGTCGTTTTGTGATCCTTCCTTTATATGTTCCTGAATATCAGTGTATATTTATAGCGACCATTAAAAACAGGTCTGATCAAAGATCGCTAGATGACAAGTTTCGGAGTATACCTATAAATTTGGCTTATCTCTAGATCCACAAATCAATTCTTGGATCTCTTTTCACGCACGATGCGATGATCTGTTTTTACAAGATCATCGGTACAATTTTGAAACATTGCCAAACTTCCGGCTGTAGATTATTTTTTTTTTTTTGGGGGCCGCTTTTAAGAAATATTCGTGAAATATGGATGTTAAACTGACTGACAGTTATACATTAAGTACAGACACTAGACAGCTTTTAACAAGCAGTTCTCTTTTACTACCGCTAGTCAACTGTCAGTCAGCACTGTACTAGCCGTTATGCATAATTTCAGGGATTCAACAGGATTCAGCCAATCAGAGCCGACTATCGAATGACAAAATTGACAAATGGCACAAAATCTACCCTTTAATTTAAATAGCAGTTAAACGATGAACTGACAGTCTTAATTTTGCAATGGGGCTATTGCACACTTTTGCTATAAGCGATTTAACAGTCGATTATGGCGTAAAAACCTCAAAAAATAACGATGGCGGCACTAAAAACTTCCAAAATACACTCCTAAACTCAATAAACGCAGTTATTTGCGCGAGCGTAATGGTGGCCGAAGGCACTAACAATGGGAGATTCCTATCTTAATTTCGTCACTCTTTCTATGTTGACAAGGGTGATTCACAGAGTAATTAGTCATCAGAGTGATGATCCACATCCGATGAATGGTGCCACAACACCTAGTGACACCGGTGTCAAATGAAAGTAGTCTCTTATTGGTCACTTCTTGATGGAGTTTCAGAATTATTAGATGGGAATCTTCCATTGTTAGTGCCTTCGGCCACCATTACGCTCGCGCAAATAACTGCGTTTATTGATTTTAGGAGTGGATTTTGGAAGTTTTTAGTGCCGCCATCGTTATTCTTTGAGGTTTCTACGCCATAATCGACTATTAAATCGCTTATAGCAAAAGTGTGCAATAGCCCCATTTACTCGCTAAACGAGAACATCCACCTTCTAAACGTTTAACAAACAGCCTTAAAAGCGGCCCTTAGTGGCTTTTTCATTTCTGATTGGCTTAATTTCTGACAAGCAACTACTTTAAGAAAAATACACCAATGACAAATGATTAATAAAGACCAAACATGGACACTACACCACTGGATAAAAATACAGGTAGTTCCAAAGGTAATTTCTTTTCAACTGTGCGAATTATTGAGATTTCTATATTGTAATGTTAAAATAATTTTCTTTTTGTTCATATTTACACCCTTCAAAATCGAGCAAAAAATCAGGGGTAAAAATTTGAGAGATCGGAAACATAAGAATAAGTCTGACGTGTAGTAGGTAAACCAGTGGCGAAGTGTAAAATTTTACAACAATGTATTTTCTTCATTTAACTTCACCAAAAAAGTCGAACGCTTCAGTCATCGGCGATGACCAGGCATTTCGACCTTTTTAGTGTGTTTGAATGGGGGGGGGGGAAGGAACGTTGCCAAATTGCGCGCCTCGCCACTGTAGTAAAGCAAAGGGTGTATCGGGAGTAAAGGACTGAATATGAATAAACTATCAAAGAGCGTGTGTTTGCCTCCTTTGCGGAGTGTTATTTACAACTCCGAAGAAGAGCACGGTTATGACTATTGTCTATCTCTTTCCTCCTTTTTGCACCAGTTTTCACTCTGAAAATATCTTACGCCGATAAACATACATCGATAGAAATCATGGCTTCTATGTCACTAAAATCGGAGCGCACATTATAAACAGTGTGGTAGGAGTTTTTTTTTTTTTTTGTCTGCGTGTTCCATTTGAAGAGCACCAAAACAATATCAGCTGCGAATACTCGATCGAGTTTTTACGAACGTTTTTCCTTTTCGCGACGGACATAAATAAACCCGTAACAGGTAAGTACACACAAGAAGGACGCTCGCTCGTTCGAAGTACAAAGAGACGTGACCACGTGATACGGACAATAAAATGCAAAGAACCCGAAAGATTTGGGATGCCACAGGCCACACACATGGTATGGCTCATCAAAATATTAAAGATAAATGTATGACAACGACGAATATTGATGATATGATGATATTATCGAACGCCCCGCGATGGTTTTGGCCGGCCGCGGCCGGCCCGTGCCAGTTGTCAAAAATCAAAAATACAGTTCACTCAACCACCGCACTGTGGTGCGGAGTCAACGGGAGAGGCTGGACATTGTGTGGCAGTGGCGTAGCCAGGAATTTTTCTAGGGGGGGGGGGGGGGGTCCGGGGTTCGAAAATTGTCATGGGGGGGGGGGGTCCAAAGATACTAATTTGGTAAAATTTGTCTGAAAACGCAAAAAATGACCTTTTTTTAGGACAAATTTTGGTGTCATGGGGGGGTCCAGACCCCCTGGACACCCCCCCCGGCTACGCCACTGTTGTGTGGTGACTTTAAATGCGTGTATCTTTCTTAATACGCAACTTTGAAGTTTGCAAGTTGTTTCAATGTTTTTATTGTAAAATTTCCTTGTGATTCCTGCCGTGCAAAAATGAAAATTTAAAATTTAGTGTCTATAGCAGTCTTGTTTTGCATTAAAATGCAACCAGAGACGAGAATATTATCTAAAATATCTAAAAGGTCAAACATTTTGATGTTACAGCAGTTTTGATGTGTATTTTCAATGACCAAATCACACGCGTCCCACCCGTTACAAAACCTATCTGTCCCACCCGTTACGCTACTTTTTAATTTTTTTAGAGAAAAATAATTTAGTAAATGAAAAAAAACTTTACGTAGGACCAAAGCTTATATCCTCACCTTTAACATATATTTTTTCCAAATTTTTATCTCTTCAAAACTCACAGACTTTCAACTTTTTCTGAAGTGATTCGCAAAAACCTTGCCCATTTTCTGTCCCACCCGTTACACCCTTATTTTGCTCTTTTCTCAGCTGTGGATATATTTTTTTTTAAATTTTGAAAATCCTATCACTACCTAGAAGTTAAGACCTTTCTGTTCATGGGATGGTTTTTTCATTTAAATGATTAAAAAGTGGGAAAAAATTACTTCAAAGTCGTCTGAATGTCCCAAACCCGTTACAAAATAAAGACCCTACACACATCGAACTCAAAGGGATGCTACAATCAAATTGCAGTAGCTTCACCAGCTATTAGATAGCCTAGCATGAAGATTCTGTTTTCGTTGATTCCTCGTCTTCGTAAGAGGATGCCCCCTCCCCCTTTTCACCTTCCGCCCCTCTACTGGTTGACGCAGTCGTACTTTTTATATTTTACATTTTGTACCATTTTATGTACATCATTTGACGCGTGCCAAATAACATATTGTAAATCGTCTTTGGACGATAAAAGTAAATAAAACAGAGTTGAAGCAGCTCCGATTTATCGCCTTATCGGCTTACCCACCGCGCAATACCCCGCGAATGATTATTTCATTACTGTCATACTTTTTATTTATGTCATCATTTTCGTCGCAGTATTTAAATTTATCAATTTATAGCCTGTAACTATTTGATTGTAGCCATTAGTTGAAGAAAAATAACCCAAGAGGCCAAAAAGTGTTTTATTATAGGTAGTTTACAACCCGAGTTGCAGGTTTGTTCCGAAGGATTTAAAAACTTACTTTGGAAAGGTTACAAAAAAGCCCGTTTACTTCATTATTATGATTGACGTTTGAATAATCTTTGAGATCTCATGCACCTAAGAAGACGTATCATTATTAAGACATCAAGTCGTGAGTATTCTCTCAAACCCACTTGTCAAAACAAAGTAACAGTTGTTTCTTTTCTTTCTCTGACAATCGGTGGACATGCAAATATTCTTTTTTATTGATGTTTCCTTTCGTAGAGAACCAAGCCAAGATGGTGATTAGTTTTAGACTCCGCGAAGAGATGCGATTTATTCATGGGCGGATCCAGCACTGAAAAAAAAGATCAGTGAAATAACCATACGGATGCCTGATTTTGGCACCTGCTAGATGTTATGGTAAACTTGGCCAGAAGCATGGTACATTTACCGATACTTTGAGTAAATTTGACATGCAATCAGGTAACATCACCTAGTACCTAGTCAAAATATAGTATACTTCTGGCCAAGTTTACCACAACATCTAGCAGGTGCCAAAATCAGGCATCCGTATGGTTATTTTCACTGATTTTTTTTTTTTTCCGTGAGCAATTTGGCAACCATGAATTCATCCCATTTGAACTTATGAGAAACAATCGATTCTTGAGGGGGCTATGGCCCTGTTACTAATCGAGTGTTCCTCACGTATTCAAATGGGAATTACACACTGTTGCCAACTCGCTGGATTCGCCTTTGGTTTGGTTTTGCACTTTTTTTTTACTTTTTCACTCCCCATAGGGTAGAGAAAGTATTGTAATCATGAATTTTCTTTTTACATTCTCACCAGAGGTTCCTTGTTTTATGGATACAATTTTCGACGAGGTTGGTAATTCAATTCATGATGCAGCTTAAGAATGTCTAAAATGCCTAATAAAATAATTTCTAAAAGCGTAAAAGTAAAGATATCAATCAGCAATTTTAGTGAAGTCACCAGGAGTTGACTGATCAGAGTCAGAAAGTTGAGAAAGCTTTGAACTTCGAACTTTTGATCTTGCAAGGTTAAAATTTGCAATAAGAATAATACAAACAATTTTTGCATTCGATTATTCGTAGATCCTATTGTCGTTTCTAAACAATAATTTGTACACAGTATACAAGTGTATTTGTTCGACTAACCTTTTCACTACCTCAGATTATTAGAGGAAATCAGATCTAGCTCATTCTTCAGCGGCAGTAGCGCAACGAGAGTTTCTTCATCTCTCTTTTCTCCATTAAGAAACGTACGTTAGACAAGGATGGACAAGGGGATAAACCCCCCTCTTTCTGTCCTTTTCCTACTTATACATTCAAATGGGAAATGAGAGAGATGGAAGAGATCCTGGTTACGCTAGTGAGCGGGTAGTTAAATGTTCCTATTCCGCAGTGTTTATTTTGCCTACCCATCTAATTGAAGGCGCTCGGCGAGACACTTTTTAGCAATATCACAGTGTTTCGTGCCAACAAATACTTAGGTACATAAAATCCATTTTTTTTTAACAACTTTTCCTACCAAAATGTATCGTTTGACCTACACACTTTAGTGTTCACATCTAATTTTTCAGCAGGTAATATTTAAGCGGGTTCCTCTGTGATGACCCAATGGCCCTGCGGGACCCTTCGCAGATACTTCTCCAAAATTACATAATCAGCTCTGCCCAAGAACCGAGGCTTCCACAAGCTTTTTTAAAACAGGACCAAGACCTGTGAACTTTAACCCTTGTGAGCCTAAGGTATTTCGGTAACACAAAGGACTAAGGGGGGGGGGGTGTGTTTTTGTACCCCAAGGATATTTTCATGCAGCACAGTCAGTATCAATAATTTTGAAACTTTAATGGATGGATTATATACTTAGTACCCTAAGAGAGTAATTTATGTGAAATTTAAGTAAATTTTTGCTATGTTGCCAAATTTACACCTGCTTTTAAAAAAAAAGTCAAAATAAAAAAAATGGAAAAAATGAAATGAGGTACCATCTTATTTTTCCATTTTTGATAAATTTCCATTTTTTTTTTCAATGATTTATTGATATTCTTAATCTACATAAAATTTTCCCTAAAATTCACTGTAATAGATGGTTCCAAACTTAAAACTGGCAGGACGAAGGGGGTATATTTGTACCCCAACACTTTAAATTTTTATAATATCGACAAAAATTCATAAAAATTAATGAAATTTTGGGGGACGTGTTCTAAGTATCCTAACTTAAAATGTCACGAAGTCCCAAAAAACTTTGAGCAGTTTTGACAAATGGCGTCAAAAAAAATGGCCTGGGGTACAAATCTACCCCCCCCCCCCCTTAGGCTCACAAGGGTTAAAATTCTAAGCGTTAAACTGACACCTTTCACTGGAGCTTCCTGAACTTGAGGAGTTGATTGTAGGGCCGAACGAACATGTCGGGTACGCGGCACTATTGCCCTCTCAATTTATTCAAATCATGAATGCGCGCGAGTGAACTCTATATACGCAGAAAGGGAGAGTGATATAAAAATACGCGACTATGGGGATACTCGGGGTAGAGGATGAGTTGAGGTCACGATAAAAATTTTTCGCGGCGCGAAAAGCGCGAGTCAGGGGAAAGCGGCGGATTGCGGATAGCGCATGCGAAAAAAAACATAAGAGAAAAAGAAAAGAAAAGAAGAGAGAGAGAGAGAGAGAGAGAGAGAGAGAGAGAGGGGAGGGGAGAGAAAAGAGAGAGAGAGAGAGAGAGAGAGAGAGAGGAGAAAAATACAAAGTCTACGTCTATGGCCTCATGGATGTCCGAATCCTAGACTTGTCTGTGGGGTCTCGCTCTCATTAATCTCGCCAACCCCTTCCCCCTCAAACCCCCTTTCTATTTCCAGCCCCCCCCCCCAAACGCTGCCTTCTATAACGTCAACGACTTCTCTCCCTCTATCTTCCCCTCTCTCTTTCTCTCTGAAGTTCTCTCTTAATCCGAGGAACTTGGTTGAGATTGGTCGGTCCGAGCAGATTCACGGCAGATTTTCGGCGCACAGTGAGCCCCGAAAATGGGTTCAGTGCGGAACTGCCGTTTTTCGTATAAAAAACAGCATTTTGAAATTCACCGATTATTCCACCATTATACTCAGATTAGTTCAGTGTATGACTGGAATGCTCGAAAAAACTCGCTTCTGTATTCTTTTTTCAAGGTGGAGTCGTCGGTGATTTAAAAAAAAAAAAAAAAACTTGCGGATATTTTAATGAATGAACGGAGTTTTCCCCCGATGGAGAAAAGATTACACATCAGAGTATTTTCGAGCATTCGAGCCATACACTGAACTGAAATGTGTAATCTTTTTTTAATCGGTGCGGAATCATCGGTGAATTTTAAAATTTTCATTAAAATACGCAAAACGGCAGCTCTTTCGAGCGTTTTAAATTCGCAAAGACACCTCATCAAATCGGCTACTGCAGTCAGTGGCGTCATTTCAGGTTTTGCCGGGGGGGGGGGGCGGCGGAAAAAAATTTACGATCCCCCCACCCCCAATAAAATACGCTGCCCATCCAGATCTTTTGTCACCTTACAAAGTGTTTTTTTGCTTACAATTTTGTTTAGGCAAATTTTGGGATTAAATACATTTTTTTCCTGACGGTAATACATTCCTTGACCTATATTCGCTAAACTTGACAACCCCCTTTTCTTTCTTTTTTTTCTTATACCCTTTTTTTTTTTTTAACTTTTCCGATCTCCTCAACATATCCACTGTCCCCTCCCCCCAAAAAGACACTACTCTGGCTACAGTAAGATGTCTGAATGAAAACGAAAAATTTCCCAAACTCTTCCTCTAAGAGCTTTCTTACTCCTTTTGGTCCTGTTAAAAGCTGTGAAGTCTAAGCGCTCCATGTCATACCTTTAAATTTCCCCAATCTCTAAAATGTTTATGGGATCGTCTATTTAAAGCTAGAGTATAGCGAGTCAGGAAGACCTGCCTGATAACATAGGGGTCCTTTTCCACAGAAAAAAAAGCACGTGCTCTAGACACGATCCATATACACACCAGTACGGAACGTGCTCAGAGCACAATCTTTTCAGGTTCTGGACACGGCGGAATGCGTTTCAGACACAAACTCAACCTAAATAGATCGCGCTCAGAACTCGTTCCGGTACTGGTGTGTTCATTTCGTGTCTAGAACACGGAAAGTTCGTGTCTGGAGCACGACCATTTTTTTCTGTGTCGGATCGTTCCGTTTACACATTAAAAAAGCACCCAAATCTAATCCCGGTTTGATCAAATCCCTGTTTGATTATACACAGCTGTTGGTCCGCGCGAACACAAATTATAGTGCTACCCGGGCTATAACCTGATGTTCATGGTCCTTGGGACTCACAATGAGTTGCAAAAAACGCATTGTGTCGCGCTGTATTGTGTTTGTGCTGTATTTTGTTTGTGCTGTATTGTACTGCGCTATGTTGCGCTAATCCTCTCCGACTCGTCGCATATGTATACTATGTATATATACTGTGCGAATCCTCATGTCAATAAAAAGTTGGGTATAGGTATAATATTCTGATGCATTATGTATTTTATTGTTTTGTATAAAAAGGGTTTTGGGTTTTAAATGCGTTGTGATATATTTTTGGCTGTAAAAGGGTTAACTTATTCGAACTAGCCAAAGGCGGTGGCCTTCACCGATAGAATGGGGGATCTTGCCAACTTTTACTGTAAGCGATTGAATAGATAATTATTGCGTATAAAAACCATAGAAAAAGCGATGATGAGTTTGCAAAAAGATCGCGTAATTCGCTCACAAACTCACAAAATGACTATGAAGTTTAAGGTGTGATGGCGGAGCTGCATGGGGTTCCATGGGAGATTCCTATCTAATTTGAGGTTTTCCTATGCGTGTTCCTTCATGGAGAGAGTGACAAATTAGATAGGGATCTACTTTGATATCTTCATAGCTCCGCCATCTTCGTTCTTAAACGGCTAAACGCAATTGCCATGCCATGGGGAATTCCTGTCTAACATGTCACTCTTTCTATAGAAACACGTGAGAGGAAAGCCTCAAATTAGATTTGAATCTCTCAGGGTAAATACCTGCGTTGTTCCATCACTACGCACGCTTTAACTGCCAATTAATTATTATGTGAGTCCATGATGAGTGAATTTCACAATTTAATGTGCTCACCTTAATTTTTGCTAGATTTTACACGAGAATTGATCGCTTATGGCAAAAGTTAGCAAGAGCCCCCCCCCCTCCCCCCAATTATTCACATCCAATTCGGAATTTGCATTTTTACGAGTAAACTGTTAATGTTTAAATGATTTACATCTAAATTGTTAACAACTGACTTTTACAACCACACTGTTAGAAATGTTCACTCCAACTCCGGTACATAAAGCAATGATTTCTCCCGGTATATAGTTTTGGGAGTAAGATATTTGTGTAGTAGAAAATGGTGCGTGAAAAGGAGTAAAATATAGTAATAACTTGCACTTTTCCAGAGTTAAAACGTGATTTTACTCCACAGAGGTGGAATGAACAGTGAACATCCTCTTAGATAGTATTTCCGCTCTTTACTCCCGGTTCATTTTATTTTTACTACATGTGAGAGTATAATTACCCTCATTTTTATGTTTACTCCGAATTTCCCTCCGGATTTTTGGACCGATTTTTAATAGTGCACATTGTATAGCCTCGCATTTGTGTCGCACCAAACTCAAAGCGAAAATATGCAATCGCGTCGACTGCCCAAAGAACACAGAGAATTAATTGTCAGACGCAGATAAAAATTGTTTCTGGAGAAACCCTTTTCTTTTAATTTTAACCTTCGTCACTTTTATCAGTCAGTTCTTAAAAAGAGGCAAACTCTTATTATTAATCATTAAAAGGACTATTATTTATCCCAAAAGAGGTAATTTCCTTGTTTTTTTACGGCTTTATGTAACAAATTAATAACCAAGGTAAAAGTGTTAAGGTGATAAAAGTGATAAAGGTTATGGATTAAAAGAAAAGGGTTTATATGGAAACAATTTTTAACAGACACGCCAACTAAATAAAAAAAAAAACCTCTTGGCCCCTCGATCTGCTCATCGCGACCATATGTGCGGTGAGTGGAGGCACCGCGCCTCATTATAAATGAACGTCGACTCTTTGAAAAAACGCTCCTGGCGGTTGAGATTGTAATTAAAATGTAAACAATAACCAGCTCTCAAAGAGCTTGAACTGTGTTCCTCTCTCATTCTTTCCCTCCTGTAGTCCTCTGTACTCTGTAGTGCTGTATTACATTGAAAGAAAAGCCAACTAACGCACACAAATTACGTTATCAATGGAAGATCAATTGATATTTATATAGTTGGCCCTGCATGAGGGTAAGTATACGTACAGGTTTTTATACGCCCTCGGAAACATTTTTTAAACACACATCATTGTAATGGATAAGTAAGGTATCTTCATCGATGGTTTTTGTAGGGCAAGTTCAAAGTTAATGAAGATTCCAAGGGGCGAAGTGGGTTTTAGAAAACAGTGCTGCCAGATTCTCCTATAAATTACCAAATTTTACATTAAGTTTCTATTGGATGTATAGGAGTATAACAAAAACATCCATTTCAGGGAAACTGCAAAATTCGAGGAGACTCACCGCTTAAAATAAAGTCACTAGTGGCTAGGGGTTAGGGCACGTTCAAAATTAATGAAGATTCCGAGGGGCGAAGTGGGTTTTGGAAAACAGTGCTGCCAGGTTCTCCTATAAATTACCGAATTTTACAACAAGTTTCTGGTGGATGGAGGTCGTAGGAGTAACAAAAACATCCATTTCAATGAAAAACTGCAAAATTCGAAAAGACCCACCGCTTAAAATAAAGTTCCTAGTGGCAAGGGGTTACAAAACATCCATATCAAGGAAAAACTGCAAAAGTCGAGGAGTTCCACCACTATAAATGTTTTTTGTGGCTATAGAAATATCTAAAACACCCATTTCAGATTTTTTTTTGTTTTTTGTTTTTTTTGTTTTTTTCTTTTCTTTTCAGAAAAAAATATTGTCGAAATAACAGTTTCTTTGCCAACTTGTTTTCTGGCGCTCAAAATGCTTACCTACCTCGGTTAATCTAGCTCTGTACACTGAGCCGTTAATTGATAACTGCGTCGTTATAAAGCACAAATCGAAAAAACAGGTAAAACCTCGCGATAGCATCGTGCATCGAACGAACACCGTGTTTAATGAAGTCCTATAGGAGGGGGAGGGGCGTAGGGGGGTCTTGGTGGTCAGATTTAGCAGTTCAGAGCGCAAAAAAAAACCCATCACCCATTCTTGGTTATAAACGCAAAACGCGTTACACCCGAGGCGCCAGCACCAAGCTCTTTTTCATTGGAATATATTTCAAATTTATAGTCCCGTTTCGGGCGTTTATACAAATAAAATTAAAAAAAAAACCTCACTCAAGGACAAGCCTCAGTTTCATTTATTCAACTTTATAATTTAATAAGCGTGGAATGAAATTGCTCATATAATGAAGACATTAGTCCTCCACAGGAAGATTACTTTACAGTGCGCGGTAGTAGCACATATGGGGCGTTTTTCACTCATCGGTGCAGTAAAGATTACAGAAAGCAATATTTTTGTCATATATAGATAATACTGCGACACTGAGATGCGTATAATCTTTATTGCACCGGTGCGATTTTCCGGTGAATTCTAAAATGCCGCCACTCTGTGTGCTCAGAGGACTTCAAACCAGGGCTGCCGTTTTGCGTAGAATCAATGCTATTTTTCAATTCACCGATGATTCCACCGGCTGAGAAAAGATTGCACAATTCAGTTCAGTGCATGACTATGATAAACTGAAATACTACTCGCATCTGTAATCTTTTCTCAACCGGTGGAGTCGTCGATGACTTTAAAACACTTGCGGATATTTTAATTAATCAACGAAGTCTCCACCGATTGAGGAAAGATTACAGATCAGAGCATTTTCGTGCATTACAGTCATGCACTGAACTGAACTGTGTAATCTTTTCTCAACCGGTGGAATCATCGGTGACTAGTAAAATAGGTTTGATTCTACGTAAAACAGCAGCCCTGCTTCAAACGCCGCTTGATGGCGTTGCGTTAGAAAAAATATGGCCGACTTTTCTTGGCGGCTCTTTTGCTTACAGTGTCTAATCGTTAGGACGTGAGTTAGCACAGTCTAATCATAACGTATATATTAAATTGCGTTAGGAGATTATTAATGATGCTGACTATTGGATTTTGATGAGGATTAACGGTTGAATGGTGGAAATCGTCATGCCATCCAAGGGGCAAGGGCCGCAGCGCAGTGTGGAATATATGTATAGGATGCTGCAAAGAATAAATGAATCCATAGTGTATATGAGAGGAGGAGATGATGGAGTTAGTTAGCATAGATTCAAAAGAGAAACAACCGACGTACGGTTGCTTACAAACCCAAGGGCGGATCCAGCATATGGCAACCATGTATTCTTCCCATTTGAACGTATGAGGAAGAATCGATTCTCGAGGGGGCCATGGCCCCTTGACTAATCGATTGTTTCTCACGCATTCAAATGGGAAGAATACACAGTTGCCAGATCGCTGGATCCGCCCATGCGAGTTACAGTATTGTTAGATGGGAATCTCCCATTATTACTGCCCTCAGTCACCATTACGCAGATTACGCTCTCTCAAATAAAAGCCTTTATTGAGTTTAGGAGTTGTTGTGTTGTTGTTGTGTTGTTGAGTTGTTGTTGTTGTTGTTGAGTTTATTAAATCGCGTATCGCAAAAGTGTGCAACCACCCCATTACGATGAGCTATAATTAAAAATTTAGAAAATTCATTCACAGTCTCACAAATGACTTTAAAGTTCAAGGCATAATGGTTGAGCTAAGCAGGTAGGTATGTACCGTGGGATATTCCTCTCTAAGAAGCTTTCCTCTGTGTGTTTTGACATAGAGAGAGACAAAGTATAGATAAGAATCTTCTATGTTACCAGTATAGTTCCACCATCATTGCTCTTAAATGACAGAGCAACGCAGTTGTTATAAGGTGAATTCCTGTCTAATTTGTCACGCCCGCTAAAGAAACACAAAGAGGAAAGTCTCATATTAGATTGGAATCTCTCATGGTGCCTGCGTGACGCCGCCATTACGTTGCGCCTTAAACTTTAAAGTAATTTCGTGAATCTTTGAGTGATGTCCTATTGTTTCTCCAACCTAATAAATATTCAGAAGTTTGATTTTCTCGTTGAATTTGAATGGGGCAGTTGCAATAAGGGTCTGACATAATGTATTTTTTTATAAAGAAAATGAAAGTACTCGATGGCCTAAGAACAAAGATGCCTTCGGTTTCTAATTAAGTCCCATTGTTCCGGATACGAGATTTTGTCCCAAAATACATTGTTTTAAACGGGAATTCCACGCAGTGATGAAGTCACTATGCACACTTTTTTTTTTTTTTTTTTTTTACACGTGTGTATCTCCAAAACCGTGACACTCGGGAAAAAACCAAAGGCACCATTGTTTTCAGCTCATCAAGAACTATCATTTTTCCGATAAAAAACGCACAGTTTCAGGCCCTTGCCACTGCCCCATTAGAGATGAATTTGACAGGAACAAGCTTTGACCAAAACAACCGCAAGACTTGTTGAATAGGATCAGAATTCGGTGAGTGCGTGAAGTGTGCGGTTTCGCAACCATACGGCATGGCATACGGTCACTAGCGAGTCCAAGTTATTGTCCTTCTCTCTCTTCTCCAATTAGAATGCATGTGTTAGCAAAGGATAGGAGAGGGGGCGAAAATCACGTGACTGCCCCTTATCTATCATACGCGTTCTAATGGGAGAAGAGAGAGAAGAATAGATTCCTAGCGGATCCAGGAAATTGTCCTTCTCTCTCTTCTCCCATTAGAATGCATGTGTTAGCAATGGATAGAAGAGGGGCGAAAATCACGTGACTGCCCCCTAATCCGTCCTTTTCTATCATACGCATTCTAATGGGAGAAGAGAGAGAAGAATAGATTCCTAGCGGATCCAGGAAATTGTCTTTCTCTCTCTTCTCCCATTAGAATGCATGTGTTAGCAATGGATAGAAGAGGGGCGAAAATCACGTGACTGCCCCCTAATCCGTCCTTTTCTATCATACGCGTTCTAATGGGAGAAGAGAGAGAAGAATAGATTCCTAGCGGATCCAGGAAATTGTCCTTCTCTCTCTTCTCCCATTAGAATGCATGTGTTAGCAATGGATAGAAGAGGGGGCGAAAATCACGTGACTGCCCCCTAATCCGTCCTTTTCTATCATACGCGTTCTAATGGAGAAGAGAGAGAAGAATAGATTCCTAGCGGATCCAGGAAAGTGTCTTTCTCTATCTTCTCCCATTAGAATGCATGTGTTAGCAAAGGATAGAAGAGGGGGCGAAAATCACGTGACTGCCCCTTATCTATCATACGCGTTCTAATGGGAGAAGAGAGAGAAGAATAGATTCCTAGCGGATCCAGGAAATTGTCCTTCTCTCTCTTCTCCCATTAGAATGCATGTGTTAGCAATGGATAGAAGAGGGGGCGAAAATCACGTGACTGCCCCCTAATCCGTCCTTTTCTATCATACGCGTTCTAATGGGAGAAGAGAGAGAAGAATAGATTCCTAGCGGATCCAGGAAATTGTCTTTCTCTCTCTTCTCCCATTAGAATGCATGTGTTAGCAAAGGATAGAAGAGGGGGCGCAAATCACGTGACTGCCCCCTAATCCGTCCTTTTCTGTTATACGCGTTCTAATGAAAAAAGAGAGAGAAGGATAGATTCCTAGTTGGTCCAAGTTATCGTCCTTCTCTCTCTTCTCCCATTAGAATGCATGTGTTAGCAAAGGATAGAGGAGGGGGCGAAAATCACGTGACTGCCCCCTAATCCGTCCTTTTCTATCATACGCGTTCTAATGGGAAAAGAGAGAGAAGGACAGATTCCTGGATCCGCCAGAGCATACGAGCTCCTACATTCGATTAAGGGGCGATGTTAATGTTTGGTTTCAAACTTTGTCATAATTGGTGGAAGTTAAGTATCGCTTTGTGAAGGCCGGAATTCAGTCATCAAAACTTGTTCGAAAACTCCTTGATTGAGGTTCGGAATCGATTTGACTGCATCGATTTGCCGTTGGCGGTGTTGAATTATTTATTTAACATCGGAACGGGTTGACAAAGTCGAGAACAGCTTCGATCAATATGAGATATCGCCGTCATCAACGTGGGCAACGCACGCCGCGGCCGCGCGGCCACCGAACCGTGGGACTGAATGAACAGTTAAACAAGACGCCAAGGATGTTAAACAGGGAGGGGGTGGAGTGAGAGGGGGGGGGGGGGGGGGGGGGGGGGGCGGGGCAGAAGAGGAAGAAGCGTGGAATGATCACGATGGAAATAAACGAGACATCAAACGATCAAAAATTCGACTACCAACAAATGCCCGTCTTGGACAATTTAATGAACTTCGATCATTCAATCGTTATCGTTTCGACCGGTTTTCCGCGAGAGGGCGGGCGAGACGCGCTGCAGCCGGCACACAATGGTAAAAGAGCTCGTGAATGAGTCGGACGCTACTGATAGTTTATGAGCCCTAATGGGGCTCTTGCAAACTTTTGCTATGCTCAAATGAATAGTACAATATGATGTAATAACCAGCGAAAATCACGAAAACCACACCATAAAAAAGTCTACAATTCAGTAATAAACACACACAACTGCTATCACAGAATACTCTAATCAGAACGGAAACTCTAATTAATTTTGAAACATTCTTTACTTCGGGCCGCCATGTTCGAAAGTGAGTATCTTCGGCAATCTTCGGCAGATCTTCGGCAACTGGCCGAGTTGTGATTGGTTGTATATAGCCTGAAAAAGCATGTCCGCCATCTTGAGAAGTGAGTAGGCACAGTTGCCAGTTTGTGCTGGTAAATTCCAAATCTTGTTTCCATTGGCTCTTATGGGAGTTTCCCTTCTGATTGTATTATTCTGTGCTGCTATAACGGCAAGTTTGTAATGACGGTTCAATGCAGGTGTCGTGGGAGATTCCTGTCTATTATGTCACTTTCTCTACAGAAACACAGAGATATGTCTTAATTTAGATAGGAATCTCCCATGATACCTGCGTTTCTCCGTCATTGAGCCCGATTTTGAGAGTGAATTTCATCGTGATTTTTTAGTGTACTCATCGTCGTTTTTACAGTTTTTGAAGCAAGAATCAACTTTTCAATCCCCTACAGCAAAAGTTTGCAAAGGCCCCATTCGAATAGATGAATAAACAGTCGGGGACATAAAGTATATTCGACGACTCTCTTTATACAGTTTTGCTTACACAAAAAAACGGAATAAATCTCTTTGGTAACGCTGACAAATCCTTTGAGAGAAAAATGATCCAGCAAAAGACTTTAGTAGAGCTGCTACCCAAAGGTTTTGTACGACTAAAGAAATTTTGCTGGGTGAGCCAAAGATTTTGTTCGCACAACTAAAGTTTTTTGCCAGGTCGTTTAACGACCAAAAGGGTTTTTGAACTAGTAGTTTTTTTTTTAAATTCCAACTTTTCAAATAGGAATGATTTTTTGAAAATGGGTCGAAATCGAACTTTGACCTTCGATGTCTCAAAAACGAAAAACGATATTGATCTTCAGTTTTCGCCAAAATGCTCAGTTTTGTATGCCTTTTTTAACGATGCGATGTAGCACAAGATAGGGGGGTCGTGATTAGGAAATGTTGAGTCAGGGGCCAAAAACCCCCCTGAATTTTTTTGGGGGGTTTAGAGGAAAATGGATCCCTTCACGGTAATGTTCACCCCCAAAAACCTGTGCTCGGTTTTGACATAATTACGCACCTTTCTCGAGATACAGGGGGTGGCCAGGACAACTGAAACATACTACATACTGTAAACTGATAGTCGATTAAAATTGGTTTACGTCATATTTTCCTGAAGGTTTGCATGTTTTTGGTTCGTGCACGTCATCTTCCATCCCTCTCACCCTCACCGTCTCACGTGACTCGGCATTAACGCTGTGTTTCCAAGCAAGTAGAAAGATTACTTGCTTTACTGCAAGGATCTAGAGTCAAAACACCTCTAACAATAAGGTGCAAACAGTTCAAAATTTCATTTTGCCTCATCTCACAGGATCATTTAACTCGTAGATGTATGTATAATTACAAGCAGTTGCATGAGTTTTATACGTCGACGATTCGACGTAACTCACATTTCACAATGCACGTACATGAACGTGAAATGTAAGTGTAAATAGCCTGAGCTTTCCTAGGGTTTGAGAACTCAACATTAAGGAAAAAAATACAATAAAGAAAAGAGTGCGTTGTTTTCACCTGTGGTGCGGGTTGCGTCAAATCTTCGACGCAGGACTTCTGCAACTGCATTCACTTTTTCCACGGTCCATGTAAGACAGGTCAGTCCGATAGCAAAGTAGTCTTTGTGACCAACTAGGGAAACCATGTTATTCATATGGGGGTTGATTTCCCGAGTTGGTCAAGGTTCATTTAAACAGGCCCGTAGTCCGATCGCACTATAATCTTTTGCTCCCTCCGCAATCCGCAGAATATGCCGGCATGTTAGACCCGACCAAATCGGAAAAACAACCCCCATTTCCTGACTTGGTTACAAAGACTACGGCGCCATCGGACTGACCTCTTTAAAATGTACCTTGACCACTGGCGCAACCAAGATCTCTTCCATCTCTCTCATTTCCCATTTGAATGTATGAGTAGGAAAAGGACAGAAAGAGGGAGTTTTATCCCGTTGTCCATCCTTGTCTAACATACTTTTTTTAATGGAGAAAAGAGAGAGAGATGGAGAAACTTTCGGTGCGCTACTGACCTTGACTTTTTCGTCATACCCATCGTTAAGACGGTCTCAATAAGAAACGCTGTTGGTCCAGAATTGTATAAGACTAGACTGTTGCTTTATAGTGACCACCGTTACATTATCCGTTTTTAATAACTATTATACCCACGAGTATATAGCCTTCGTGAAGCTATAGATATCAGAGAAAACTTATCGATAGTAACCATAGCAACAGTCAAGTCTTATAATGTTCAACCATAGCCATCACTCATAGTCCAGATCAAGGAAAAAGAGATTATCCCGATAGTCCCCCTTGTCCAAAAAGCCAAAAATAGTAAATTTGGGGTTTCTCGCTATCCCGAGTTGGGCCCAATCCCTCTCTTGGGGTTTGAGAACCGCTGTTGTCCGAATTGGAAGTTGCATGGGGTGAAAACCAATTTTCCCGTATTCTACTCGTTGCGTACACACACACGCGATGAATGACTTCGGTAACCAAAGAACATAAGTCTTAAATTTTAAACCCAATCCCAACCCCATAGCCCAGAGGCAAGCGAAAAATAAATTACCCGGGACCTGCCCATAAAGTAGTTTCCCATTTGGGGAACCTTTGTTTGAAAGTTTTCCCGAATTTTTTGGAAAAGTTCAAGCTAAAAACCCTTTCGTTTCCCCGAAAGGAACGCGATTCTTTTCCCCAAAATTATGTTTGTATGAAAGGAACAGGATCAATACATCGAATCCCCGACCCCCATAAAAGATCCGATTTAACCAGCGGAAAGATATTGTTTGGTTCTCTCCCCTTTGGGTCTTCTTTTCCATCTGTTTGTAGGGTCCCAACCCTTTGGGAAAAACCCGTGCCCCAAAAATCCTATTCCTTCTCTCTCTCTCTCTCTCTCTCTCTCTCTCTCTCTCCCTCCCTCTCTCCCCCTCTCTCCCCCCTCTCCCTCTCCCCTCTCTCCCTCTTCTCACCCTCTCTCCACCCGTCTCTATCCCCCCCCCTCTCTCTCTCCTCTCTCTCTCTCTCTCTCTCTCCTCTCTCTCTCTCCCTCCCCTCTCTCTCCTCTCCCCTCTCCCTCTCTCCCTCTTCCCCCTCTCTCTCTCTACCCCCCTCTCCTCTCCCCTCCTCTCTCCTCTTCCACCCCCCTCTCCACCTCTCATCCCCCTCTCTCTCCTCCCCCCTCTCTCTCTCTCCTCTCTCTCTCTCTCTCTCTCTCTCCTCTCTCTCCCCTCCTCTCTCTCTCTCTCTCTCTCTCTCTCTCTCTCTCTCTCTCTCTCTCTCTCTCTCTCTCTCTCTCTCCTCTCTCTCCCTGGCCATTTAAACGCATGTCTTAGAAAAGGATAGAAGAGAGGCGATAATCACGTGACTGCACCTGATTCCGTCCTTTTCTAACGCACGGATTTTAATGGGGAAAAAAGAGAGAAGGATAAATCCCTGGATCCGCCGGCGGATGCACATGGATCTAGGTTTCACGTTCATTATTATTGGTAATGTTATATAGCTTTGAAAGGAGAATCGAGAAAGGACATACCATAAAGACATCGCACGGACGTTCCGTAGCTAGGTCCCATTGTGCGGGTTGATGTCATTTGTTGGCTGATTTCAGAGCATAAATCAGTGCCAGTTAGGAGGAAAATTTTTACCGACCATTATATCAAGATTAAGAGTCGCGAGAATTCCCGATCCGATCGAGACATAAAAGAATTCGCCTGTCCGCAACATTATAAAAGAATCAAAAGGACATTCGAAACGGGGAATTAATTGTAAGCTCCTTTCGTCCTTATCTTATCTCCCGACTCCCGCTCGTGGACGCGAGGGTCGCAGAGGAACGCATACTTTTCTCGTGGCTTTTCTCTTTCCCATATTTCTCGACTCTGGATACTTGTCTCTCTCTCAAAAGCATCGACAAACTAATTTTAGTTTGCATGGATTGCAAGGGAACATGATGGGTTACTCTTGGTTGAGTGTGGTTGGTTTAGCGTTGCAATTTAAAAAAAAAAAAAAAAAAAAAAAAAAAAAAAAAAAATTGGATTCAAATTCTCGCGTTTCGTTTTACAGTTGTGAAACCGCGTTGTTTAGATACATATAGTTTTGAGTCATTTTTTGTGGACAAGCTGAATTCATCTGTTTTCTGAAACGTAACTTGTACTTATATGACGGTGACGGGGTCAAAGATATCTAGTCAGGATATGCAATACGCAACGCTTACGATTATCGCACATCGAACCTCTCCTTGACAATTTGTGGACATCCCCCCGCGCGGCCCCTCGAAAAATTCCTGGCAACGTCACTGGTTGACTCTCCAACACAGAAAAAGTTTGAAAAACCCCTTTCGGTGAGTTCTCCGTCCACCCAGCGACTTAATGTTTTTCTCTTTCTCTTCGTACCTAGAAATGCATGTGTTAGAGGAGGATAGAGAGCTTAGGTCTGTGATTGCCCTCATTTTAGACTTTGACAATTATCGTGAATTGAGATTGATTGAGATTGATTGAGATTGATCGACAACCACCCAATTATTTAAGAAATCGACCGACCGTCAATTAATCGAACGATCGTCAATTAATTGACCAACCGTCAATTAATTGACTGATGGTCAATTAATTGACTGATGGTCAATTAATTGACTGATGGTCAATTAATTGACTGATGGTCAATTAATTGACCGACCGTCAATTAATTGACCGACCGTCAATTAATTGACCGACCGTCAATTAATTGACCGACCGTCAATTAATTGACCGACCGTCAATTAATTGACTGATGGTCAATTAATTGACCGATGGTCAATTAATTGACCGATGTTCAATTAATTGACCGACCGTCAATTAATTGACTGATGGTCAATTAATTGACTGATGGTCAATTAATTGACTGATGGTCAATTAATTGACCGACCGTCAATTAATTGACTGGTGGTCAATTAATTGACTGATGGTCAATTAATTGACTGATGGTCAATTAATTGACCGACCGTCAATTAATTGACTGATGGTCAATTAATTGACCGACCGTCAATTAATTGACTGATGGTCAATTAATTGACTGATGGTCAATTAATTGACTGATGGTCAATTAATTGACTGGTGGTCAATTAATTGACCGACCGTCAATTAATTGACCGACCGTCAATTAATTGACCGACCGTCAATTAATTGACCGACCGTCAATTAATTGACTGATGGTCAATTAATTGACCGACCGTCAATTAATTGACTGACGGTCAATTAATTGACTGACGGTCAATTAATTGACTGACGGTCAATTAATTGACTGATGGTCAATTAATTGACCGACCGTCAATTAATTGACCGACCGTCAATTAATTGAGATCTCGTCAATTAATTGAGATATCGTCAATTAATTGAGATATCGTCAATTAATTGAGATGTAGTCAATTAATTGAGATATCGTCAAATAATCGAGTATTTTTCCCTACACCTGAACAATTTCTGATCAGCGTGATCATGCTTACAAATAGTGTTGTTGTTGAGCGAGTTCATATTTGCGTCGTGGTTGTCTGGGTTTCTTCTCGACGCTCGATGCGCCGTGCGTTACTTCACCTCACCCGCCACAGCGTGCTCCGTCATTTTTCGACACTCCTCTCTGTCTCTTTCCCTCTTTCTTTCTCTTATCTCACCCATCACTCACGCACCATCACCGCAGCCGGTCATTTCCCACTCAAGAATTCACCCCATTAGACTGCCCAGTGCCCATGCTTGTGTCACATCCGTGTTCACTGAGTTCACTGCAGTTTGTCGTACGGTTATTCTCACAATCACATTCATACACGAGCCTCGCCCCTTTGATTATGAAAGTCGTTTTGACGCTCTTCTATCTTCCTACTATGAATTACCCTTGTTTTTCGGCTCATCCGTCGAGGAGGTTTTATTTTGTTTTTCTTTCTTGACCATCGCATCGGCCGCTTAAAAAGGCAAGTCTAAGAGCTACGACAAAGCTCAATTAAACGCAAATATTTTCATTTGCAAATATCTCGAGACATTTGTATACTCAACCGATTTCAATGAACTTTTTTTTAATATTTTCGAAACGCGTTCGTTTGAACAACAGAAATCGTCAGAATTACCACATAAGTAAAACTATTATGTAGTAGGTAATATTGATGTAATTTGTCATCACAATGCACTATGTTTGGAAAGAGTCCTCCCCCCCCCCCGTTTATATTTTTGAACGGTTGCAGATAAATAAAACAAAAAAAAACAAAAAAAACCCCGGTACAGCGGTTTGTCATCACAATACACTATGTTTAGAAAGAGTCCTCCCCCCCCCTTTATATTTTTAAACGGTTGCAGATAAAAAAAAAAAAAAAAAAAAAAAAAAAAAAAAAAAAAAAAAAGGAACAGGGGTAATTTTGTCATCACAATACTCTATGTTTAGGAAGAGCCCTGCTCCTATCCCCCCCGTTATATTTTTGAACGGGTGCAGAAAAAAAAAAAAAAAAAAAAAAACCGGACCAGGGGTTCAGTGGCGGATCTAGAAATATATAAAGAAGGCTAAAGCCCAAAAGGAGAGGGGGGGGTTAACGTCGAATTTGTCAATGAAAGCCCGCATCACTTTTCCAAAAATCCCCTCGAAGACTGCGCAAAATTTTGTTTATTACAGTCCCTTTATTACCGCCTTGGTCCACCTATGGCCCGATATTCATACCGTTTGTCTGACAGAGTAGGGCAAAAATTATTCGGAAATTATTCGGTGAGTCAGGCAACGCCGAATCAATCGAATTAATCTACGAATAATTCTACAATTGACCTATATCGTCCGTGTGTTTTCTTTTCCTCAGCTCAGGTAGCAGATCCAGTTTTCAGTGTTGCCGGAGTCATTTCATTAACTCTCATTATTTGGTTGCCCAACTCTTCCGTATGAGTGCTAGTTTTAAGCGTTCCCAAAATTTTTATTGGCGTATTTTGTAGGGGGGTGGGGGGAGGATTAGCCCAAACTTATGATTTCCAAGTAACTTATATCTTGTTCCGATCGTTACGAAAAGGTGCTCAAAACTGAGCATTTCAGCGCAAACTCCGGATTAATTTTTTTTTATTATTATTTTATTTTACTGTCGAGATCCGATCAAGGTCAACGTTCTATCTTGGTTCATTCTCAAAAATCAAAACACTTTTTTAAAAATTCAAAAGGAGAGAAAAAAAAAAAAAAAAAAAAACACTAAAACCCCCTTAGGAGTTGAAAATTCTGTAAAAACTGTAAAGTAAGTTACTTGCAGACAAAGAAGTTTTGAAATAGTAAACGTTTGGTTTTAGCGCCTATTTTTAAAATGTTTGCCTCTCAGGCGAAGGCAACCTCAAAAACTGCGATGGACGACTTCCATTAAATAATAGATGAGAGGGAAATGTAGATTAAATTTTTGGCGAACCCGTATTTATTTCGGAAAAGTACTTGCTTATTATAGTATTTTAAATTCGTCGCTTTGAAAATGCTGACTCTTTAAAATAGGAGTGATATTTTGATGAAAATGGGTTTAAATCGAACATTGACCGTTTATTACATCGGAAACGGAAAACAATAACGATCTCCGACGATTTGCGCAAGAAGGCATAGAATTTCTCGCCCTTCCGAATGCTGTATCTCAAGGAAGGATCCCCCCCCCCCGAAGTTAAGAAAAAAAAATTACGTTTTTAGATGAGCTTTTCGCAAACATTTTATGGAATGTCACATTTACTATTTTTATTTTATTTTTTTCCTTTCCCTTTATTCGTCCTGTTCATCCTAAATATGTTACCCATAAAAATCGCTATTCCACTCTTACAATTTAGGTAAATTAAAGAAACACCACCTTCAAAAATGACAACAGTGTTACATAAAGTCCCCCCCCCCCAAATCACATTTAGGAGGAATCCTCTACATCAGAATACTTAAATGCGGCCTTCGACTTATCACTCTTGTCACAAAGAGCGTAATCAATGTGGCAACGTTGCATTTGGTCTATTTAAACACATTCAAAACATATAATTCGATTTACCATCGTATACTCGCCTTCAATTTTCTTAAACTTGTCAAATAGAAACGTTACCGGATTACACGCAAAAGCCTCGCCGCGGGGGCGCCTAAGATGAAATTGGACTTATGAAACAAAATCAATATAGTAATGAAGGAGAAAAATTGCATGGAAGGACAGACAGTATACATACATATTTAAAAAGAAGTTCAATTTGTTGCTCCTAATATTCAAGTTTGGGAGATTGGTTGGTTCGGAACTAATTTAGCGAAACGTGCGATGTAGCAACGTTGCATTTCGTCAATTTAAATCTGTGATACGGAGATAAAATCCTAGGGTGTTGTGTAGGCTTGCATAGATATCTAAAACATAATATTTGTTTTATGGTTTTAATTATGGCCAAGTAAAAAAAGAGAAGATAAAATGCCATCATTTTCCAATAGCCCCCCCCCCCCCCCATCCTTGATGTTTTTGACACCCTGGCGAAGCTTGTCGTTTATGCCTACAAGCTCCCTTCCTATCATCGCACGCTTCACCACTCTTCAAAAAGCAAATGGATTTGGGGGGGGGGGTGTTGCATAGCATGTACTAACCAAACACTTGCACTCACCGCAAGTTATACACAGGCCTGAATTTGGTTCCAACCAGCGAAAATTTTATTGAAATCGGTTCAGTACAGCTCGAGATATTCGTAAATGAAATATTGCTGTCTTCTCGTTGAATTGTATGCTCGATTTCCTTTTCGCCCTGTGTCTTTCACACTAGAGCTCGTTTCAGAAGTGTAGGCGGACCTAGACCAATAATCTTTGGAATTTGTCAACATTATTTCTGATATTACTCGATGAAAATGAATAAAAATAAAATTGAGTGTTCACTTTTCAATGAGGAAAACTTTAAAGACAAAAGCATAAAGTCAGGGGCAAATTCGGAGTTGATTTGGAGGACTAAAAGTTGAAAATTCGCCAAAGGTTATGGTTTTGGTCCGCCTACACTTCTGAAACGAGCTCTACCTTTACCTCTTCCGGAGGTGTCACTTTAGATCTTGCCTGGGGAGTGAGTAAGGCAAAAAGAACTGATAATTTTTTCTGTTGCTTCTCATGCGTTTGGTCCCAAGAAAAATTTGACCATCGAGATCTTTGATGAGTTATGATGACCCTTATTCCCTTTTTCGCTTGCAATCCAAGCAAATGGGGAAAATCACAAATTGAACACATTTATTCAACTTCTTACAAATAATTAAGAACTTTCTGGACCTAGACTCGCTAAATTCGACCGCTCTTTTTTCTATTCTTCTTTCTCTTTTCAGGATTTTTTAATTTTCCGCCTTAGCCGCTGATATATCGGCTGATAAACCCATAAAAATCAGAGCAATTTTTCGCACGATTATGCTTGTGCTTGTTACGTCCTCGAAATTACTAAAAATAAATTAGCAGAGCATGGCTTCAGTTGTAATAATAAATCTCCTAAAGCAATCAGCTGCCGGAAATTGGTTTTGTTGTTTGTAGGTTAGATTCGGCCGTATTCTTGTAAAATCTTGAGAGTCCAGGGCCCAATAAATGTACGGTACGGACGGTCCCTTGTTCTTGACCCCAAGTAGCGAGTCCTCGCTTCTGATTCGTTAGGGCTGCATTGCACCTAACGTTAAAGAACAAGGACCGTCTGTACCGTACATTTATTGGGCCCAGTTTACTAAATTACATTTTCCCCACTCACTAATGGAGGTTTGAGGCGTACATGAGGAGATCAGAAAGAAGTCGAGAAAGGGATAAGCGCTAAGCGTGAGGTGTGAGTGGAGTTGCGACAGTTTCGGGGTGAAAAAATTGAAAGACCAAGTCACCAAGCAAAGAGTAAACAAGAGTCACAATTGAATGGAAGGCCTGCGTGCGTGGTCAACGCAGATAAGAGATCGAAAACGCGGGCAAGCCTCTGGTTGGCTGTAATCGTGGTGCAAAACTGTTTTAGGCCTTATGGAAATTAACATGGGAAATTCGTTCCGCAAAGAGGAAAATAATTCGGTAAATTTTGATCACCGAAGTGTTCCGTTGCAGGAAACCGAAATTTTTGGTCCTGAGAACCGAATACTTTATTGGAAGTACCGAAGGTCCGAACACAGAATAATACAATCAGAAGGGAAACTCTAATTCATTTTGAAACATTCTTTACTTCGGGCCGCCATGTTCGAAAGTGAGTATCTTCGGCAATCTTCGGCAGATCTTCGTCAACTGGCCGAGTTGTGATTGGTTGTATAGCCTGAAAAAGCATGTCTGCCATCTTGAGAAGTGAGTAGGCACAGTTGCCAGTTTGTGCCAGTAAATTCCAAATCTTGTTTCCATTGGCTCTTATGGGAGTTTCCCTTCTGATTGTATTATTCTGTGGTCCGAAGACTTCGGTAATTAAACTTAAATTCCGCCCCTACTGAAGTTCTTTGGTACTACCAATGAACTTCGGTAGTACTAATGAACAATTCGGTACTCGAGACCGAAAATTTCGGTTTCCTGCAACCAAACACTTCAGTGATCAAATTTTACCGAATTATTTTTCTCTGTGTACTAATCTTAATTTTGTGATGGAGGTTAGGTTAATAGGTTTACGTTCACCGCCACTTCCACTGCCGTGCTAAATCTCAGTTTTGAATTGCGCGGTAAGAAAAATGGCGGCGCAAGCGCTTTTTTGGCGAACCAATAAGAGCCCAAGGTTATAGATTATCAGGTATGCTCATCTGACTTCGCGCCACAAATTCAGTGGCGTGCAGTGCAAAATCACGGCAGCCAAGATGGCCGACAAAAGCAAAAAAATAGGCCGACTCGCCCAGGCAACTTCGGGCGATACTCTCGAAGTCGCCCAAGTGAGTCGTTGTGTTTTCTGCTTTTGTCGGCCATCTTGACTGCAGTGATTTCGAACTGCGCGCCACTGAGTTCGTGGCGTGAAGTCAGATGAGCATTGAACATACCTGTATAATCTATAACCTTGGTTCGTAGGTATCTGTTCTCCATCTACCTTGGCAACACTGGATACTGCAGTCACTGCACTGATTGGAGAAATCCGTTTTTAAATAACCTGAAGCAAAAATCCGGCGGAAAGACAAAAAATAAAATGCGTACGGTAACATCACGCTGAACCGGTACTTAAAACGTAGTCAAATAGTGCCGACAACTTAAAGCTGTTCGATCGACGCAAAGGCCGGACTGAAAAATTCATGATAAAACAAGAAACAAGTGACCGTCCATCGTAATGAATGAATGAATCCAACTTATTGATAAAATATTCGTATGAGGGTGGAAAACCCATACAAGAATGGAAAAAAGAATATCGTTGGGGGCCCCAAGCCTGGGGGGGGGGGCATTGCCGCGACTGCCCTACGGTATAGTTACGGCCCTGAAGTTGCCATTTAATATCGACTTTTTAATTCCCTAAAAAAAAAATCTGGTTAGAGAAGAAGAGTCCTTGGAAGTTTCAAAACTTTTATGTTTTAAGTAAAAATGAAATTTACATCAAGGCAATACCTAATTCCTTAAATGTCTCATTTCAGTTAATATCGTGAAGTTTTGAGTGTCCTAAAGTCTGGGCGGGTGAGAGGTTTACCCCCTCCTTATCCCGGTGCCCATGAACAGTGGTGTAGGAATTAAAAAAGAGGCAAATTTTTAAAATAAATAATGTTGATGCTTTGGAGAAAATTTACTTGCCAAATGTGAGATATGGGTAGTTAAAAAAGGAGGCAGAGAAGAGCTCGGTTATCCTTATCCCTAAAGTAGATTCGATAGAGTTTTTCAACGTATCTTCAAAAAGAGTCAATGTTTGAAAAATTTACACTAAACCTTCAACAGTAAATTATTTCTGGTTAATTCCTTTCTTGGCGTGAAAACACACAAACAAGAGAGTTCAAACGAGCATTCTCGAGAGTTTTTTTTTTCTTTTTTTTTCAGTAAAACATTTGATTCAAATAGTCAATAAAAGCAAACGAGATTTGTTCAATCCTCGTAGTTATTCTAATGTCCTCAGTAGTGACCCGGATTTACCCTTTTGCCGCCTCTGGGAGCTATCTTGAAGTCGCCGCTCCTCACCGTTTATCAATGTGCTAATGGGAGATTAACCCCTTCCCCAGAAATGTTGAAAATTTGAGTGTTCTTAGATGCAATTCTCGCCTTTGTATATAGGAAAATTAACTCCAAAATGATCTCTTTTCTCCGCCCCCCCCCCCCCCCCGAACGAAACCAATCGAGACCCAGATGCACTATGATGCATAAAAATCTAAAAAAATACGCGTGTAAGAAACTTTTAGGATGAAAATGGACAGGTAATTGACTTCGAAAAAAAATTTCAAAATACACAATTTATTTATTTTATTTTGATGTAATACACATAACTCGAAGGCCTATTCATAAATTAAAGCTTAAAATAAAATAATCAGAATGGAAACTGCCGTAATAAGAGCCAATGGAAACAGTTTTTTGGATTCAATTTGAAGTTTCTCAAAATGGCGGACATATCTCTATCTGCAAGGGCATATACCGGGAAGGAGTAGAGATGCAGTCCCCAAAAAACGCCAAAGTAAGAGGGAAAATGTAATAGATTGCCTGATTGTGAAAAATGTGATATTCACGCGCTAAATGATGCCCCCCCCCCCCGTCTGGATTTTTTTCTGGACACGCCCTTGTGTCTCTGTCTTTCGCATTGCTTTATGGCTTTTAATTGGAGGCTGAAGCAGCTTCCTCGCTCGTCGTGTCTCGTTTGGGGGGGGGGGGCGAATGTTTGTAAGTTTTATTTTATTTGACATTTTATTTCACCGTAGAAATTTTGGGGCTGGGTTTTTTTCCGTTTAATTTTCTTCTTCTTTCCCTTCCCCCCTTTTTTACTATCACAGACTAAATATTGCCGATCCCACAATTTTGCCGATGTGGGCAGATGCCCTTTTTGCACCCCTCCAAATCCGTCCCTGGGTGTCTAAAGTTTCTAACAAGATTCTCCTCAATTTTATCTTTTTTCAGTAGAAAAAATTCACTAATCCAACTTCTTGAAACTTTTTCTCCCATTTTTCCAAACCAGAGACGAGACCAGTTATGATTGTGACCAACTTGACACTTTACTTCGCCTTTTAAAATTTCTTGATCGCCATAATGGTTAAATATTTACATGATCTCAGGTCCATACCACTATGTAAGAACCCGAAGCGGGCGTGCGCGAGTTTTGATGTTGAGTTTCCCTTCAACAGACTCAAAATTCAGCTTTAAAGAAGGAGGATAAGGCGATCAAGTAGCTACATGGAGAGGCAAAGAAAAAACTGATCACTGGTGAAGAGAGCAAGCAGAGGCAAAAGCGGTGATATGGGAATGAATAAAGCAAAGGGTGGACCTGGGGGGTGATCACGGAGGATCGTTTCGTTTCGTTTTCGTTATCGTTATCGTTTACGTGTAACCTTATGGGTGGCTCAACTGATCGAATCGTTTTGAGCCTCTCGTAACGATTGAAACGGTCGAAAGGAAGCGATGAGTTGGAGGCTGTCGTTTACTCGATCGTTTGAAGTAGGAAGAGGTGAGGAGGGGATCACCTGCGCGATCGAGTTGCGCAGAAGCAAGCCCATTTGATTTAATGCAAACGATAACGATAACGATACCGAAACGAAACGATCCTCCGTGATCACCCCCCTGGACCCACTGTAAAAAAATAATCATAAACAATATACAATGAGCACTAAGCTGCAGGGGAGAGGGCAGAGGGTGGCATAGCAGAAAGCCGGGTTGGTAGAAGAGCGGCACAAGGCATGAAATGAAAGATGAAACTCCTGCCGAAAATATTTCATGATCAAAACCTCAACTCGAGCGAGCAAGCGGGACAAGCAATGCGCACGAGAGAGGCAAGTGGAAGATGTAAGAGGAGGGGAAGGAAGGGTGAGTGTTTACACGACGCGCACCATAGCGCAAATTCGTTTGGGGTCTGTTATCTGTAAGTCCGATGGTGAGAACAGCATGGACGAAAATACAGGGTGTGTAACAAAAAAGGATCAGGGGCGAATATTTCGGAAACCGCTTCGATTTTCGAAAAACGCTCAAACACGTTTTCGCTTATTTGGAGGAGGGCATCTTTCTGGGGGGGGGGGTCACTTTCTGCACCCCCAAGGGGGACCGGGGGCGGGGGGCACCACCCTCCTAAATTGCATATTTCAAATGGGACCCCACATTTTTATTACAGATTTGGAAAGAATTTAAAATTCTAAGATTTTTAACGCAAACGGCTTGTCAATATCGATTTTCATCTTCGATACATCGAACTTCAAAGTTCGATATCGACCAATATTCAAAAAATCAGAACTTCTCCATAAAAGGTCGGATTTTTAAAAACTAAGTGGCTAAAGTACTTTCCAGAACGAGTACTTTTCAAATAAAAATACACCTTTCGCATAAAATTTACACTGTTGCCACTTTGGGGCCCCGAAATATTCGTCAAAATTATCGAACATTTTTAATTCGCTTTTTTCTTGAGAAACGATCCAAGTTTAAATTATTAGCTCCAAAATTATCCAATAACGGGTAATGTGTGCTGAAATACGCTCAAAAGCTCTTAAAAGTCTCGTTTCATTAATTAAAACAACAAATTTTTGGCTCAATTTCAGAATTTGATCACATCATTTTTTTAGGCTTTTTTGAGTCTTTTGACAATTTATTAGCGTATTTTAGCATACGTTAACCCTCATCGGACAATTTCGAAGCCAATATTTTGAATTTGGGTCGTTTTTCAAGAAAACATCGAATTAAAAATGTTCGATGATTTTGATAAATATTCCGGGGCTCCAAAATGGCAACAATGTAAATTTTATGCAAAAGGTGTATTTTTATTTGAAAAGTGCTCGTTCTGGAAAGTACTTTACGCACTTAGTTTTTAAAAATCCGACCTTTTTTGGAGAAGTTCTGATTTTTTGAATATTGGTCGATATCGAACTTTGAAGTTCGATGTATCGAAGATAAAAATCGATATTGACATGCGGTTTGCGTTAAAAATCTTGGAATTTTAAATTCTTTCCAAATCTGTAATAAAAATGTGGGTTCCCTATTTGAAATATGCAATTTAAGGGGGTGGTGCCCCCCGCCCCCGGCCCCCCTTCGGGGCTCCGAAAGTGAAACCCCCCCAAAAAGATGTCCCCCTCCAATTATGCGAAAACGTGTTTGAGCGTTTTTCGAAAATCGAAGCTGTTACCGAAATATTCGCCCCGGATCCTTTTTTATTACACACCCTGTATAGTGTATAGGTGTTGCAGTAGAGGGGGGCGGAGACGCGACGGCCGACGCGGCGTGCGACGAGACAGGTCAAGACTTGAGCTGGAGCGACAAACAGGCAAATGATGAGGAATGTTGTGCGTTACCGATTTCTCAAATAATTGAGTATATCTCAATTAATTGACGATATCTCAATTAATTGAGCGATGGTCAATTAATTGAGCGATGGTCAATTAATTGACGGTCGGTCAATTAATTGACCATGAGTCAATTAATTGACCATGAGTCAATTAATTGACGGTCGGTCAATTAATTGACTGTCGGTCAATTAATTGACCATCAGTCAATTAATTGACTATCAGTCAATTAATTGACGGGCGGTCAATTAATTGACCATCAGTCAATTAATTGACGGTTGGTCAATTAATTGACCATCAGTCAATTAATTGACGGTCGGTCAATTAATTGACCATCAGTCAATTAATTGACGGTCGGTCAATTAATTGACGGTCGGTCAATTAATTGACGGTCGGTCAATTAATTGACGGTCGGTCAATTAATTGACCATCAGTCAATTAATTGACTATCAGTCAATTAATTGACGGTCGGTCAATTAATTGACCATCAGTCAATTAATTGACGGTTGGTCAATTAATTGACCATCAGTCAATTAATTGACCATCAGTCAATTAATTGACGGTCGGTCAATTAATTGACCATCAGTCAATTAATTGACCATCAGTCAATTAATTGACGGTCGGTCAATTAATTGACGGTCGGTCAATTAATTGACCATCAGTCAATTAATTGACGGTCAGTCAATTAATTGACAGTCGGTCAATTAATTGACCATCAGTCAATTAATTGACCATCAGTCAATTAATTGACGGTCGGTCAATTAATTGACCATGAGTCAATTAATTGACCATCGGTCGATTAATTGATCGAGGTTGAGATTGATTGAGATTGATTGAGATTGGATTGATTGAGATCGAACCGACTTCACTCAATTTCTCAGAAATTGTCGAAGACTACCTCATTTTATAATTTTCTAACACACTTCATTTTAATGAACAAAGAGAAGGAGGGAGGGAAGGAGGGAGAGAGGGAGGGAGGGAGGGAGAGAGAGAGAGGGGGGAGAGAGAGGGAGAGAGAGGGGGGAGAGAGAGGGGGGAGAGAGAGACAAGTTCCTGATGCATGCGCCACTTGGAAAGGGTGGACTCAAAAATCCTACAATCTCATCCAGTCCAGCAGATCAAAAACACAATTTCTTGCTGGATCCAGATGATATGTGTTCATTAAATGTGGATTAAATCGCTCAGTTGGGTTTGTTTTTTCTTCTTCTTTATTTTATTTTTATCCTCCTCCTAAAATGTATTCATCGATCGTCTGTTTCTTTTTTCTGTTATTAATGGCCGGGTTCCTGGAACTGTTACACATAACGAACGTCTAACCGAGGATTAGCATCTTATAAAAGAGATGCCACTAAAAGAGATTACACTTTTCAAGCTGCATGTCCAATCCAGGGCTGCCGTTTTGCGTATAATCAATGCTATTTTTCAATTCACCGATGATTCCACCGGATGAGAAAAGATTACACAGTTCAGTTCAGTGCATGACTGCAATGAACTAAGATACTCGCATCTGCAATCTTTTCTCAACCGGTGGAGTCGTCGATGACTTTAAAAAACTTGCGGATATTTTAATTAATCAACGGAGTTTCCACCGATTAAGGAAAGATTACAGATCAGAGTATTTTCGTGCATTACAGTCATACACTGTCATACACTGAACTGAACTGTGTAATCTTTTCTCAATCGGTGGAATCATCGGTGAATAGAAAAATAGCATTGATTATACGCAAAACGGCAGCCCTGGTCCAATCAATCCATGGAGCTAAGGAGCCAACGGAACGTGGAATTTTTCGGAGCGCAGACAAGTCAGGATTTTAAGGATAGGGGGCTTTGACTGTAAGCATGTTTCAGATTCAGATGTAAAGAGGGATAGACCTGTAGTCTTTGGAATATTTAAAAAAATGCGCAACTCTTAAAAACATGATAAACTCGAAAAGTATTGGCTTTTGGAAATCGAAATGAAGTTTGAACGCGATAGTATACTATCTTACTTTGGGGAATCTAAAATCCAAGAGTTTTTGAAAGTATATTCATGTTATTTAAGTCCATTAGGCGCTGAGTCGGCTCGTTCATTGTGGCAACACTGCTTTGTTCCCTTTGATTTCATGTTAAACAATCGATTCGACAGTAACGCACTGCTTCATCAACAATCGATTGTTTAACATAGATTCGAATGGAGGCAAAACTTTGCTGCCAAATGGCACGTGCCGCCACTTGGGCCCCCTCAATTAGCGTGATTATAAATTAACGTTTTCTCACTTCTTGATCCATCAAAACGTGTGAGTCAGACAATGAGAGATATGAGGGGTAAGTCCCCTCCCTTCTATCTTTTTCCCTTGGTAGCGATCTAGAATTCAACCATTTACTGCATCCATGCAAAAAAGATTACGCTATCCTGTGATGTAGTATACCTATGTATATTAAAAAGTGCTGCTATTAATAATCTTTTCTGCATCGAGACAATAAAGGGATGAATTCTAGAACGCTACCTATATCTGTCCTAGCAATAACGCAAAAGAATTGACGGTAAATGCAAACGGCGCGGCGCACTCTCTCAGTTGTTGTGATTATTACAAGAGATTACTCAAACCTTGAATGGGGCTCTTGCAAACTTTTGTTGTGAGCAAATCATGAGTGGTCCAATCTGATGTAAAAATCAACAAAAATCACGAAACTTACACTGAGAAAGTCTAAAATTCAGAAATAAACTCACATAACTGCACGGAAAAAAACTATCGTGAAAATAACCATACGGATACCTGACTTTAGCACCTGCTAGATGTTATGGTAATGTTAACCAGAAGTATATTATGTTTTGACTAGGTACTAGGCGATGTTAACTGATTGCATGTCGAATTTACTCAAAGTATCGGTAAATGTACCATATACTTCTGGTCAAGTTTACCATAACATCAAGCAGGTGCCAAAATCAGGTATCCGTATGGTTATTTTCACTAATATTTTTTTCCGTGTGCTATAATGCAAGTTTGTAATGGCGGCTCAACGCAGGTATCATGGGAGATTACTGTCAATTATGTCATTTTCTCTACGGAAACACAGAAATATGTCTCAAATCTCATTATAGTAAGAATTTCCCATGATACCTGCGTCTCTCCGCCATTAAGCCCGATTCTGAGAGTGAATTTCGTGATTGTTTAGTGTATTCGTCGTCATTTTTACATGTTTTTATGCAAGAATTAACTCTTCAATCCCCTATGGCAAAAGTTTGCAAGAGCCCCATTATTGACTGCCAAAACTTTTGCGGTTGGTAGTGCATGCAAATTGGCGAAAAAGAGAGGTATAATGATTTCCACTAAACCCCCCAATCCCCATGCAATGTCTACGGTGGGGCAGTGTCCAGTCCACTACCCATCAGCCCTTTGCAAACTGTTCCTTGCAGCAGGGCTGCCGTTTTGCGTAGAATCAATGCTATTTTTTAATTCACCGATGATTCCACCGATTGAGGAAAGATTACACAGTTCAGTTCAGTGCATGACTATGATAAACTGAAATACTCGCATCTGTAATCTTTTCTCAACCGGTGGAGTCGTCGATGACTTTAAAAAACTTGCGGATATTTTAATTAATCGACGAAGTTTCCACCGATTAAGGAAAGATTACAGATCAGAGTATTTTCGTTCATTACAGTCATACACTGAACTGAACTGTGTAATCTTTTCTCAACCGGTTGAATCATCGGTGACTAGAAAAATAGCATTGATTCTACGCAAAACGGCAGCCCTGCCTTGCAGACACACTTGATACTTAAGCGTGAATGCTAGTCCTGCCTTCCTCGACAATTTCTTTGCTCTAACGTACCATAACCTTGCCTAACATTTTGAATTACGTAGTCAGAACACGCGTCGCACCATCAAACAAGCTTACTAGCACCGCACGCCGCTCATCAAATTCAAAACCGTTGCCAAATTTTGTTGAAAAATTCGTCTACTTTCCAGAATCCAGAGTTCCAGTATTTCTAGTTTCGTTTTCTGCAGTATCTAGCAATTGAAGGGTTGAGTGGATAAAGGGGTTATGTGACACTTTTTTGATTTTGAGAAAATCGACTTTAAAGTTCAAAGTATGGACGTTTTCGACATTTTAGCTGAACATCAACCGCAACAGCTTTGAAAGTAGGGTCATATCCTACATTTTTTGAAACAAGCTGGAAAATGTATAGATAGATACCATCATAACTCCTTCATCCACTGTGCTAACTCGATTTTTCCAAAATGTCACACAACCCCTTCATCCACTCTACCCTTCAATGCGGAGCAGTTGCAAGGGTCTGAAATGTTGTGTTTTTTATAAAGAAAATGAAAGTACACGATGAGCTGAGAACATAGCTGGGTCATAATTTCAAATCGGGCCAATTGAGCATGCATGCTCCGTGAAAATTTCAAGTCATTTAAACCCAATGAGTAATTTTTTACCTTCAATACTAACAGAAAAGGATTTTACTGAAGGGTTCCGCTGAATTTTCGATGTTTCTCATGTACTGCGGAAACAGCCGGAAACGTATGATGAACTATAATGGTAAATAACTTGTCGACTGTCGGTTACGCTGTCGGTTACGTAACCGACAATTTCTAAAGTACTTAATAAAAGCAATTTTACTTGTTACAATAATCTCTGATGTTGATTTTTAAAGCAAATTACGGTAGTTGAATTGAATTAAAAATTACAAGGCGGAACTTTACTGTATTACCAACCTTTTTCGTATATTTAAGTGCCACTGACTAGGACCATAGGCAAATCACGAGATCGGATTTGTTGGTGAAAATCGTTTCCAAATAAAATCCATGTGCACAGATGTTGATAATTCCTGTTTGGAACGTTGGAGTGTGGTTGAGAAAATCGTAAGTTACCAAGTTCCACTTTTAAATAAACTTTTAAGATGTTGTAAAACAGTAAAATCCGTGCGTAACCGACAGACATTTTGGAACCGGGAGACAACCATTTTTCACAATTTATGGCATGAAAAAAAGTAATTTCGTAAAAAATGATAAATTACACGTGTTCTACGGAGTTTTTTGAGCATTTCCTTTATCTTCAAAATTCATTTCAGCCTCAAAACATGGTCAATAACTTAGGTTAAGTACCAAAAACTCGTGTGGGGGACGCGTAACCGACGGACATTTTGAACCATAAAACAATTAAAATTAGTATTTAAATAACTTTAAAAGCAATTATCACTATTGATCCTCATAAAACTAAGTTCCTTCGACTTAAAATTCGGAACATCTAACTTATTTGATCTTTTTTAAAAATGTAATCTTGTTGGGACACCATTTGTCCCGTTTTGAAATTATGACCCAGCTGCCTTTGGTTTCTAATTAAGTCCCATTGTTCCGGAGATGAGATTTTGGCCCAAAATACATTGTTTTAAATGGTAATTCCGCGTAGTGACGTCACTACGCACACGATTTTTTGCAACGTCACACTTGTGTATCTGCGCAGAACTAGGACACTTCGGAATCTAATTTAGAGAAAATTATACAAATATTCACCATCCGGCAACGGATAAGACTTCTTGTTATTGACACGGTAAATACATCTCACAATCAGTTGTATCTATAGTAGTATACTACTAATATAATGGCTCCTTATTTTCCCTGTTCAAAAGCGTAAGCGGGCATTTGTCTTTCTCTCACTTTGCCCAGTCAAAGTTCTAACACATGTGTTTAGAGAAGGATGGAGAGAGACACTGACGCGTGACTTGAAACCATATACCTGTCCTATTCAAACACATGTAATAAAATGGACCAAAGAGAGAGAGAAAAAGACAAATGCCAGCGTACGCCTCTGCATTTGTTTTTCTTCCTTCTTCATCAATTATGAATGGATAGTAGGGATGGGGGGAGGGGGTGCTCGAGAGGCGTTGAGAAATTAGTGCTTTTAAAGAATCCGGTCAATCTAAAGTATATATAGCAGAAGAAAAAAGATATAATGGAGAGAGGGGAGCGGGGAGAGGGGAGGGGAAAAGGGAGGTCTAGCGGAGGATCAGAGAAAATTTACTTGTTTACAATGGCGTTGAAAAATTATTTTTGTCAAAATGATTAACCTGCTCCGTTTTGAATAAAATGCTACTCGTTTTAAACACGACATCCAACTAAGTATTCTTAATAGGTTCCTTCCCGCGATCACTCGATCAGAATAGCTTGTTTTTCAAGCAGGTGTTTTGATGGGGGTGCAGTGGCGTATAGCCCGGGCTGGACCCCCCCCCCCCCGGACACCAACATTTTCCCTAAAAAAATGTAATTTTATATGCCTCCCTGACAATTTTCGGACCGCCCCCCCCCAGAAAAATTCCTGGCTACGCCAAGCTGGTAATGTGAAGGCTGTTAAAAAATCAGCCCTGATTACCAAATTAAAAAAATAACCCTTAAAATTACCAAACGAAAAAACGACGATTACCACCCCCCCCCCCCATTCGCCCAACTCTGATTTAAAGCTACCCTTCGCTCACTTTAAACTATCGAGCGTTGATGTTTTTCTCCATTAGTTACCTGGTCGTGAAAGGGTTAAAACTTAGTCTGTTCAACGAGTTAAGAGCCATGGGCTGCCGAGCGAAAACGCATTATTTGACAACACTGCTGGGCATTCAAGAAAGATGTGAGGCAAATTAAAAAGGGTCTCTCATTGTCAGTTCCTTCAGAGGCGAGTTTGGAAGATCCGTCCACGGACCATCTTTTGTTCAACGGCTACAGCTAACTTCATTGTTTTGTAACGTTTTCTTTAAATTCTGATATGTTCTATCCAAATTTTCTTTCCGCGAATTTAAAGACAAATTATGACCACATACTCGATCTCAGCGCAATTTTTCCTTGAGATTGACTCCAAATTTCAAGCAAATAGCTCGAGATTAAGGTGAATCATGAGTTCAGGAAAATTCAGAGCTCAATCTGTTAATTCAGACAAACCTTGGCCTATTTGCGTGAAATTTGGAGTCAATCTCAATGAAAAATTGCGCTGAGATCGAGTATGTGGTCATAATTTGTCTTTAAATTCGCGGAAAGAAAATTCGGATAGAACACAGAATTTAAAGAAAACGTTACAAAACAATGAAGTTAGCTGTAGCCGTTGAACAAAAGATGGTCCGTGGACGGATCTTCCAAACTCGCCTCTGACGGAACTGACAATGAGAGACCCTTTTTAATTTGCTTCACATCTTTCTTGAATGCCCAGCAGTGTTGTCAAATAATGCGTTCTCGCTCGGCAGCCCATGGCTCTTAACTCGCTGAACAGACTATACCTTAAAAATCCTGCACGGTAGTTACGCAGGTTACCCATTAGACAGCACAATAAATATACTTCGTTGGATTAAAATAACCCAATGAATTTTTCTTTAAATTTCTCGCCAAATTCAGCGACACTGCGTTCAATGCCCAAAACCGCCCCGCTTTGAAGTCCGTTGAGTAATTTCTCCGCTAGGAAAACAGAGACATCATACAAACCTTGAAATTGGGAACGTAGAAGGGTAATAATCAATTGGAAAACATCGTGCGTTTTTACGGCACAAATAAGCACTAACTACCGCCACGAAGCGCAATGCGGCGCACTTGCATCAACCAACGGTCAATCGCTGGGTCCGCGGCAAATGCCCCCCCCCCCTCCAACCACACCCATCACGAGCTAAAGACGATAGTCGAATTTAGGCGTGAGCGCAGACGAGTAAGACCCGTAATACACGAGGTGTGATCATTAGGAGAAACACCATTTCATGGCAAATAATCATCTTTTGTAAAGAGCAGACCTGCCGTTATATGAGGCCAATTTTTTTTGGAAACAGTCTCAATTGCAGTTATAAAAGACGGACGGATCGAATCGAACTTGTTGAATGATTTAACAGCATAGAAACCAGCTTTATTGCAAGTGAGCCCTCCAGTTCCGAAGTCCACTGCAATGGGTGTAAATGAAGAAAACAGAACGTTGTCAAATTACAAGCTACGCCGCAGCACGATGTCACTGTTCACCGGTCTAGCTCCAGCTCCTCAAAAGTGCAAGAAGGGATTTTTCTCAAACGTCTCCAGACCCAGTGGCCCACCCAAGGCGGGGGAGGCTATCGGGCAAAAGCCCCCCCCCCCCCCCAACCCAGAATAAATTTTCGGGCTGGTCTATAAGTAAACGCCGCTCTCTGAATTTTATGATGCTAAATAAATTTTTCAAGAAGCTTTGACTATTTAGCCCCAAATCCTGGATGCGCCACTGTCCATTGTCCAGCCCCCCCCCCCGCCATTGATCAGGGATAGTGTCACCATAATATTTATCCGCTGCTTTTTGCATAAAAGCCCGTCACTTCATTCGTCTGAAGATAGACTTTGCGACAGCCGAATCGATTTTAAGATAAAAAAGGGGAAAGCTATCCTCCAAAAAAACTCCCGTTTTCAAGGGAAGGGAAGCAAGTGTCTGTAGTGCCCCTCCTTCAAAGCCCCACACGATGTATGATTTCAAGGGAACTGATACACATCTTGACGGATTTTATTTTTCGCCTTATAAATTTGTTCACCGTTTACAACACCAAAAGAAGGTATTACAGCTAACTTTTAAACACACTGGAGGGGGGAGGAGGGATTGAGGTTCGTTAGCGGATCCCCTCCCCATTATTTTTATCAAGATAACGAGATCGGCCGGACAACTCCGTTCGGTCAACCTATCTTCCAGCTCCTCGGACATTCATGATTTTTTTAGGACCTCATCGCTCTTAATTGGGACTTTACTTTTTTTCCCTGACTCCAAATATGGCAAGAAAGATTGAGACGTTTGTTGTTATTCGCGAAATCGGAAGGCTCCAGCTACACGTATAGTCGAATGTTATATGGAAGTCGGAATTTTTCCTCGGCGATGGGAACATCAACAATAATCAAAGATCGACGATCAGTCCGAAAAAGCAGACGTATTATCTTCTCTTTCATCTCGTCGCACAGTGGCAACGAATCAATGACAGGGGTTAGACATGGAATTCGTGATTATATATACAAATTTAAATGTTTTTACTGTCAAAAAACTAATTATGGAGGGTGATTCTTGAAGGATATTTAATGGTAAAACCAATTAAGTTACTTTCAAACTTCTTCGTTGCGTATTAACAAAGATATACACATTTATAAAGTCACCGCCCCAGGTCCGGCTTTTCCCATTGACTCGTTCCACTGTGCGTAGGCAACGACACGACGCGACGCACTGAAGTCTGAAATCGACAAAAAGTGGCCAAAAATTAGGAAGATGGTTTCTCATCGATGATTTTTGATTACTTTTTTTCACTGAATTTGAGTCCCTTTTTTTCGATCTCATTGACGGACCACAGTGCGATGACTTAACGAAATCTGACTCTTGTTAGGTCGTGGTTCGCAGAATTACTCAGTTAAATCGAAGAACGATTTTGCCGATCTAAAACTAACGAGCAGACCAGTGGCGGCTCGTGCATTTTGGCAACAATGTTTTCCCTCCATTTGATTCAATGCAAAATAATCGATTCGATAATGAAGCAGCGCTTCACCTGCAATCGATTGTTTTACATGTTTTCAAATGGAGGGAAAACATTGTTGCCAAAATGCACGAGTCGCCCCTGGAGCAGACCCAGCTATTTATCGAAATGAGACAAGTGCTCATCGATTTGGGCTTAGTAAAGACTTCCGCGACACACTGTAGAGTGTAGAAGCGCATGGGAGGAATAAAAACAACGTGCACACTTACATGGCCGAGCACTACAATATACAGCGGAGAGCGGAGATAGCAAGAACTTACCTGCAACAGAAAAAGGTAACATAATTGATAAACAGTGAAATCAAGTTGATTCGATTGATAAAAGTAAAAAGAAAACCAAAGGATATCTCAACTAGATGAATCCCTTTATCACATTAACTTTCATTTTCTAACTATTCATAATGGTTTTTCTTGATCCGTCTTGCAGTTGAGTGTCACCCCCAGGGCCCACGCCCCCGACAATATGCCCTTACCTAAAGTCCGGTAGCACTCGTGGCAAACTGTCCTTTCTTCCTTCCAACCCCCCCCCCCTTAACTTCAACTACCTTTCTTCCTTCCTTCCTTCCTTTCGTTTTCCTTCACTTTCTTTTCTTTTCTTCTTTTCTTCTCTTCTTTTCTTCTTTTCTGTTTTTCTTTTCCTTCCGCTCCGTTGGGTGTCACCCCAAAGATATGGTGGCACCCTCCCCCCAGCAAAGCCACTGTCCACCACTGAGCCCGATTTTGATAATGAATTTCGTATTTTTTTTAGTATACTAATCGTCATTTTGACAGGTTTTTATGCAAGAATCAACTCTTCAATCTCCTTAGTAGCAAAAGTTTACAAGAGCCCCATTCGTCGAATAATAATTGCCCGACTCTGATCTTTTTCACGGTTTAAGACTTAAGATGGTTAAAGTGCAACGCTGCCAGATTTAAACATTCGATCACTATACTGTAAAAAAGAAGGTCGTCGCGTCGATACCAGCGGCGGCTCGTGCAATGTGGCAACAATGGATTTCCTCCATTTAAAACTGTGTAAAATAATCGATTACTTGGTGAGGCGTAGCGCCTCACCTAGTATCGATATTTTTGCATACGTTTAAATGGCAAAAGTGCACGGTTGCCAGATTGCACGAGCCGCCACTGGTCGATACTCAATAGGGCATAGAGGGGAAGCGGTAGGAAAAATAAAAAATGAAAATCAGAAAGAAAAGAGGGTGACAAAAGAGAGGAGAGAAAGAAGAAAGGGACAATCGAAAGAAGAATTCGGGGTTGGCTGGAACCAAAAAATTCAATCATACATATTACGAATTAAGAATAGAGGCGTAAGAAGAGAGAATATTGTTGTGTTCAATATGAGTACGTGACTATACTTGTACAAAAAGAAAGAAAGAAACACTACACACACGTCATCTAAAACACACTCACACACTCACACATACTCACACTGAGACGCTATAGTCATTACTGGGTCTGGATTTGCGTTGCGATGCGCAAGCGCAGAACCACCACGGTCAGGGAGCAAGACGCAAAAACGAGTCGAGTCGTCCAGTCGCGAGTCGGGCTCAGTGTTGCCAGATCGAGGGTTTAAAAGCCGTATTGTCCCCATTTAAATCAATGTTAAACATACGGCTTTTTCACCCCAATCTGGCAACACTGGTTGGGCTTGAAAATTAAAACATAAAACGACCACACACACAAACGGACCGTAAATTAAGCGATAGTTGAACGGGTTCCCCCCTCGTGCCTCTTCCCCCCCCCCCTCTCACACCGCTGGACCTCAGAGCGGGTATGATACCACTATACCAGTATGTATACCCAGGGTATATACCTGGATGCTTGTATCACTACAAGCACGAATCCGCGAGTGAATCGATTTACGGTCGATACATCGAACTTTGTCGAACGAAGCAACGCAACACATGATCTATACGAGTATCAACACTCGCAGACGGAGAGGGCGGTGTGAAGGGGAGGGAGGGGGAGGAAGGGGGCTAAGTAAACTCAATGCTCCCTCTCCCACTCCCTGTTTTTTTTTTTTTTTTTTTTTTTTTTTTTTTTTTTTTTTTTTTTTTTTTTTATCCCTTCTACTCACGTAATCAAAATTTGATGGGCGACCACGCACCTGCTAGATGGCTGCTGTGAGTGGCGTTGTCAAATGTACTGCAAATATTGAAAAATAATTCGATCTTCATTTAAAATTACTGGTTGGAAAAGGAAGCTGCGGCAAAAATTTTAAATCCGATTTGAATACAGACTTGATATTCGCAAACCGGGAGGGCTGAGGTAACAAAAAAATGCGTATATTTTTGGGAACAATGAAAGATAAAATATATGCTGGTCTGTTTAACAGAGTTGGAAAAATGATGCGGGGTAAATGGTAATGGTTTCTATACGATTACAGAAACGTTAAATCGCCTTTTTTTACAAAAAAAAGGAAGCTGGGATTTGGGAAAATACGAAAATCCCCAAAAGTCTCAACGAGTGCGAGTGGGGCCCGTAGAATAGTATCCCTCGCAGTCCTCGCCCAGTGGGGCGCGTGCAATTTGGCAACAAGAATTCTCTCCTTTAAACCTATGGAAAACATCGATCTTCGGGAGGTGCAATCGCACCCCAAGATATCGATACTTTTGCATAGGTTTAAAAAAAAAAATTTAGCAATTCCCAAAATTACACGAGCCGCAACTGCCTCGCCTAACTAAGCTTAGGCGAAATGAATTTCCAAAATTATGGCTTTCATTCTCAACCATCTGGGTCGTTTTGGGCTTAAATAATCCAAAAAAAAAAATTACACGGGTGCCGAAAAAAATACGACTTTCCCCAAAATTGACTAGCTGTGGCGCTATCCATAAAATTTAAAAAGCTGGAAAAGTTTCACCTAAAATCTATACAATTTGGGAAATTCGTAATAGAATCGGCGAAACTTGTCCAGATCTAAAAAACGCGCTTTGGAGATAATACTTTAATTAGAGTTTGTTTGGAACCAGAGGACTAGAAGTCCTCAGAAGGCACTCGTTACGATACCAGCATGCATCGCTCTACCATAAAACAGTCTATTGGTGCAATACAATTATTTGAGAAAACTTATTTCTTATTATTAGCATGAATTTGCATTCAAAAATTATATAACCCAATCTCTTGGGGGAAAACCCCGAGAGAATGAGTGAGACAGAACAATTGTTTGGGTCTAATTTGATTCGTGCATGACGTATCACTAAATCAATGGTTGTTGCGATGGGTGGCAACAGAGCGCGCACTTACGCGTGAACCGAGAGTTGACTCGTTGCATTGCGTTTGACAGATGCCGTGCCATGCCATGCCGATGGATTTCCGACGCGACCCAATACTCAGTGCTGCCAAATTTGGCAAAAAAAAATACACCATACATTTAAAATTTGGTTATGAATTTGGGTTTTTTTTGGGCCCAAATTGGAGCACTGCCGGGCAACAATGGGGCTTTGCAAACTTTGCTGTGAGAAAATGGATAGACCAATTATGAAAAACCAGCGAAAATCACAAAAATACACTTAAAAGTCTAAATTAGTAATAAACTCACATAACTGCTATAAACGACAAGTTCGTAGGGCGGTTCAACGCGGGGATCTTGGGAGTTTCCCTGTCTATTTGTCATTTTTCTCACGAAACAGCACAGAGATGATACCTGCGCCTCTCCGCCATTAAGCCCAATGGGGTTTGAATTTTGCATAAGCAAATTAAGGGTCCAATCTTGTGTAAAGACCAGCAAAAAAATCACAAAATAAAGAAATCTAAAATTATAATAACTCATACAAAACGCTATAAGGCAAGTGATAATGGCTTCACGCATATCATAATTTCCTTCTTTATTCACTTTCTCTACGAAACCAGAGTATGTCTCAATTTAGATAGGTCACCCTTACCTGCGTCTGTCCGTCCCTATGCCCGCGGAGTGAATTTTGTGATTTTTTTAGGCCATCGCATTTTTCGGGTTTTTAAGCAAGAATCAATCCAACCCCTATAGAAAATTTGCATCCCCCCTTTTCTAGATAATTTTTGATTTTTTGTTCTCACGTCATTTTTTACTTTTTTTAATGTATGATCAACTCTTAAATCTTCTTAGCAAAATTTTCAAAGCCCCCGTTCCTGCCCATTTGCCATAAAAAAATAAAATCAAAATTCTTTGGCCATATTTTAACGATAAATTTGTATTTTTTGGGCAAATTTGGCAGACTGGCGAATAGAACCCAAACAGTCCGGGTTGCGGGAAGTCGTTTGAAATAATATTAAAAATTACATTTTTCACGTATCTTCCCCTCCCACAAAACCTACCATTTTTCTCCTTACCCTTCCACAATAACCCATCCCATTTCTCCCTGCCCCCCGAACCTTCCGGTCACCCGCTACAATCACTGCATGTATGTCCCTGTCCCCGCCCCCGGGGGGAAGGGGGGGGGCATGCGTCAGTCCGTATGCTCGACCTGGCCAGGGCCGGCCGGCCCGGCCCCAGCTGGTTGGAGCTTATGCCTAATACTTTACACTATTGCACTTAAAGCACCACGCATAGGGACACAGTTCAGTATTCTAACAAAAGGGCAGCCGCGGAGTAAAATCCAGCCCCATTCCATGCAAGAAAATATACTGCATACTGCATACACATACTTGATACTCTTCTCCCGCTTTCTGCCCCCCCCTCCCCCGATCAACGTTGGCCCCTTCAAATCTTCCCCACCGAGCCGCCTGCCGCGCAGTGCGATCCATATTTGGGGGTTTAATATTGCCCGGTTCCCTGAGGCGGGGTTTAAAAATCAAAGGCGGCCGGGGGAAATCGGCGTTTTCTTCCCCCGGATTGAAAATGGGTCAAAAAATTGGAAAAAAATTGATGGATGGGTAAGTTATCACTTCATCTCCATGATGTGATTCCCAATGCATTAAATCTCCCGCTCCAGCCCCTTGAAAAAAAATGGACATGTCTAAAGTACCTTTTGCTACAGAAATCTGTAGAATGAATTTCAAGGACATTCGTCCGTGGCAGATAGCAGGATTAGCCATCCAAGCAGAGCTGTCGATTTGTGTAGTTTTAAACCCCTTTATTGCCGAAGGGTATTTATAAGAGCTTTCAGGTTTTTTGACCGCTATTCGTTGCGGATTTTCTAACGTAAATTGATGCGTGAATGGGTCTGCCTTTACGTTGATTCTGAATTCATGACATTTTTTAACCACCGATGATTCCACCTTTTTGAGAAAAATTACCTTTTAAAATTCAGATGAAAAGGGGCTGTTCACACTTCGGCTCGCGTTTTAAAAGTTCATTTCCTTTTAAAAAGGGAAAAAATAACAATGGCACATCAAAAAAACACTAAAATTCAGTATTAAACTACGGTTGCGAAAACACTGGACCTTTCACCCCTGTATCTTTCCACCCGTGACGTATTTCGCGAAATTAGGCGGCGCATTCAAAAAATCACGGCCGACTGTCATCACAGCTGACTTCATAAAAAAAAAACAGTAAACACGCCGGCTTTCCTGCTGAATTTTACGTTTCATTATCCTAATTCCTCACAAAAGGTTGGAAAGGTAGGAAACCGATATTTTTTTCGAAAACTTTAAAATGAAAAATAACCACAGTAGTTCCAAGGATAATTCCAATTCGATCTCATGCTTGAAACTCCTGTGAGTTATTGTTTCTTTTGTAAGTTTTCAAAAATTGTTTGTCCTTTCAACCTTTTTTGGGGAATTGGGATAATAAAACGAAGAATTCAGCAGAGGGCGTGTTTCTTTTTTTTTTGAAGTCAGCTTGATGCAGCGCCGTATTATTTGAAGGCCGCGCAAGCGAAATTCTGCACTGTGAAAAATCGGGGTAAAGGTCATTTTTTCGAACTCGGAGAAACGAATTTTTTTTTTCGATGTGATTTTTTATTTTCTCCTTTTTCCGGGAATTATCTTTAAAAGCTTAGCCAAGTGGAACAACCATTGATTTTTTGTTTTCCATTAAAGTCCTGTAAAATTGGGGGTATTTAAGTTAGGCAAAAAGGGGTTATGGCATTTAAAATTATGTAATTACCGGTTAAAAAATTACGAGTTTGTTAGTGAAACTGGTAATGCAGAAAACACTCCACTGAAAATATCTTTTCTAACGGATGATGTCGTAACAAAATTTGCGATATTTTAATTAATTAACGGCGTTTTCCCGATGAGGAAAGTTCATATCAGAGTATTTTCTGCTTTCATCATACACTGAATTGAACCATGTAATCTTTTCTCAAGGGGAAATCATGGGTGGTTTAAAATTTTGCTCAAATCCACTCTCCCGCCAATCCCTTTTAGGGTAGTGCCCAAAGTGCCCCTTGGGTCCGTGGAAAAAATGGGGGCCTAAAGTTTTTTTTTTTTTTTTGTTTTTTTGTTTGTTTGGGTTTCTCTTAAATTTTATGAGGCCCCTTGTATTGGGGGGGTTATTTCATAGTGACCAAGTTTTAACCCTCTAGCTAAAGGAAGGGAGCCATTCCATTTTGAGGGTTTCCAGGGATGGGCCCTCCGAACCCGAACATAAAGGGTTCAGTTTTGACAATTTTGGAAACCCGCCGGGATTTAATCAAAATGAAACATCCCTGACAAGAATTCGGGTCACAAGGGCTAAAATGACCGGCCAAAAACGAATTTTAAAAATTCAGGGGTATTTTTATTTTCCCATCACCTCTTTGAGTATTCTTTATTTCGGACCTCCAACTCATTAGAAACCAACTAGGGGGGGGCTTTACCGGTTGCCATTTTTTAAAATAAAAAATGAATCTGAATAATGATCCATAATAAAAAATAAAAAATTTTAAAGTTGTAGCAAAAAGTAAATTGAAAGTCTTTTAAAATCTTTTTTGGAGGGTTTAAGGATTTTTGGGAAAAACGAAGTGTGGGTGGCTAAAAATGGTAAGGTCTTTTCAAAGATTTGAGTTTACACCTTTCAAGTCTGAAGGAGAATCGCACCGAGCTCGAGGGTTGACCAAAAATCAGCGGTAAAAGTTTTTTTATTTTGATTTTTTGCGGCCTTGCCAAAACTTAACCGCTTGGGCATTTTATGCAGGCACCTATGACTCTTTGGGCAATTTTCACCAAAACCCCGTTGTGACCCCTCATGATTCATTGGGGAGTCACCCCCAAGGGTTTTTAATCTTTTGTTTAAACTTTTTTCACTCAGTGGCATCTCTTTAAACTCAATTGATGTCCCCAAAACCCCCTTTCCCCCTTTGATTTTGGCAAAAGCCCCCCAACAATTTTTGCTCAGCCTTTCCCACATGTAATAGCCTCTTAAAATGGGTAAAAAGGTGATATAAAAACCCCCGTTTACCCCTCTAAAGTTGGGGAGCATGCCCCAAATTTTTTTTTTGAGAGGCTCCATCTGGTTAACTCATGCCTTTAAAAGGGGAAAAAATAAAAAAACCCCGCATTGATTATCGATTATTGGCAAAGGTCGTCGCCCCAAGGGGGTTTTCATATTTTTCTCTGAATCAAACTAAGGGGATGTTAAAATTCCGATTTTAAAAAATTTTAAATCACCAGGGTAAACAAAGGTCCAACCGAACATAAAATATCCCGGCTCAGTAGGTAGTGGGGCCCAGAAAATGAAGTGGGGGCCTGCATTGAAGAGGTCATTCGAAAGAAATCACCAAGTTCCGGAGATTTGGCATCTATACACATACATAAGCTTCACAAGCATGACTTTTCAACATTGCCGCGCCGCGCTGCCCGTCAGCGCAAATCATACTTCCTTTCATCTCCAACTTGGTTCCTCCGAGATTTCAGATTTTCTGACAAGTTGAATAACGAAATTATTTCCAATACATCAATCGACTGATCGCGCTGCACGCCAACGCAGGGATACAAACACAGACACACATACATACAGACACTCACTCACACACACATGAACGTGCTCGCGCAGCTCTGGATCCAAATCGATGCGAGGAACGGACATGAGTCGCCTGTATTTCGGCTCCAACAGGAATATATAGGAGGAGGGGGGAGAGGTTGTCATTACCGATGTTGGAGCTGAAAGTAAACCATTAGAGACTTATGGTACCGGATGCTCATAAAGTTGAGACTTGTGATACTGGGTGCTAATAAAGTTCTGCTTGGCTACCGAAAACTGAACGCGATATGGTAAGTACATATACGTCATACGTTCGATCCGTCTCTGTTTAGCTCGCGCAGCGATTCGAATCAGAGGCGGAACATTGCGAAAAATAGCCTGTTAGCCCCCCTAGGGGGGTTAACCGTAACCCCCCCCCGGCAAACCCTGAAATGACGCCACTGCTGCAGATAAATCTTGATGGAAAAAAAGAATTTCAGCAGGCCGCAAAAACTGCTACAGCATATTTCTCCTCTATAAGCTAAGCTCACAGATACGTCCGAAATAAATTCCACAAATTTACAGCGATCCAAAATAACTAAACTAACGAGTGCAAGTACAGAACAATCGGTGGCAGAAAATTGCATGCTGGCAGCAAGGTACTGACTAGATCTTAAATAGACTGTTTTAGTAGAGCGATAAATCGTATCGATTGCCGTCCGAGGGCCTCGGGTTTCCCAAATCAAACTCTGGTTCAATGTATTTCCCCATAAGCAAACTTTTGAGCGGAAATTTAGGGTATTGAATCAAAAAATTTAAATGCGACCTCTTTGCGATTATAATTCTACGTCCTCGAAAATGCTTAATTATGCCGGGTTTCCCTTGACTGAAACTGCCAAAATCAATAAGATATTACCGATTAAATGTCGCATTTGTAGGTTAGAATCGCCCGAAATCTCGCCAATACCAAACTTTTGTACAGGCTTATTAATAGTTGTTATAGGGTAAACCCCGAAAAATAAGATTAGGACTAAAAAATCACGAAATTCCTAAATCCAAAATGCTTTTAAACCAAAACCGAATGGGGCCGGGCCCGGGCATTGGGTTTCCCTATTTTAACGGGCCCATTACGGGTAGTCTCGCCCCACCAAGAAAAAAACCCAAAATTTCCAAAGAAAACCCCCCGGACCCCCTTTCGGCTCGCTTTAAAAGCATTTTTAAAGGGGAGTTTTTGTTTTTTTTTGCGCAATCGTTTTTTTTACGGGCCCTAAACCAACTTTTAAAAACCTGTAAAAAGTTTGCCAGCCCCATTAAAAACAACAATAACTTGGGGTATTAAATTAAACCTCTTTAATTGTTTCTTGTTTTTTTGGGCATTTACGGGTGAAACCAGGCAAAATTGCTTTTGAGGACGTAAAATTCAAATCGAAAATCGATTAATTTTTTTGTTTATCCCTTTTCCGTTCAAAATTGTTAGGGAATTCATTAACCATTTTTTTTAACCAGAGGCCCTCGGACAGCAATGAACGTTATGCTTACTAAAAAGTCTATTGGGTATGTGACTCCTTCCCATGGCCAAGTTCAAATCAATACAGCCAAATTTCCACAAAAGAAGAAATTAACCTTTCCGAAGAATGCATGGGGCTGTTTTCCCTGCTTTTCTTAAAGGGGGAAGAATGTTTTCAAAAAGAGTAAATTTTTTTTTTTTTTGTCGGCCATCTTGGATATAGTGTTTGAACTGGCCCCTGAGGAGAGGGGGAAACGAGTCGAGCAACCTGTTAAAATAAGCCCGTGCTGGAGTTAAAATTTTAAAAACGTACCCATAACCTTGTTTGTCATGTTTACCTTTCTTATTTTTTTCTTTTTTAATACAAGGCGATTGCTCGAATGGAGCCCCCGCCCCCACCCGCCCTAGTGTAGACCCCCGAAATGTCCTAATTGAACCCCGCTTTTTCAATTTTCCAGCATCCAAAATTAAATTAAAAGGAATTTTTGATTTTCGAAAATCCACGCCTCAAATTGAGCCCCTCCCAGTGGCGTACATGAAATTTTGGCAAGTTGTAATGTGCCCTTTTAAAACCACAAAAAGATCGAACTTTGGGGTTTGGGTTGCTCCTTCGCTTCGACCTTTTCCGGGTTAAAGGCCAAAACCTTTTTCAGCTAGCCACTGGTCCTTACATCCTACTTTAAAAGAGGTAAACAAGTAAACCAGTTGGGATGCGTTTTTGCACATTTGTTTACATTCTGGAGGTCTTCGTTGTATTTTAGTCCAATACAAAGATTACAGTACCGCAGAGTTCCTATCGGTGTGATCTTTCATTGTCTTTGCTGATCGAAATCTATTTACGCTTTTTAAAAATTCTGTGGGGATTAGAATTCTATGGGGGGGGGGGCCCCCATTAAAGGGGTTTCTTCAATATCACGTGGTGTTAAAAACACCATAACGACTCGACTTCCAAAAGCTTTCCCTGAATGTTTCCCAAGTAATCGAGCTAACTCTCAGCTCTTTTTCAAACCTCTTCAGCTGCAATCCATCATTAGTGGGGTTATTGATTATCCTCGTTCAGCGATCCGCCCGGTAAGTTAGTGGCAACACGGCCTCACGGATGACGTTGCATAATCGACTCTCCGTTTCATTGGAGCAGTCGAAACATACAACATTCGCGATTTCGCGATCAGGACTCAGCTTCATTAGACGTTTATGCCGTATGCGATTTCGTGTCCGGTGTCGAGGACCAGATGATAGGTATATATAGCGATATATATATAGCGGGACGACCGTGAGACAATGACGGGACTAGTAAAGCTCACCAATGCTGCCGTTTCTGCTGCCGTTTTGCATACATCCAACAGTGGCGTAGCGTGCTATTTGGCAACGTTGCAGTTCGCCATTTAAACCCATGAAAAAGATCGAACGATAGGGTGTTCGGTGAACACCTTCGCATTCGACCTTTTATACGGGTTTAAATGGACACAATACAACGTTGCCAAGTTGCACGCTACGCCACTGACATCCAATGGATTCCATTCTTCAATCCATTGGTGATTCTACCGGTTAAAAGGTTACCAGATGGAAATTTAAATATTTCGTCAAAATACTTTCTGGAATTTGAAAATAGAATGCTTGTTCAGCAAGGAAAAGTATCTGGAGAGTTACCAAAATTCTAATTAAATATACTTGAAATCATTGAATAAGACGGTTATATGCTGACTGAACGAAAGAAAGAGTCGCTATGGGTCTGTTGCACACTTCGGCTAGAGCGTTTTAAAGCATCAATTCATGTCTAAAAAGCCGTGAAAATGACAATGACAGAATCAGAAAACACCAAATTTCATCAATAAACTCGCAGATTGCGACAAACACTAGACACTATTCACCCATGTATCTTTCCACCGAGTGCACCATATTAAGGGGGTTAGCGCGGCACATTCAAATAATCATGGCCGACTGTCATCACAGCTGATTTTATGAACAAATAAACAGTAAACACTGACGGCGTCTGTTCGAATTCGATAAAATGTCCCGACAAAGTCTAAAATTTTGCCAAAACTTCAGTACTTGATTTCTCAGCAGGGATGGTTCTTTTACCCGAATTTCTAGCGTTTTTACCACGTAGTTCTAGAAAATGTTGGGAGGGAATTCTAGTACTGTGGCCACATTCTGATAGTAACACCAGAATTTTCTTGTTACACGTACTACACACGCCACTGTTTACGCATCAGTGTGACAATTTTGTTGATATTACTACAGAATTTAATATTTTTTTTTTCATCGTAGAAAAAAATTACAAGCCTTCAAAGGCAAATTCTCAAAAAATGACTTGTGACACGATCCATTGCACTAGGGTCTGAGATCTTCAAAAAATGACCAAAAATCAGAAAGAAAAAAATTAAAAAAAAAAAAAAAATCAAATCAATAAAATGTTTCCATCAATTTCTCATTTATAAACTTTCAAGACGAAATTTCCCAAACACAGAAAACACTTATAACAAATAATTTAAAACTATAGAAATGGTGACATCACTGGAAAATTTTAAATTAAGCTTAAAAGGTCTAAAAAAATGGATTTTTGATGTCTATTTTCCACTGATTTTTGGCCACTTTTTTTTTGATCTCAGTGACCACAGTGTATTGAGCCAGAAAATCTCACTTTAGCCATTGAGGGAAACACATTCATGTACTATGACTTTCAAAAGAAAGTATCCTGTAAGACATTTTCATTATTTCATTTCTCAACCCATTTGAAAAAATTTTACGGTTTTCAGGTACTTCAGAGTCTCACATTATTGCCACTCTTGTTACATTGTGCCTCAACAAAATTTTAAAAAGATGGAAAATAAAAGGAAAAATTTATCAAGAGCAATTTTGATGAAAGGACTTTCTTTTGAAAGTCATAGTACTTACTCTTCCCTCCGTGTGCGCAAAAAGGCAGCACTGTGGGTCACCTGGATCGCTCTAGTTTCTCACTCGTACAGTCCAGTATAGCGCACCGAGAGTTTCTTCATCTCTCTCTTTTTTCCATTAAGAAAAGTATGTTAGACAAGGATGGACAAGGGGATAAAACCCCCCCCTTCTGTCCTTTTTCCCACTCATACATTCAAATGGGAAATGAGAGAGATGGAAGATATCCTGGTTGCGCCAGTGGTACAGTCACCAGGCAACGCGGCAGCGGTAGCGTCGCTATCCATTCGATTCGCACGGCAAATGAATGAATCTATTAGAGAGAGAAAAAAAAAAAAAAAAAAAAAAAAAAAAAAAAAAAAAAAAAAAAAAGCGCAAAATGCAGATTGCCAATGCAAAATGAAGAGATTTTTACATTCTGAATGAGCAAAAGCGCGCGCATCTAGAGGCTATACCGCTCAACACTCGGGCGCAGTCTCTAGGTATAGAGGGTTTTATTATGGCGGCAGCCGGTGATGAGACTTCCAAAAAAGACAGTTTGTCTCTCTCTCTCTCATGTAACCCCCATGTACTGCCATCTCACTCTATATTCAAAAATCGTAATAGAGACATCTTTTGTGAAAATTTTGCCGAAATGAATTCCTTGAGAATATTAAAGCGATTTTGATAATAATAAGACGTAAAACAAGGCCCTGGTACGAATTGCGAAACTAGAAAGAGATGGGTTTTATTTAACACTTTTCTTTAAAAAAAAAAAGTTGAAGTAATCAATCAGGGGGAAAAAAATTATATAAATAAAACTCGGAAAAATGGCCCATGTCCCAATTATCGCCATGCCAAAAGTGGCTTTGTCCCAATTACTGACATATCAGCTGTCTTACTGTCGCCATACATATTTTCACTGGCTTTTCATTCATACACCATGTTCATTGTCAGGAAATAATGAAATTACAATAATTTAACTTTGTCCCGTTTAAGTAAACATTTAATACCTTTAAACCCAACCCTTCGCCTATCAAAAAAAAAAAAAAATTTTTGGGGGATTGTAACACTTTTTTACTCAAAAAATATTTTTTTCAATTTTTTTTTTGGCCCCTGGATTCAAAAATTAAAATTTGCATTTTAGGTTTTCTTTTAAGGTGCCACAGTTAATTTTCCAACGGAAAAAGGTTTAGGTCCATTTTGAGATTTTGCTTTTTTATTCAAGGTGTTTTTTTTTAAGAAAATTTTCAGGTTCATCCCCTTTGAAATTTGGTACCCTATTGAATTTTTTCATCTTTTTTAAATTTTTTTAAATAATACGTTGGAGAAAAAATTTATTTCCGTTTTAAATACACTACTAAAGTACCTCTCAAAAAATTTGGATCTCCGGAATTTTTTCATTAAAAAATTGCAAATCGGCAAATTGAAAGACCCCCTTTGATAAAAAAAAATGTGGGGTTCATGAAAAAATTTAAAAAAAAAAAAAATCCCGCTTTTGCTACTTTAAAACCGAAGTGAAATTTTTTTATTTACCTCGCGTTTTTTTTTTTTCAAATTGGAAAAATCAAATTTTCTGAAACCACGCTGAACGTAGAAGAGCCAACTCTTTTTAAAAATCCGCAAAAAATTTAAAATGATCCTTTTTTTTCCTTTTTTTCCGAAGCGAACTTTGATTACTGAAGCGTTATTGAAAAACAAGGTAAAATGGTAAAACCTTAGCAGGCCAAACTGAGCTCAGTTAGGGCATAGGGCGTCGCGTAAATTTTAAATTTTACAACTTTTTTTAAATAAGCGTTAATAAACAATGTTCGACTTCAGGCTTAAAAAGGGCTTAAAAGCGATATTTTAGAGATTTTGCGGATTTTTTAAACCCAAGAGTTGGGCTCTTCTTGACTTTTTTAAACCCAAAGTTTCTTTCTTATTTCAGCCGTTTAACAATTTTTTAAAGAAAAATTGCTCTCCAATTTTTTACAGGATCTTAGAGGAAAAGCTTGGAAAGTTGAATTTTTTCTAAAACTTCCCATTTAAAAAAAATCAAAGATGAAAAAATCAATATAAAAGTTTAAATGTATGAAGCAAACTTCTAATGAAAAACCCTAAGCAATAAAGAGGACCAAAATGCATAAAATAGCCTAACCGATCTTTCCGTTGAAATTAACTGTGGAGCGCAAAAAACCAAAATCGCAATTTTTTTTCCGGTTGCCAATCTCGGGCCGGCTAAAAAAATTTAAAAATACGTTTTTCCAAAAATGTTAAATCACCCCACAAAATTTTCCAAATTGATTAGGGGCCATTTTCATTGTTTTTTGATTTAAAATGGAATACCCTTTCTTTCCCCTTCTTCCCCTTCCTTCTTTCCGTCGTAAAAAAACAAATTCCCAAAAAAAATACCTAAAAGAACAAATCATTTTTTTCCAACCTTTATTTAAAATTAAATTCTCCGCATTTTCAAGAACCACATGAAATTTTAGCAACCAGGTTTTTGGTCCAAAAAGCGGGAGGAAAAAAACGTAAACCCCGAGTGCCATTTTGGGAATTTTTGCAAAAATTTAGAGAATTGAGAAAAAAAAAGAGAAAGGAAGAATGAAAAAATTAGAAATTTTTTAACGGGGAAAGGTTAAAATTTAAAAAAGGTTGGAAAAAAAAAAAACCTTGTATTTTTTCTTAAACAACATGCAAAATCTGTAATTTTTCTAACCGGGGTCCGGGAATTTCAAAGTAAAATTAAAATCCAGCTTGGTGAACCCCCTATTTTATAATTAATTTATTTTATTATTTATAAATTTTTTATTAAATAATAAATTTATTCCGGTTTATTTATTTTTTCCCAAATGGCAAAGTGATCCAAACGAGCTAACGTGAGGGGGTCAGCCCCCCCCCCCCCCCACATTTTTTCCCCCCCCCTCTTTTTAGCCATATATTATGACCAAATAATAATTGAAACCCCCCCTTTTCCCCGACCAAGACCCGGCAACCCTTTGCCCCGCATCTCTGGGTTTTTAAAGGTCGGTTTGAGCATATGAAGCTGAGAGGGAAAGGGCCGCTGCCGCCGCGCGCAGGGTTCAAAGAGAGAATTCCGGAGTATTTGGCAGTTGGGCCCACATTTTTAGGGATGACGATAGGTCCCCTCGACTAAAGGATTTTGGAAATTGGGACGCTGTTTTACTACAGCGATATAATCGTACGACCTTTCGGGGACCCTGCGTCCAAACAAAAACCTTTTTTTTTCCCCCAAAAAGCATTAGCTTTAGGGAGAGGAAGCTTCTTTTTTCATGGGGTTTAAATTTGGGGAGAAGGGAGAAGACAGTTACCTTGGAATTCGGCCCCCGGGAAATGTCCCCTCTCTTTCCCCTGAAAAGCGTTGTTTAAAAAAGGCAAATTAGGGGAAATCAAGGATTTCCCCCCCTTTCCAAACCTTTTCTAACACATGCATTCTATGGAGAAGAGAGAGAAGGAGAAACTTTTGGATCCGCTAGTGGGTGATTGTTTTTTCCGAGCTTCTTTTTAAAAAAAAACCCCGTGATTTTGAGACCAAGATCATTAAAATTTTGGTCAATTTTTTTTGGGTTTTGGGAAGGAAAAAATTTTTGCTCTTAAAACTCTTTCCGAATCCCTTAAAAAACTGGAAATAAAAAAAATAAAATACCGTTGGAAAAATGCTTTCTTCCGGGGCAAGAAAATAAATTAATTTATGGGGAAACTTAACCGGAGCGGTGAGAATCCATTTATTTATTAATTTATTTCATGTATCCATTTATTTAAATTTTATTTATTGATTTTTTTTCTCTTTTTTTTTCTTTGTATTCTTTTTTGTAACGTACAACGATAGAAGCAACGCTCAAAATCGCTGCATCCATCATAGTTCGCAACAGACCCATAGCGCCGTTTGAGCAAGTGAATGCACAACGCTTCGCACTGGACTTAGAGCGCAAAGCGGCGGCTGCTGCGCCGCGCCGCACCGGCGACTCGAACACACGGATAGAAAAAAGGGAGGAAAATGTTCAGGTTAGAAAAAAAAATAATAATAATGAAGTTATATCGGGATGCTTGGGGGCTAGGAGCAGTCGGACTGTGAGTTCTACTGCGGATTGTTTATTCACGATTTTATGATTCCTTCTTCGAACTGGTCGAGTGCGAGGTGCGAGCTTGCTTGGACGCTTGGTATATAAGCTACAACCTGCAGCAGGTCGCAGCTATATCGAATAGCGACACTACTTACGTGAAATAACCACTGGCGGATCCAGGAATCTATCCCTCGCTCTCTTCTCCCATTAGAACGCGTATGATAGAAAAGGACATATTAGGGGCAGTCACGTGATTTTCGCCCCCTCTTCTATCCTTTCCTAACACATGCATTCTAATGGGAGAAGAGAGAGAAGGACAGTAACTTGGATCCGCTAGGAATCTATGCTTCTCTCTCTTCTTCCATTAGAACGCGTATGATAGAAAAGGACAGATTAGGGGCAGTCACGTGATTTTCACCCCCGGTCCTATCCTTTCCTAACACATGCATTCTAATGGGAGAAGAGAGAGAAGGACGATAACTTGGATCCGCTAGTGGAAATGACTTGAATATTTTTTACACCCCGAAGATCCTTATCATTTTTTTATGTACCTCGTCCCGATCCCTGGACCCTGATCGCCCAACAGATTCCTGATTGGAGAGACATTTTCAGAGTCGTAAAAAAAATGATCAGCTTAACATCATTTGATTGTTTTGATTAAGTTTTTATTCGTTGCTATCTTAATCACACTCTCTCCTCCGTTAATGTCTCTCTTCAGCTACTTGGAAGTAATAAAATTGAAATATTTTTCAAAATAACTCCAGTTGTTGTATCTTGTCTTTTTTCTGTCGCATTGTGGCGACGAAGACAAAGAAATCACACGTTTTGATGCTTAATCTTGGCAGTGGCGTATTTTACGGGGCTGCAGGCACCGCGGAGCGGTGGGACCCGGAATGATTAAGGGCCCTTAAAAAAAAAAAAAAAAAAAAAAAAAAAAAAAAAAAAAAAAAAAAAAAAAACGAGAAAAAGGGGGGAAAAGGGGGAAAAGAAAAAAAACGGAAAAAAGAAAAACAGAAAGAATAAAAAAGGAGAGGAAAAGGCCTTCTGTTCTGCTCTTAAGTTAAGTAAGTATGTGTATTTTCCTTTAAAAATGCGGATCTTTCTGAAATCAGGCGCTATTGTCTGAAGTGAGGCCCTTCTTTCAAAATAAATTAGCCTCATAATTATTCTGTCACCTAGAACTTTAGGAGGGGCTCCCTAAATAGCTCCCCCTCTCCCGGCCCCCCCACAATTTTCCTCTACCGGAACGAGTACAATGTTAGAAATGTTCACTCCAACTCCGGTTACATAAAAGCCATGATTTATCCCGGTATACAGGGTGTCCCAAAATTGATAGTAAATATTTTTGCCACGTATTTTTGGGGCCAAAATAAGACTTTTTTTTCCTATGAACACGTGTCCAAAAATCCCCCCCCCCCCCTCGGAGCTACAGCCCCCTAAAGTTTTAAAAAAAAATCGGTTTTTCTTCGATTCTAGCAACGGATCTCCATAAAAATGGATGAAAATTGGTTTCCAAGGGTAATTTTAGGCGTTTTTTCCGATTCCGGGGTCGACAATTTCCGGAATGGTCAAGAAAGAGGGGTTTGAGGGGGGTTCAAATTTTAAATTGAATAATTTTTTAGTGTTCCGTAAGAAAATGAAAAAAATAACAAAAGAATCTAATGGAACAAAACAAAAAGAACATGTTCGATCATTTGTGTTTTTTTCATAAGACGCACGGAAAACGGGTAAAATCGATTTTTCGCCGGGAGCGCACAGCCCGATATGCCCGTCTTATGAAAAAAACCTAAGAGATCAAAAATGTTTTTTTTGTTTTGTTCCATTAGATTCTTTTGTTATTTTTCTCATTTTCTTACGGAACACTAAAAAAATTATTCAATTTAAAATTTGAACCCCCCTCAAACCCCCCTTTCTTGACCCTTTCGGAATATGTCGACCCCGGAATCGGAAAGAACGCCTAAAATTACCCATGGAAACCAATTTTTATCCATTTTTACGGAGATCCGTTGCTAGAATCAAAGAAAAGCCGATTTTTTTTAAAACTTTGGAGGGCTGTAGCTCCGAAGGGGGGCATTTTCGGACACGTGTTCATCGGAAAAAAAAGTCTTATTTTGGCCCCAAAAATACGTGGTAAAAATATTTATTATCAATTTTGGGACACCCAGTATAGTTTTAGGAATGATATATTTGAGCGTCTTCTTTTATCCACCGGTGGTTTCATAATAGAAACCGTGTTTGTCAACCAACTCGTTCTTTTATCCACCAAGTGACAACCGGTAACTACCGGGATTCGGTGGTGATTCCCGGTTGTTCGTGTTAAATCACCCGCGAGATTATGAATGTAGAGTGTGTGTTCTATTTGGTAAGCTGTTATTGATCGAATCGTGAATCTCGAGTCTCAACAGTAATCGTAACGTGTGTTTTCCGTACAATACAACAATTTTTACTGAAAATAATTAGTTATTTCTTTTGTTGATTATTGTTTCATTTGAACAAAAACAAAACCCAACGGAACAAACAACCAACTGCAACCAACCCGTTCTTTTATCCACCGGTGGTTCATGGTTGATGACGTCATACATATAATAGAACCGAGACTTACCGGTGGATAAAAGAAGACGCTCTTTGTGTAGTAGAAAATGGTGTGAGGGGGAGGAAAGATATAGTAATAATTTGCACTTTTCTGGAGTTAAAAGATGATTTTACTCCGTAGAGGAGGCATGAGCGCCCTTCACGATCGTATTTTCTGCTCTTTACTTCGCGGTTCATTCTATCTTTAGTTTAGACACGTTGCAAGAAAAAAAATCAGAACCAAGTATGGAGAGGGAGATCATAGATTCCTCGTCCCAGTAATATGGGAATATGTGCCTGAAGAGCTGACTCAATTAGAAACGTTCCAAAGTGTTAAAGTGCAAATAAAAAAGTGGTTATTTTCCAAAAGGGGAAAAGATGTAGTTAAAACCATTTTTAAGTAGATTCCTTTAAGAATAAAACATATATAAAATGAAGTAGGTAATTGTGTCTAGAAATGTCTCTAGTTTATGATCCTGGTTCATTTATTTATTTATTTTTCATTTTTCGGTGTATTTTTGATTTTTAAAAATGCTCATCACATTGGTAATCTGTGCTGTGTTTTTTACTCCAAGTTGGCAGCTCTGATTAGTGATTTTCCCTCCATAAAAAAATTATAGGTTAGGTTTCAGGGTAAACAATAACAACCCAAGCAGAAGTCTGGAAAGTTTCAACTCTCTGCGGTAAGTACTTTTCTTTTTATACTAATATCAAATAAGTCACCCACAGATGTAGCATCCGTTACAAAAAGAGGGTTTTTTCTCTCTCAGTACTCAAGAAATGTATATTTTAGTTTGTTATTTTTATTTCATGACATTTACATGCTTCTGTATGCCCCAGTATTTTTTTCAAATTTTTATCTGAAATAATTAAATGAAAAATTGAACTGCAAATAGTGTAGCATCCGTTACGTAACGGATGCTACACACCCCTCTATTTAAAGATTCAACCTTTTGAACAAAAAATTACTACTCAATACCTACAGGACTAAATGTAGAGTGGGTAACTTGTATTCTAGGAACAATTTTTAAACTCAGGGAGGTGAATTTGAAGTTTTCTTCGGTATTCATCAGTTACAATTTTTCTTCATCAACATTTAGAGCTGAGCGATGACTCATTTTAAGTTTACTCTTTCAAAATTGTGCAGCTAAGGCTTGTTTTGTTCCTAGAAAACAAGTTACCCATCTACATTTAGTCCTGTAAGTATTGAGTGGTAATTTTTTCTTCAAAAGGTTGAATCTTTAAATAGAGGGGTATGTAGCATCCGTTACGTAACGGATGCTACAAAATTTGTAGTTCAATTTTTTACTTAATTATTTCAGAAAAAAATTTGAAAAAAATACTAGGGCATATAGAAGTATGTAAATGTATTGAAATAAAAAATTTAAACTAAAATATACATTTCCTGAGTACTGAGAGAGAAAAAACCCTCTAATTTGTAACGGATGCTACAGCCTTAGGTGACTTATTTAATGTTAGAAAGAATAAAAAGAAATAAAGCACTTACCAGAGTGTTTCAACTTTCCTGACTTCTTCGTGGGTTGTTATTGTTTACATTGAAACCTAATCTATAATTTTTTATGGAGGGAATATAACCAATCAAAGCTGCTATAAATGTTGGATTATTAAAAATTTCATTTTTTTTTGTTTAATTTTGATCCTAATCAGAAATTTCTCTTGGAGAAGGGAAAACAACATCCTCTGTAGAATATACTTCATTCAAATGGTTTGGAACACACTTTGAATTCCCAAAATATCAGCTTTGGCCATCATAAGAAAAAAAGGGTCTAGTAAGCCTTTTATCCCTTAGTATTCCAATTATTCATTTATTCTCCCTCTCATCCATTAAAAACTAATCTTAAAACATATAATTTACTTAAAAAATCAATAAAAAACCTTATTTATACCCACTTGTGCATAATGATTTTGCACGCGTAGCATCCGTTACAAATGGCTGTAGCATCCGTTACATGGACTTTACTTTTTTTAAAGCTTAATTTTGATGAACATGAAAATGTCTGCCCAGAATATTGTCCCACATACCCTTGGCTATCACTCAGATTTTTTTCAGATTTTTTGATCAGTCCAATTCACAGAGTTTTGACTTTGATTATCATGCGGCAAAAATGAGGCTCAAATGGCGTAGCATCCGTTACGCTCATTGTATCGACAATAACTTGGTGAAATATGGTTGAAACCTTAAAAACCTGCATATGAAAATATTCTACAAAGTGAATGGCATCTCTTTGCACAACTTTTATCAAGCCCAAAAATAATAAAACTACAAAAAAATGCATTTAAGTGCGTGCGACTGTAGCATCCGTTACCGTGGAATGGCCCGTGGATAAAAGAAGACGCTCTTTGTGTAGTAGAAAATGGTGTGAGGGGGAGGAAAGATATAGTAATAATTTGCACTTTTCTGGAGTTAAAAGATGATTTTACTCCGTAGAGGAGGCATGAGCGCCCTCCACGATCGTATTTTCTGCTCTTTACTTCGCGGTTCATTCTATTTTTACTATAGGTTGTCCCAAGAATGATTGGACTTGACAGCTGTAGCTTTAAATGAAAACATCAGCTTCCATCCTCAGATAGAGCAACCTGATTGGTTAGGAGCCGTAAGAAGCTGATGTTTTCATGAAAACCATAGAAGTGTCAAATCCAATCTTTTCTGGGACAAGCTATATACACGGAAAAAAAACTATGGTGAAAATAACCATACGGATACCTGGTTTTGGCACCTGCTAGATGTTATGGTAATGTTAACCAGAAGTATACTATGTTTTGACTAGGTATTAGGTGATGTTACCTGATTGCATGCTGAGTTTACTCGGAGTATCGGTAAAGGTACCATACTTCTGGTCAAGTTTACCATAACATCTAGCAGGTGCCAAAATCAGGTATCCGTATGGTTATTTTCACTAATCTTTTCTTTCCGTGTACACATGAGAGTAAAATTTACCCTCATTTTTAAGTTTTCTCCGATTTTCATTCCGGATTTTTAACTGATTTTTAACAGTGTACAAAGACACCCTTAATTGGTTTTTGACAAATAATGTGTGCACGGGCACTTTCTTGGGGTGGGGGGCAGGGGGGGGGGCTAGGTGTTTCCATGGTGCTCGCAATCGTGTCCGTGTCATGATACCGATGCATAATATGGAAATTGCAAGGGCAAGCAACAAGCAGTACAATTCTCCTTTGACAATGATTTAAACGAGAGCCACTTAAACTTTATCTCGCGTCAAATTTCAGTTCCACGGGTCGAGCCATTTGACGTCTGAACATCGAGAGACGAAGATTTGTAACACCTCAATTTCAAAGCTGACGTTGAAATACACTTAATGGAAATTATCTTGAACATAGTGAATCCGCGACATCGATACCGGATTGGGCCGACAAATTGCCTGATACCCGCATTGGAGTTGAAGTGAATTATATTGAGTGTTCGTCTCATCTGGCAACGTTGAATTCCTCCATGTTATTTATTGCCGTTCGTGGCTCTGAGCTTGCGCTACGTTGCCAAATGGATAAGAACAAATAAAAGCTCACCCCCAGAAGTGAATGCAGGAAAGAGTCCTTCTTTCTCTCGGACACGAGACGCAAATCCAAGGCTCGCAGAACTTTTCGGTGAATATAACACGCTAAAAAAAAAGACTGGTAGAACTTACTATTTGCATGACTGATTTTGGAGTCTGCTATCAAGTATAGTAAATTTTACGAAAACCTATTGGTACATTTCACCACAAGGTACGTTGCATTTATTATATGATGACAAAATCTACCATAATTGGTAGCATCAGACACCAAAGTCGCAGCTATGCAGATGGTAAATGGGTCTGTTGCATACTTTTGCTACATCAATATGACACATTGTTTCTAACGTAAAATTCGGCGAAAATAACGATGCGCACATTAAAAACTTTCAAAATCCACTCATTAACTCAGAAAATACCTTCCATTTCAAACAACCCGCGCTACACTAGACACTATATCACTGACTTATAACTACATAGATGGAACCATCTCGTTTATGTAAACGTGAACAGAACTTACAAACATTGGAATGTTTCATTTAGATGCGTACATTTCTTATATTATTTTGTAATCTTTGATAAACCGAAAAGACCAGACAGCAAATGAAGCCAATAGATCATGTATTTAGAAGGGAATTTCATCATTTTGTAGTTACAATGTAGTTTACTTATGCACGGTGGTTCCGTCTATGTAGTAGTATACCGGTGCAATAGTGTCTAGTGTAGCGCGGGCTGTTTGAAATTGAAGTGATTTCCTGAGTTGATGAGTGGATTTTGAACGTTTTTAATATGCGCATCGTTATTTTTGCCGAATTTTACATAAGAATCAAGGTTCTATTTTGTTGTAGAAAAAGTATGCAACAGACCCATTCTACCAGTCTTTTTTTCCCGTCAACGTCTTGACACCAAGCAACACCAATCATTACAAAGCATAGTGCATAAGTGAGGAAAGGGTAGTGATATCGGCGAAAGTTACGTGACTGCCTAAATTAGGATATTTTCTATTCTTTTTTAACAAATATAACATCAATATAGGAACTATGTATTTATATACATATATACCCAGCCAACAATAAGGTGGGGGAGGGGAGGGCGCTAATTTCGGAGTGCAGGTGACGAAACGGTGAAACCGCGGAAATCTCATCACTAATGCATTGGACATTTGGAACTGTTGTCGTACCTTAATTCAATGAGGCTCTTGCAAACTTTTGCTGTAGGGGATTGAAGAGTTGATTTCTTGCATAAAAACCTGTAAAAAATGACGATGAGTACACCAGAAAATCACAAAATTCACTCTCAGAATCGGGCTTAGTGGCGGAAAGACGCAGGTATCATGGGAGATTCCCATCTGAATTGAGACATATCTCTGTGCTTCCGTACAGAAAGTGACATCATAGACAGGAATCTCCCATGATACCTGCTTCGAACCTCCATTACAAACTTGCCGTTATAGCAGTTATGTGAGTTTATTTTACCGAACTCTAGACTTTCTTAGAGTGATTTTCGCTGGGTTTCATCACATCAGATTGGACTATTTATTTTCTCACAGCAAAAAGTTTGCAAGATCCCCATTCAACTTGATAATAAAAATGATTAATAGCATACGTCAGTAATATGAGCACTTCAGGTACTTTTGAAACAGCTATATTAAGCATATATGTATTAATCCCATAGATTTTGATCCAAAAACACTGATGAGCGCACTGGGTACTCTGAAAGTCCACTCAAAGCAAGTTGACAACGCCTTTCTTTTCAAAATCCGTCAGTTCAAATAGCGCGTTCGCAATCTCTAAAGCAAACGATAATAATTACTCAGCAACGGGTAAGTGATCTGCAGTCATCATTGAGACCAGTAAACTATTAAGCCTTGATTATTACTTGGTCAAATCGCGCGATCTTCAAATAAAAGCGCATCCATCGCAAACATTTACTCTTGATGAGTCAATTAGAATAAACGTTTGTGATTGATATTCTCTCATTTGGAGATCAATTTGATCAAGTAATCAACGCTGACGATGACTGGTGGCTTGGTGATAGCTACAGAAGTTGCTCAAGTGTTTCCTGATGCAGCGCTTGCAGGGGTTTTCTGTAGATAAGAAACTGTCAAATCGTAGGTAAAACTATGCGAGAGAAACGATTAAACTAAGGATTGACAAAGTCTATAAAGGCGTCATTTGGGGGAAGGGGGTTGTCTAATTTAGCGCGTATAGATCGAGAAAGCTCTTTTTCAGGGTGCACACAATTTTCCTAAATTTTAAGGGAAAAAGGACATTAGTGTCATCAAGGATGGACCTCGATTGTCAGAGTTTTCGGGGGTCAAAACGCGTGAGAAGCTAAAAACAAAAAACATCAGTATATCGGAGCCCCCCTCAGAAAAGTTGAAATTACACCCGACCGCTGCATCACATCGTTGTGCTTATGGTAATATATACTACGAGAATGGGGCTCTTGCAAACTTTTGATACAAGCAAATAAATAGTCCAATCTGATGGTAAGACCAGCGAAAATCACGAAAATCGCACTAAGAAAGTCAAAAATTCAGTACAATAAACTCACATAACTGCTGTAACGGCAAGCTTGTAATGGCTGCTCAAGGCAGGTATCATGGGAGATTCCTGTCTATTTTGTCACTTTCTCTACGGAAACACAGAGATACTTATCAATGGGGCAGTTTGCAAGGGTCTGAAATGTTGTCTTTTTTATAAAGAAAATGAAAAGTACTTGATGAGGTGAGAACAAAGATGCCTTTGGTTTTTAATTATGTCCCATTGTTCCGGAGATGATATTTTGGCCCAAAATACATTGTTTTAAATGGGAATTCCGCCTAGTGATGTCACTACGCACACGAGTTTTTACAACTTTACTCGTGTGTATCTCCAAAACCGGGGCACTTAGGAAAAAACCAAAGGCATCATGGTTCTCAGCTCATCAAGTACTTTCATTTTCTGTATAAAAAACACAACATTTCAGACCCTTACAACTGCCCCATTTAGATAGGAATTTCCCATGACACCTGCGTCTCTCCGCCATTTAGCCCGGTTCTGAGAGTGAATTTCGTGATTTTTCAGTGTACTCATCGTCATTTTTACATGTTTTTATGCAAGAATCGACTCTTCAATCCCCTACAGCAAAAGTTTGCAAGAGCCCCATTTGAGAACCATTTTTTTCAGTACAAGTAGCTCATATCCCGAAGTCGCCTGCCATTGAATTAGACCCCAATCGCAATGTTGCCAAATTACTCGGATAAATTGCCAAATTTTACAATAATGAAAAAATGGGGGGGGACGGATAATTACCCGAAAAAAATGGCAACACTGCTCGACCGTAGAATCTGACAATCGTGTATACGTATCAGGAAGACTGACAATAGTATAGTTGCCAGTTTTTGGCGGAAAATTGCCACTTTTTTCCATTTAACCAAACGTATAAAAAGCAGGCTCATTTTATCACGTACAATCGGGCAACACTGCTGACAAGATGCGGGCGGGCGGGCGGGCGACGAAAGGATCGTAGGTGAATTTGTAGGCTTTTAATAAAATACGCTCGGCATTAATGCAATCTGATGTCCTCATGTGTGTATGCTATAAAGGCTAAGCGTCCGGGGCAACGCGACCACGACAGAACAGGACATTCAGGACAACCATCCGCACCAGGACCAGGGGACTCCAGGACAAGAGAAGTGAAGACGGGAAGGCCTAGGGAGTAAAAAGAGGTTACTTTATTACGCTTGTAACTACTCCTTTGCTCCTTTTTCTTCCCCCCCCCCTAGACTCCCCTAGCCCCCCCCATTTCTTTTTGCTCGTAGTTATACAGGAGCGAAACGCTCTGGGACGGGAAAAGACGCGGGAGTGGGAGTGGGTGCCACCGCGCGACCGATGCTGCTGACTTCTGAGATGCGCTGTTGAGTGTTGAGTTAGGGAGTTAGGTATCGGTATCGGGTGTTGCAGATACGGAGGAGGAGGAGCAACGGTCAACAGAGAATTCGATAGATCGAGGCTTTTGTCACTGAAAAAATTTCCGGAAAATTCGCCTGCTTCCTCAATGGGTCTGTTGCAAACTTTTGCTACAACGATTGAGAGTGTTTAATCTAATGTAAAATCGCCTGAAAAGTCCAATGGTGGCATCAGAAAGCCACGAAATGAGATAATAAACTCACAAGAAGCGTTTAATGAAATCCAAGATGGCGGCAAAATATCGAGCAATCCGTATACATGCACCACGAACATTCAAGGATAGCCAACCTCACAACATCGATCACAACCAATCACAACGTAAACAAACACATAACCTCTACATCCAATGAGGTTGTAAACGTTGGCAATCCTTGGATGATCACGGTGCATACATTCAGATTCCTCGATATTTTGCCGCCATCTTGGATTTCAATAAACGCCTCTTGTGAGTTTATTATTGTATTTCATGACTTAATGATGCCACCAATGGACTTTTCAGGCGATTTTACATTGGAATAATAACTTTTTATCGTTGTAGCAAAAGTTTGCAACAGACCCATTTGTATACTTTAGGGTCAGTGGTGGCTCGTGAACTGCGATGTATCGATCTCTACTCCATTTAAATTTATAGAAAAGTATCCGGGGTGCAATTGAACCCCCGAGAAATCGATAATTTTCTTTAGTTTTAAATGGAGTGGACATCGATGCATCGCATTTCACGAGCCGCCACTGTTTAGGGTCAAAACGCGGCTCTTTTAACACACAGATCGGATACATAATAACGCAGATAATTTCTTTCTTGAAACACACAAACATTTTACGATCCTAGAGTTACTTTTTTTCCTTCCTCAGCCATTCTCATTTCAGCGTTACGTCCGATACACTTTTTATTTCCCTGTAACTTCTTTATTATAGTTAAGATCAAAACTTCATATTTTCAGGGATAAAACTTTCTATTGCTTTTAATCTAATACATATTTTTATTAATTTTTAAAGGTTAATATTCACCCATTTTTTAACTTTGAAAGTGAACTGGTGAAATCCGTTACTTTGAGAATGGCTTTCATGTCTCTTACCTCCTCATCTTGCATTTCACGTGTTGTGTCTGTGACAGTTATTTCACGCAAAAGTTTGGAATGAAGAAAGAAGCGGACATTTTTTTTTAACCCTCGGCAAAACACAACCGGAATGGGAGGCTGCAGATTGCACCATTACGACCTTGACGTTACAGCTATATTTTCTGAAGTTTATTACTGAAGCTTTAGACCTTTTTTTTTTTTTTTTCGGTGATTTTCGCGATTCTCGCTAGTTTTTACATCAGATTTATAACTTTTCATTTGCTTATAGCAAAAGTTTGCAAGAGCCTCAATCTGACACTTTGAGTTTAGCAATTTATTCCGGTGTAGTCGATGGAGTTCTTTCGATTGAGCATACTTTGAACGCTCATTACTGAATATTTTTCGAGTTATTTTAGCAAAGGCGCAAATACGTGTCAAGGTTATTAATCGCTCAGCCAAATCTTCTTTTTGCTCTCGTGATAGATCGTCAAAATCTTGATACGCCCCTTAGCATCGAAAGGCGCAACGTTTTTGATTTTTAAATCGAGATAAGCCTGCATTCTTTAATTTTTGGATAAAATATGCAACCAACAAGTTTAAAATTCAAAGATGGGCCCAAAGGTCAATACACGAATTTATTCCCAATCTTTCCAGTATCGGGAGCCGGGGAACAGTTTTATTCAGCTGGACAAATGTTCAACGCGCGAGCACAAAAAAAAATGCCTTTACACTATGATTCCTTGTTCATGACATTTTTCTTTTAACCCAAAATGGTTTTGAAAACTAGATGATTTAAAAATTCTGTAGTTTTCAATTCGTTATGACAATGGGTTTTTATTGCACATTGGGGCTATTTAATTCGTTTTAAAGTAATTCAATTCCAATTTTAAAAAACAAGAAAATAAACAATGGCAGCATAAAAAACAATAAAATTAAATAATAAACTCACAAATTTTTTCGGGGAAAAGCACTTTTGATAACTATACCCGCCCAAGTATTTTTAAAGGGCCCAAAAGGGGCAACGAAAATTTTCACGGGGAAATTAGCGGGGGCACATTCAAACAACACGGGGTGGGAAACTGTTTATCACAAAGGCTGACCTTCCCAATTTTTAAACAAATTTAAACCAAAAAATTTTTTAAACCCCTGGAACCGGGCGGTTTTCCCCCGTTCCCCCCTTTAAAAAAAACTTACCCCCTTTCAATAAACTCAATTCCTCACAAAAGGTTGTGAAAGGTACGGAAACCGATATTTGTGTCGAAAACTTATCAAAATGAAACAATAACACACAGGAGTTCCAAGCATGATGATCGAAGTTGGAATCATCTTTGGATCTCCTGTGAATTATTGTTTCATTTTGATAAGTTATCGACACAAATATCGGTCTCCGTACCTTTCACAACCTTTTGTGAGGAATTGAGTTTATTGAAACGTAAGAATACGAACAGACGCCGTCGGTGTTTACTGTTTATTTGTTTATGAAGTCAGCTGTGATGACGGTCAGCCGTGATTATTTGAATGTGCCGCGCTAATTTCGCGAAATATCGTGCACGTGGTGGATAGATACAGGGGTGAATAGTGTCTGGTGTTTTTCGCAATTTGTGAGTTTATTACTGAATTTTAGTGTTTTCTGATGCTGCCATTGTTATTTTCTCGGCTTTTTACATAGAAATTGATAATTTAAAACGCTGTAGCCGAAGTGTGCAACAGACCCATTCATATGACTGTATTGTTCGAAAATACTCTAATCTGTAATCACTCCTCAATCGGTGCAATCGACGTTTAATTATTAAAATATCGCGCAAGTTTTTTAAAGTCATCGACTACTCCACCGATTGCGAGAAGATTACAGATGCGAGTATTTTCGTTTATTACAGTCATACATCGAACTGAACTTTATAAGCTTTTCTCAACCGGTGAATTCGTCGGTGAATTGAAGAATGTCATTAATGGGGCTCTTGCAAATTTTTGCCACGTGGGATCGAAGAGTTGATTCTTGCATAAAAACGTGTAAAAATGACGATTAGTACACGAAAAAATCACAAACTTTACCTACTCTCAGAATCGGGCTTAGTGGCGGTTCAACGCAGGTATCATGGGAGATTCCTATCTAAATTGAGACGTATTTATGTGTTTCGGTAGAGAAAGGGACATAATAGACAGGAATCTCCCATGATACCTGCGTTGAACCGCCACTAAGAACTTGCCGTTGTAGCAGTTACGTGAGTTTATTACTGAATTTTAGACTTTTTTGTATGATTTTTCGTGATTTTCGCTGGTTTTTACAGCGGAGAGAATACTATTCATTTGCTCACAGCAAAAGTTTGCAAGAGCCCCATTATACGCAAAACGCCAGCTCTGGAGCACAAACGAATAATGATCAGATCATTCGTAAAGCAGAATAAAAAGACAAAAGAAGAAATCGCCCACTCAATATTGATTTGGACGCAATGTACGCTAGAGAGGATAGTGTCGCTATGAAATCCGGCAGATTATTTAACTCACGACGCACATCCTGTGGAACCGCATGAAGGAGTAAGAATAACAAAAAAAAAAAAAAAAACAAAAACAAAAACACCGAAACAAAAAGCAAAAATCCTTATAAATCTTTCCGGTTTGATATGCAATGGGGCTTTTTGCACACTTTTGCTATAAGCGATTTAATAGTCAATTTTGGTGTAAAAACTTCAAAAATATCGATGGCAGCTCTAAAAACTTCCGAAATCCACTCCAAAGCTCAATATCACTGGCGCTAGCGTAATGGTGGCTGAGGGCAGTAATAATGGGAGATTCCTATCTTAATTTCGTCAATATCTCTATGCTGACGAGGATAATTCACAGATGAGTAAGTAATTAGTCATCAGAGAAATGATCCACATCCGATGAATAGTACTGTGACACCTAGTGACACCGGTGTCACATGAAAGTCGTCTCTTATTGGTCACTTCTTGATCAAGTTACAGTATTGTTAGATGGGAATCTCCCATTATTACTGTCCTCAGCCACCATTACGCAAATAAAAGCATTTACTAAGTTTAGGAGTGGATTTCGGAAGTTTTTAGTGCTGCCACCGTTTTTTTTAAGGAAGTTTTTACACCAGCATCGACTATTCGATCGCTTATAGCAAAAGTGTGCAACAGCCTCATAGACATAAACGCAAAGCAGGGAGCTAGCAAGTCCGAGTCGGTTAGTGTTGAGGAGAGAAACATTCGATGCGCCCGATGCCCGATGACACTCGGACAAGCGAACAATGGTCACAAAAGAAACACCAGACAAACGCTCGCCGACGAGCGAAACAGTGGCACCGGAGGTGAGCGACGCACGCATGGAAAATACGCTTATAAAAGAAGAGAGGGAAAAAAAACGAGGGGACGGGGGAACAAAACAAAACAAAACAAAACAAACAAAAAAACCACAAAAGGAGTGACATAAAGAGGGGGTTTCGTGGGAGGGGGAGGGGGACGCTGACAGTGATACTTACCGCGCCAAAGCAATTAGTCATTATTAGTAATCTCATATTCATATGGACATCGAAACGGGATGAACAAAAGAGTGGGGGAGTAGGGGTGGAGGGTGTATGGAGGGGAGGGGGGAGGGGAAGGGGCACCCGCGCGCGCTGAGGCTGAGACTGCGAGACACCCATCCATTGACACTTGTCACCGAGCTTGAGAGGTTAGTGAGGTTAGGTTAAGAACCCCGGTGAGTAGTGAGCGTAGCATATACAGGGTGTTTTTTTTATCTCCCCCCCCTGGTTTATTTTCTTGCTAATTGAGATAAAATGTTGCGGTTTGGACTGTTCTTCATCATTTTGGCTGAATTTTCTTTTTTTGGGGTCGAAACCCCCCCAGCCCCCCTCGGGGGGCCCCCAGGGGGGGCTATCTCAAAAATTTCAAATGGCAACCCCTATCTTATGATACATCGTTCGAAAGGGCATAAAATTCTAAGACTTTTGGCGCAAACCGGAAGTTGATATCGTTTTTCGTTTTCGATATATCGAATTTCAAAGTTTGATTTGGACCCATTTTCAAAAAATCGTTACTCCACTTTGAAAAGTCGGAATTAAAAAAACTATGGGTCCAAAATACTCTAAAAAGCAAGTACTTTTCAGATATTGAAATGGTTTTGACATAAAATTTGATTTTAGAGCCCCAAATTTTTTTTAAAAATTTTGCCCCTAAAAGGGGCTATCTTGAAAATTCCCTTCCACGACCCTTATTGAATGATGCGTCGATCAAAAAAGCATAAAAAACTGAACATTTTGGCGCAATCCGGATATCGATATCGTTTTTCGTATTCGAGATATCGAATTTTGAAGATAGGCGAAAATTGAATTTTTAATATTCGATATTTCGAATACGAAAAACGATATCGATATCCGGATTGCGCCAAAATGTTCAGTTTTTTATGCTTTTTTGATCGACGCATCATTCAATAAGGGTCGTGGAAGGGAATTTTCAAGATAGCCCCTTTTAGGGGCAAAATTTTTAAAAAAAATTTGGGGCTCTAAAATCAAATTTTATGTCAAAACCATTTCAATATCTGAAAAGTACTTGCTTTTTAGAGTATTTTGGACCCATAGTTTTTTTAATTCCGACTTTCCAAAGTGGAGTAATGATTTTTGGAAAATGGGTCTAAATCGAACTTTGAAATTCGATATATCGAAAACGAAAAACGATATCAACTTCCGGTTTGCGCCAAAAGTCTTAGAATTTTGTGCCCTTTTGAACGATGTATCACAAGATAGGGGTTGCCATTTGAAATTTTTGAGATAGCCCCCCTGGGGGCCCCCCTAGGGGGGCTGGGGGGGTTTCGACCCCAAAAAAAGAAAATTCAGCCAAAATGATGAAGAACAGTCCAAACCGCAACATTTTATCTCAATTAGCAAGAAAAAAAACCAGGGGGGGGGAGATAAAAAAAACACCCTGTATAGGTATAGTGACTGCGATCGACTGACTGAGCATGGGGAGGAGCGCAGTGTTGCCGATTAATCCCGTTAATTTTATCACGGGAATTTTAATTTGTCCATTTAAACCCATTAAAAGAATCGAACTATAGGGTGTTCGGTGAACACCTTCGCACTCGACCTTTTTCGTGGATTTAAATGGACACATTACCACGTTGCCAAATTGCACGCTACGCCACTGTTCAAAAGATATGCGAGGTGTTATATGCATGCGCAATTTGACAACGTTTAATTTCCTCCGTACAAACGTGTGAAAATTGTCAAACTATATTGGAGGTATACGCTGTGTAGTGCGCTTTCTTTAATCGATATTGTAAGTACAATAATGTTTTGTAGGATGAAATGTAGCGTTGCCAAATTACACGCGACGCGACGCCACTAATCAGCAGTGCAGGTGGAGGACTCATTCGATCCAGCGGACATCTATCGATGAGTCTAACGATGAGTCTATCGATGATCTATCTAACGAGTATGCTGCTCCCTGAAGTTCTTATTAGTCTTACAAAGTTCTTAAAATCACTTAAATAATAATCAAAGAGCAGAAGAATGTTGAGTATACTTCTCTGCGTGCGTCTGAGCTTAGCCCATGACATTTTTAAATACGAACAACCAAAAACAAAAGTCGGCGCTTTTCAAGAGCCACCACTTTTTACATCCTCGCTTAGTTGACAAGGAGTGGCGCAGTGGTGTCTGCTTCCGCATTGCATCAAAACGCACGTTTAAGGCGTAAAAACCGAACTATGGAGGTACGGAGGTACCAAACAGGAGATTCCTGACTAAGTAATTCGAGGTTTTCCTCTGTGTTTCTTTAGAGAGCAACAAAATAGACAGGAATCCCCTGCAACATCTGCGTAACTTCGCCATTGAATAGCAAGGATATTGGAGAGCTGTGAAGGTATCATGGGAGATTCTTATCTCATTTCTCTCTCTCTCTCTCTCTCTCTCTCTCTCTCTCTCTCTCTCTCTCTCTCTCTCTCTTTCTCCCTCTCCCTCTCCCCCCCTCTCCCCCCTCTCTCTCCCTCTCTCCCTCTCTCCCTCTCACCCTCTCTCCCTCTCTCCCTCTCTCCCTCTTTCCCTCTTTCCCTCTTTCCCTCTCTCCCTCTCTCCCTCAACTAAGAATCAACTAAAAATTGAATCGGACTCAGCAAAATAGCAAGAGTCTCATTCCTTCTGATTTTTCGGCGTGAGCAAAATTTCTTCTTAGCGGTTGCTTTAGAGGTGTACGCGCACCTAGACCGATAACCTTTGAAAATATTCATCAGTTTTTCTCAAGTTACCAAATGATAAATTAATAAAAATGAGTTTGGGCTTTTTATCGAGGAACGCTTTAAGTCAAAAGTTTTAAGGCGGAGGCAGGCGAATTTCGTTTTGATTTGAAGGAATGAAAATTGAAAAATCGCCAAAGATTATGGTGTAGGGTGCGCCTATACTCTTCTAAAACGAGCTCAACCGCTAAAGTACCCTTAAAAGCCATTTTCTTTAAACCTCGGAAACCTAGAGTCCCTATATGTAGAGAGTTAAGACAAGAGGGTAGTCAACTTCTGACTGGTCGATGAATTTTAGGCTCTACGGACGCCGCCATTGGATGCGATTTGCATTTCGTTTTGTTTACCAACGGTCTTTTACAGATAAAAGAGTTAATTTGCGATGAATCTGTTAATTTTAATCATAATGCACCACAAGAATGTCCATAAATCTCAAAAGAATCATTAAAAAGCGTTAATACATGTCGATCAACAAGAGCAGGGAAAGATTACATCGTTACAAACTTAGCGGAACTGTAATCTTTGCAGTGGAGCAAAACACAACAACGGCCTCAGAATGTAAACAAATGTGCAAAATCACATCCAGATCGCATCCAATGGCGGCGCCCATGATTTCACTTGTCTTAACTCTCTACATATAGGGACTCTACGGAAACCCTCCATTCCGGCAACATCGCCCAGGTTTTACATTAGATGGACGCGGACGGCGGTTGGAGGGATGGGGGGGGGGGGTCATGAAGATAGTTGAAGGGACAAAAGATGATAACATCTGTTGTGCTCGCTTTCGTTCGTGGGGGCTCTCTGGCTCTCTGGCTGGCTCTTTGTCAACGCTCAACAACGGCCGGGTCAAGCCGAATGACTTGTGGCCATAAGTCGTGTAGCAGTTACCGCTCGCGCGCGAGTTTTGCATTTGATAAGTTGCAGTCATTGTCCATCGGGCGGGCGTCGCGACACCGACCCACCGCGCATGCGCCGTCAGCAGAGACGCCACAGGTTCGGTCTGACTCGATTTGATGGACACACTCGGCGTGGACTGTGGTCAGTTCTTATATACTCTATCATCAGCTAGCTATTCTAATAAATATATCTGGCACTTTGAAGGAATACTCTATTCGTAAGCAAGATAGATTAATACCGCGGTAGATGTAGCCAGGAATTCGTCTTTCTCTCTCTTTGCTCATTCAAATACATGCTTTAGAAAAGGGTGGAAGCAGAGGCTAGGCTGTCCAGAGCTGCCGATTTGCGTAGATTTAATAACATTTTGAAATTCACCGAAGATTCCACCGGTTGAGAAAAGATTACAGAGTTTAGTTCAGTGTATGACTGCGTAATGCACAAAAATACTAGCGTCTTTTATCTTTTCTCAACCGGTATATTTGAATTACTTAACGCTGTTTCCATCGATTGAGAAAAGATTACAGATCAGAGTATTTACGTGCATTACAGTCATACACTGAATTGAACTGTGTAATCTTTTCTCAACCGGTGGAATCATCGGTGAATTTCAAAATGTCATTAAATCTACGCAAATCGGCAGCTCTGAGGCTGTCACATAGTAACAAAATAAACTGTACGGAATATACCCCACGAACACTATCTCATACATCAAACTTAATCGGGGGGGGGGGGGGGGGGGCCCCCTTTTTATTTTCTGGGGGAAACCCCCAGACCCCCTTTAATATTCTGGAGGAGACCCCCAGACCCCCCTATAACATTCTGGGGGACCTCCAGACTCTCTCTTAAAGGGTTAATTTTATAGTAGGCTGGTTGTAGAATGTTTTTGCATATTTTAATCAAAATTCAAAAAGCTACATTTCGAAGTTTCCAATTTTTCCCTGTGTTTACCAATCTCGGTAATCGTGTCATCGATTACTACTTACCTCCATTTGCGGATTTGCCCAACTCTGCTGTCAGCGCCACCAAATTGTTTAGTTTTCTGGTGTGCATGTACTATCGACGAATTAAAGATTGTCGTGACATTCTTACTCATTTTCAGTTATGGGTGTGAGTGTGGGTTTAATCTGCAACGGCTCTCCCGCCCCACCCGCACTGGCCTCTCCACTGGCGCAACCAGGATATCTTCCATCTCTCTCATTTCCCATTTGAATGTATGAGTAGGAAAATGACAGAAGGAGGGGGTTTTATCCCCTTGTCCATCCTTGTCTAACATACGTTTCTTAATGGAGAAAAGAGAGAGATGAAGAAACTCTCGGTGCGCTACTGGGCCTCTCGCCTGCAAGGTGTGAGGAATATGAAGAGTGGCCGAACCGGAACCTTGAAGGCAAAACTTTGCTCGTGTTAAATCTAGCGACAATCTTTAATTCGTCGGTAGTACTCTATCAACAGCCAGTGGCGCCATTTGGGGGACAGGGAGGCCATCCTCCCCACAAGGTTTTTCAATGTGGCCGAAAAATCAAGTCAGAGAGATTTTTTTTAAGATGCACGGCAGCAAAAAAAAAAAAAAAAAAAAAAAAAAAGTCATCCAAATTTTTGGAGGGTCTTTCCCCCCCCCCAAAAAAAAAAAAACTGAAAAAGCGCCCCTGTTAACAGCCTCTGTGCTGTGTGAATGCTAATTATTCGACGCAAGATTCTGGAGGGGGGGGGAGGGGAGTAGACCATTTGGCAATCAGCGTAAAAATCGTTAAGGTAAAACATTGGATCTTTAATATAAAGTTCACAGCGCGGATCCCATGCATTCATTCACCTCGAGGGTGAGGAAATCAGGATCGACGAGCGTAATCTAAAAAGGGGCCGAGTGGGACTAAACTGCTCCAATAATATACCAAGAGAAAAATTCCAAAGGAAGCAATGAGGGGAAAAGCGGATACTAATAAAGTCACGGAAAAACCATTATTTATCATTCTACGACTTCATTTACCGCCTGGCTCATGCACGGATGATCCCTCTCATTGCTTTTAATTGAAGTCCTGCTCCATCGCGCATCGGTTTCGCAACGGTGGTCGGTGGACGGTGCGGTGGTGCATCTAGCGCACTGGTCCGCCGCACACTGGATCAAACCATTGATTTTGCCGGAAATGACGAACTTCGGTTTTTTGCTTTAAGTAAAGATAAGATAGAAGAGCTAAAAATACATGTAAACATTACTTACTACAGGTCCCTTTTCGTCAGCAATGGTTGGATATATTTTCCTAGAATTTTGTATGCATACTTTTATGTATGTCTTGAAGCTTTGGAACTAGAATGATTTGGATCCATGCATTTGAAATGAAGTTTTCAGAAATCTGAACTTTGGTTTAAAAAAAATATTTATTTTTCTTGATGGACAATTATTCAAAAACATAGTTTTAAAATGTACATGAAAGCTTTTTGTGCCATTTGTAGTCCTTCAAATTCTGAGCATTTAAAAAAAAAAAAAAAATTAGGAAGCTTTTTAGTTCCTGTGATAATGGGTCTAATAGATAAAAAACCAAACTTTCGGAAAACAGCCGAAGAAAGAAAATTGGTAAAAATTGTAGAAGTTCATTGTTAAAAAAAAATTAAATTAAATTAATCGTCACTCACAGTCTGCTTTAAAAGGCCTCAGATTTGTATTCTTCATCATCTTCTGTTTTGTTTTTTGAACTCCTTTCAACTCGCCCCCCCCTTCAAAAAAAAAAACACCCTCCTCCTTTCCCTTCACCCCTCCCCCTTCTCTTTTTCTCTCAAAAATTTGACTAGTTACATCATGAATCAGCACTTTTAAAAAAATGTAAAAAATATAAATGGAGAAAAAAGTATATAATGTAATATATCGTTTTACTCAGCAAAATATCCTCTATCAAATTAGCAAATAAAAAAAAAAAAAAATATGAAATTTTTGACCAAAACTCTTCCATCTCCCCTTAAAAAAATTTAAGATGTGTCTCATTTTCTCTTAAAAATTTGACGAATTGCATCATGAATCAGCACTTTTAAAAAAATGTAAAAAATATAAATGAAGAAAAAAGTATATAATGTAATATATCGTTTTACTCAGCAAAATATCCTATATCAAATTAGCAAATCAAAAAAAAAAAATATGAAATTTTTGACCAAAACTCTTCCATCTCCCCTTAAAAACATTTAAGTTGTGACATTTTCTTGAATAAAAATCATGTTGTTTGACTAATTTTAAGCTCTAAAATGAACGATTTCACAACATGTTTCAGTTATCTTGCTATTTAATGTTCATAATCCTGATTTTTATTCGTAAAATGATGCCCGAGTAATTCCATGTTTCGAACCACTGTGCGGCGCGGTCGATGGTGAAGAGTTGAAAAGATGGACGACGGCGTATGAGCACACATACTCATACTCATGCACACAATGTGCGCTCTCGTAGTGCGGTTTGCAGGGTTGATGACTGGAAGGGGGCACTTACAACATTATGAAACACATTAAAATGATCTCCTCTCCAATAAAAACTTTGTATGTGCGGTCATAAAATGAGAAAATGATGTTTAATCTCGCGTCGATTACTCACACTTCGAAAGAAAACATTCATCGCTTTAAAGTTTCACCCGCCGCCTCAAATCGATACCCTCTGCTATTTTAATTATCTTATTAAAAGCATTTACAAAGGAAGGAAGAGGGGGGCGAGAGAGAGAGAGAGAGAGAGAGAGAGAGAGAGAGAGAGAGAGAGAGAGAGAGAGGAGGGGAGATGGTATGGACGACTCGATCAAAAGCCGGACGGGATGCCTAGGTTGCTAGATTACGAGGTAAAATTCGCCTACTTCCCATTAGAAAACCGGAAAGCACCAGAAAACAACAGGTGTGCTCTTCCGAAGAAACCTTAATATGAACAATAGAGCTAATTTCTAGGGAAGGGCACATCCAATGTTTTATGGGGCTACTTCCTCCTAAGACAGCCTCATTCAATATAGTGTAAAGGAGGCGGATTTTTTCTCCCCCCCCTCCCCCCCTTGAGCCCCATACGGCAACGGTGCGACGGGAGCGCTGAGTTTAGTCCACGGTATGAGTGAGGAGACTATTAACGCATGATTAATGCTTGCTCACCGAACATCAAAATTAATAGATTGCGATGACTCGAGTCCATCATAAAACGACTTATGCAGAGCGCAGGTGAACTATATAGACTAGGTCCAAGCTCATAGTCGTAGCCAGGATATTGTCTTTCTCTCTCTTGGCCCATTTAAACGCATGTGTTAGAAAAGGACAGAAAGAGGGGCTGAAGTCACGTGACAGCCTCTATATCCATCTTTTTCTAACACATCTGTTCGAATGGGCCAAGGGAGAGAAAGACAATATTCTGGCTACGGCTATGTCCAAGCTCATGATGAAAAGGTCTGGAAAAGTGCAGCTTAATGCAGAATCGGTCAAATTGACTCCGATATCGATAAACTGACATCATGGTGACATCGGACTGCGACCGGGACTCGAACCCGGAATCTCTGCAGGGTAGTGGTCATAGTTTCGCTATAACCACAAGACCGGCAGACCACAGAGCCCGACACCTTCGACTTTACTGCGTGGGTTTCCGCACCGCCTTGCACACAAACGAGGTACTTAGAGTTTACTTACCTCTTTGAGGTATTATATAAATCGGCAAGCAAAAAAAAAAAAAACCCCCCGGAGAATGCATTCGTAGGTATAGCATTGCAAGGGTTTCAATTCGCGGCGAAACTCACGAGTTGTCGAACTTCGTCCAGAGGTGGGGTATCAGATACGAAAGGTAAGGAGAAAAATCGATTCGATTCGAAATACCTATCGATATTTCCAAGAAGGATCAATTACGCCTTTCTGAAAACGGTAAAAACGAGACGAAGGCACTCTATAGTGTACCTCTCCTACCTTCTTCATAACCCCCCCCCCCCCCCCCCCCCACCACCACCACCACACTATACACGTATACTTGCACCTTGTTTCGAGCGCGCACGGTTACCAAGGCGAAGACAATGAGAAGAAAAAAGACAAAGATTACAGTATTATTTTCACGGGGATTTACATATATCTCCTTTTTCGCGCGGAGATTCGCCCAATAACACCACCGCGGCTGCGCACAAGGACAGTGCACCGGCCGATAACACACAACCACGGGTGGATATGAATAGAAAAATAAATAAATAAAACCTCCTTAGAAATGTTTAAACCAGGCCCCCCTTTCACTCTACCATTCCTCTTTTTCCGCGGATATACAGGGTGTCAATTAAAAAAGGAGCCAGGCCCAATATCTCAAAAACGGCTCCGAATTTCGAAAAACGCTGAAACACGTGTTCGATTATTTCGAGGGGGACATCTTTTGAGGGGGTGCCCAATTTCGGGGCCCCCCTCTGGAGGGCCCCAGGGGGGTCAAGTCCCATATTTCAAATGAGGACCCCCATTTTTTATTTGATAATCGGAAAGAGGGTAAAATTCTAAGACTTTTGGCGCAAACCGAAAGTCGATATCGTTTTTTGTGTTCGATATATCGAAGGTCAAAGTTCGATATGGACCCATCTTCAGAAATTCGTAACTTTCCTTTCAATAGTCCAAATTTTAAAAACTTTGGGTCTAAAATGCTCTACAGAGCAAGCACTTTTCAGAAAAAATTTCAATTTTAACAGAAATTTGGTCAAAATTTGGTTTTAAAGCCCCCAAACATTTTTAACGTTTTTAGCCCCCACGGGGGGCTATCAGAAAAATTCTGAGAGACGACCCCTATCGAGTGATACATCAATCAAAAAAGCGTAACAAACTGAGCATTTTGGCGCAAACCGGAGGTCCATATCGTTTTTCATATTCGAGATATCGAATGTCAAATGTCGATTTACAGAATGCGATATCTCGAATATGAAAAACGATATAGACCTCCGGTTTGCGCCAAAATGCTCAGTTTGTTACGCCTTTTCGATTGATGTATCACTCGATAGGGGTCGTCTCTCAGAATTTTTCTGATAGCCCCCCGTGGGGGCCAAAAACGTTAAAAATGTTTGGGGGCTTTAAAACCAAATTTTGACCAAATTTCTGTTAAAATTGAAATTTTTTCTGAAAAGTGCTTGCTCTGTAGAGCATTTTAGACCCAAAGTTTTTGAAATTTGGACTATTGAAAGGAAAGTTACGAATTTCTGAAGATGGGTCCATATCGAACTTTGACCTTCGATATATCGAACACGAAAAACGATATCGACTTTCGGTTTGCGCCAAAAGTCTTAGAATTTTACCCTCTTTCCGATTATCAAATAAAAAATGGGGGTCCCCATTTGAAATATGGGACTTGACCCCCCTGCGGCCCCCCAGAGGGGGGCCCTGAAATTGGGCACCCCCTCAAAAGATGTCCCCCTCGAAATAATCGAACACGTGTTTCAGCGTTTTTCGAAATTCGGAGCCGTTTTCGAGATATTAAGCCTGGCTCCTTTTTTAATTGACACCCTGTATATTATATACTGCCTCAAATTGAATAAAACATGTTATGTCTGTTGAGGAAACCGATTCCTTCCTCCCCGATCCCGGTGCTGTGGAGTTAGAGCGGACGGTCATTTTCTGACTCTCTTTTGAGCTAGCAAGCAATCGAGGACTCGCACAGTTCTACAGAGTGTTCGGAAAGCTCTTTATTTGTTTGTTTGTTTATTCATCTATATATTTATTTATCTATCTATCTATCTATTCTATTTATCTATTTTTTCATTTATTTAATTATCTATTCTCTTTATTTAGTTATTTATTCTATTTATTTATTTATTTATTTATTTATTTATCTATTTATTTATTTATTTAATTCTTTATTTATCTATCTATCTATTCTATTTATCTATTTATTTATTTATTTATTTATATCTATTCTATTTAGTTATTTATTCTATTTATTTATTTAATTATTTATTCATCTATCCATCTATTTATGTATTTACTTATTTATTCTATCTATTTATGTATCTATCTATCTATCAATCTATCTATCTATTTATCTATTTATTTATTTATCTTTTTATGTCTCTATTTATCTATTTACCTATTTATTTAATTTTTTATTTGAGTTAGCAAACAGGCAAACTACTCGAATAGAAAACGAATAATAATAAGAAACAGAAAAGATGACCAGTTTAAACTCAAACAGAAAAAAAAGAAAGAAAAAAATCAGTATAACAATAATAAAACTCAAGAATGCGGCATTTGGTAAGAAAATTCAAATGAGACAAAACATCAAAATTGCAGATGGAAGGAGGGCAAGACATCCGAGGACCTCATCAATCGAACCAACATAGAAAAAAATTGGAGGTTAGAATGAGAAGCTGGCAAGACCAAGACGGCGAAATCTCTAATAGACATTGGAAGCTCTTCAACATGAACCAGACTGATCAGATCCAGGGGCGGACTGGGCCGGGATGCCGGGATGCTGCAGCACCCCGGACCCCTCCATGTCCGCTCCCCTCCTCTCTGGAACAGTACATAGTTCGGGCCCCTTTCCCCAAATCCCGGGCCCCAGCACCCCGGGTCTTTTTGCCCCAGTCCGCCACTGATCAGATCCAAAGAAGACAGGCAACCATGAAGAATTTTTAAAAACGAACAAGATATTGTAATATCTGTGAAGAGATTTTAAAGAAGGAACGTTAAATTTAACAGAATCTAAAGAAAAAGCATGATCCATAATAGGGCATCAAAGAAGGACATAGTTCTGCAATACACTAAATTAATACATTATCTCGTAATGGGGCGCTTGCAAACTTTTGCTATTGGAGAATGAAGAGTTGATTCTGGCATAAAAACCTGTAAAAATGACGATGAGTACACAAAAAGATCACGAAATTCATTCTCAGAATCGGGCTTAATGGCGTGGGAGATTCCTATCTAAATTGAAACATACCTCTGTGTTTCCATGGAGAAGGTGACATTAAGGACAGGAATCTCTCATGACACCTGCGTTGAACCTCCAGTACAAACTTGCCGTTATAGCATTTGTGTGCGAGTATATTACTAAATTTTATACTTTCTCAGTGTGATTTAATACGCTGGTTTTTACATCATATTAGACTATTCATTTGCTCACAGCAAAAGTTTGCAAGAGCCCCATTGTGGTAAAAATCCATTGGTACACCATTCCCCAAATGAATGGAGGGTTCGGGCAATGAGCCAGTGTTGCCAGATTGGGGAGAAAAAGCCGTACGCTTTACATTGATTTAAATGGGGACGATACGGCTTTTTAACCCTCGATCTGGCAACACTGCAATGAGCCGCAATAGGATAGGTCTTCAAACAAAATAATGAAGAGTTTTCTACCTCAATTACAAATTGAAATATTCAGAAGATGCTGGACTTTTCAAACACCCTGTTTAAAGAGGAGTCAGCAGCTATAGGCCCGGCTTGATCTCCGCAGCAAAAGCGCACCGTTGAGACCGTTGCTTTCGCCGGAGGAAAAAAATAAAGAAGTAAAAACGCTCAACAGTCAACAGTCAAAGCCGCGCCGCAACCGATGCCGATGTTTTCTGCACTAGTGGATCCAGGAAATTGTCATTCTCATTCCTTTCCCATAAGATCGCATGCTTTAGAAAAGGATAGAAGAGGGGGGCGAAAATCACGTGACTGATGCCCCTAATCTGTCCTCCATTATAACACACACGTTATATCGCATGGGAAAAGAGCGGTGGATGGCGTAGCGTACAATATGGCAACGTTGTACTGTGTCCATTTAAACTCATGAAAAAGATCGAACTGTTGGGTGTTCGGAGAACACCTTCGCATTCGACCTTTTACATGGGTTTAACTGGACACATTACAACGTTGCCATATTGCACGCTACGCCACTGGAGGAGAGAGAGGACAAGTTCCTGAGTCCGCACAGAAAAACATAAAAAACTACTTTGGAGGTGCTATAGGTTGTCCCAGGAATGATTGGACTTGACAACTGTAGCTTTGAACTGGCTTTGAATGAAAAAATCAGCTTCCATCCACAGATAGGGCAACCTGATTGGTCAGGATCAGTAAGAAGCTGATGTTTTCATGAAAACCATAGAAGTGTCAAATCCAATCTTTTCTGGGACAAGCTATAACAGAACCTTTGGTAGAAAAATGATCCGGCATAAGTTATAGTAGAGCTGACAAAAGTTTTGTGCGCGTAACTAAAGAGATTTTGCTACGGGTGCCATGGCGGCTTGTGGAATGGTATTCCCTCCATAAGAACGTATAAGAAACATCGATCCTGAAAGTAAGCTATATGTTTACGCGTGAAAGTCTCCATTACGGTTGATCTGATTTTTTTGTGATCATGAATATAAACGGCTTGCGATTTACCTGCGACTTATACAAATTGCCGGGATGTGAAAGAAAATGAACTGTAGGGAATGCCCCACGAGCACTTTCTCACATTAAATTAATCTGGGGGGACCCCCAGACCCCCACATATTTTCTAAGGGAAACCCGTACACCCTCCTTGAGCAAATTTTCATCAAAATTCAGAAGGCTATATTTGAAATATTCCAATTTTTCCCATTTTCACATTAATTTTAAATGACACCTTTCATCCTTCATAACTTGCTTATAATTTAAAATTTCGAAAAACCAAAAGAAGCCCCAGGAGAATGTTGATTGTTGAAAGCAACTTCTCTGCAAAATTTGGAACCATATGCCATGGAACAATGGTTCAAAAATCATGTTGGGATACAGAGAAACATACGCAATGGGTCTGCTGCAAACTTTTGCTACAACGATTAAGAGTGTTTAATCTAACGCAAAATTGCCTGAAAAGTCCATCGTTGGCATCAGAAAGTCATAAAATGCATTAATAAACTCTCAAGAGGCGTTTAATGGAATCCAAGATTGCGGAGAAATATTGAGCAATTTTTATGCATGCACCGCGAACATCCAAGGATAGCCAACTTTGACAACCTCGCTGGAGGTAGAGGTTATGTGTTGGTTACGTTGTGATTGGTTGAGATGGATATTGGATGGCTATATTTGGATGTTCGTGGTGCATGCATACAAATTGCTCGATATTTCTCCGCCATCTTGGATTTCGTTAAACGCCTCTTGTGAGTTTATTATTTCATTTTATGACTTTCTGATGCCACCAATGGACTTTTCAGACGATTTCACATTAGATTATACTCTCTCAATTGCTGTGGCAAAAGTTTGCAACAGACCCATTGCGCCAATATGCGCAATACGAGTACTTTCTCAATTTCTCACTTCGTTAAATGTGAGAAAGTAAAACATAATTGTAACTTGTAGTTAATTTCTTTAGCAGATCATAGTACCTGTAATTGCAAGATAAATAGGAAAATAACTTACGTGGCAGTTAAGATGAAAAATAAGCTTGATAAATGGATCGGAAAACTTACCTGAAACAAAGAGGAAAAATATTTCAATAGTACATTTTTACAAATCGTAAATATGTCTGCACTCTGCAGTCGTGGAGTGGGTGAATCCAGCTATTTGGCAACCATGCATTCTTCCCATTTGAACGTATGAGAAACAATCGATTCTTGAGAAGGCAATGGCCCTTTTTCTAACGCGATTGTTTATCATACATTCAAATGGGAAGAAACCACACTGTCAGATTGCCTGGATCCGCCTTTGGCGACGCAACTATTTAATTTGGGCAACCTTATTCTCATATTTAATTACAATTATTTGTTTTATAAACTGTAGATTGGGCATTCATTATTTTGTTTTAGTATATTCGTATGGATTCCTGTATTTTTGTATTTTCGCGTGTTATTGTATTTTTGTATTTCCGTGTATTTTCGTGAATAATTATCTGACGTACACTCTAGACCTAATACAGTTGTTGGAAACCAGCGAGATCATCCCCCAAAACCCCACCAACATCAAAACCCCACTACACGAGCAGGGTACAGAAAAATCCCTACGTTTCCAGCGACTTGCGCTAGCTATCACTTCCACTGACCGACCCAGCAACTGACCACAAACCCAGAGGTCCAAGGTTCGAATCTCGGCCGAAGAGGCTAGCTTCGATGGTCTTAGGTCCTGTGCTGATAGACATGAATGTGTCTCTTCTCTCTATCGTCTATCTTTACATCTTCTATTCTTCTTTCTACAATCCCGAGAAATGATCTTCAGCAGTAATCCCAAAGATGGTAGAGCTCGTTTCAGAAGTGTAGGCGGACCTAAACCATAATCTTTGGCGAATTTTCAAATTTAATTCCTTTAAAATAAAACCAAACTTGCCTCTGACTTTATTATTTTGCGTTTAAAGTGTTCCTCGGTGAAAAGTGAACAGTCAATTTCATTTTCATTCATTTTCATCGAGTATTATCAGAAATAATGCTGACAAATTCCAAAGATTATAGGTGTAGGTCCGCCTACACTTCTGAAACTACCTCTATCTATAGTGAAAGACATTAAAATCAGTACAGTGCGGCGGTTTGTCTTAAAATAGACTAGTGTCAAGTCCCGGAAGCCAACCCATGAGAACGTTGAAGAAGAAAAAGAAGAAAAAAAAATACAAAATCGGTGGATCGGATCACCATGCTCCACCACATCTTCGTGAAAATACGCTTCTCGCGGGACCTCAAACCTTGGACGCACTGAAAAAAAGGACGGTTCAGAAACCCGGACGTTCGGGCAAATATGGAACAACGGCGAATTCCGGGCGTGACACACACCCGTACCCTCCGGGCATGACGACCAGAAATTCCGGGTGTCACACCTGGATTTCGCCGGTGTTCCATATATTTGCCCGTAATTTTCCATATTTTTTTTTTTTTTTTCCAGTGCAATCATTGATGTTGTCGGTGATCATCATTAATCACCACTTAAACTAAATTCCGATCAATAATATACTTCACAGCCTTTCAAACAGGCCCGGATGACGAATGAACGTGGATGCCGGAGTGATGCAGCACCCTGGACCCTGGACTGGGTCCTCGGCTATGGGGCCCCCAGGTCCAGGCCCAGGTTCGACTTTTCGTTCGATTTATTTCGTTAGATTTCGACCATCCCCTGACCCCCCGCCCCCAATGGATTCCATCACGGATTGAATTATGGAAACGAATCCATTGCATTCTCTGTGCCACTCGGGACCAAACATTCCCATAATCCCGTCCACTGTGCTTCGGCCCAAGTTCAGCTTCGCCATCATCAAGTTGTGGACATGACTTTTAAGTCGTATGATTTAGCGTCGTCCATTTTCAGTGCGTCTCGCTTGTCCCTGGCCATAGTCCTGCACTCTTCCTCTTCCGCACCCCCTCCCCCCCCTCTCACTCACTCACTCACTCTCTCTCTCTCTCTCTCTCTCTCTCTCTCTCTCTCTCTCTCTCTCTCTCTCTCCTCTCCTCTCTCTCTCTCTCCTCTCTCTCTCTCTCTCTCTCTCTCTCTCTCTCTCTCTCTCTCTCTCTCTCTCTCTCTCTCCCTATTTGATCACATGCGTTAAAGAAGACCAGGAGTAGAAGCTAAAGTCACGTGATAGCCCCTCCCTCCGTCCTTTTTATACACATCTCTTAAAACGGGCAAAGAGAGAGAAAGGAGACGAATTCCTGGATATTCCTTTTCCTTTGACCACAGGTCCCGGTCCTGCTTCCCGATCCCCATCCTGCACCTTCCATACCGATTCCACCGATTCCACCGACCGACCGTTTTCGTCGTCAACTTTATACCTTGTTAAGTTCTCTCTTTGGTTTCCTTCGCCCTCGCTCCTTTCCCTCCTTCCCTTGTCGTCCCCGGTCCGGTCCCCTCTGTACTGTTCCCCGGTTCAACTTCGGAAATCGGCTTGATTCAGATTAGCTCTGCAGTGTCCCATTGCCGCGCGCCATCGTCCGGTTATATCCCCCCCCCCCCCCCACAATATTGCCTTTCCTTCCCCACCCCCAGTCATCCTTAGACGACGTCTAATAAAAACGGTCCCTTGTAACTTATCGATAAGCTGGAGTTCGCTTCGAAGCTGCCCGTATCTCTTGCTATCTGGCCCCATCTACAACTTTTTCTGTGGCCGGTTATGGCCTCCTCTCCCCGCTACACTGTCCAAGGTCCGGCCGCATACGGGATCAGCGGCGGCTCGTGCAATTTGGCAACTATGCTTTTTTTGCCATTTAAACCTATGCAGAAGTATCGATATCTTGGAGGTGAAATTGCACCTCCTGTAGATAGATTGTTTTACATAGGTTTAAATGGAGGGATTACGTTGTTGCTATACTGTACGAGAGCCGCCACTGCACGGGATTCAAAAAACTATTATAATTATATAATACCTTGATAAAATAAAATAAAATCCCCTAAAAATTTGGGACCGCGGTAGGTTGGAATCAAAATCAAGCCAGTCGCGTCAGTTAGTTGATGGATGATGAATTTATGAGAGCATATTGAGGCTTCGTGACAACTTTTCATTTACAACAATAAGATCCCACAATGGGGTTGTTCAGGGCCACCCACAGCAACTTCGCGCCCCCACAACAAATTATGGGTGGCCCCTGAGGGCTAATTCCGCTCTTTTGGACGAAACGAGACGATGCAGCGGAGATATAGATCCCATAGATTTAAACAGCGTCAAGTGGCACATTTGAAGTCGTTCATCAATTTTTTGGAGTCATTAGTCTGAAATTTACATACCGGCCGACCTCAAATCTGTCCCGAGACGCCGTTTAAAGCAATGGGATTGAGCGATTTCCGCTATCTCGTCTCGTCCAAAAGGGTGGAATCAGCCCACAAGTGATTGGCCCAAAGCCTCAATCAAAACCACGATGCTGATTGATTAATATTGACAACATTTTTGATGAGAAAATCGAACGCAGAAATCAGATACGATTGGTCAAAAACCTGTTTCTGAGCAAAAAGGGACTTCAGGGCGATAGTTCAAGACATTGATTGTTCAAAACATCAAAGCATTCTCTAAAAAAATAAAAAAGGTATGGTTAAAGAAAAATTACGATGTAGCAGTGAAGCGTGTATTTACCGTTTTGAAGACACGCTCCCCAGTGGCGAAGTGTGCAATACGGCAACGTTGCATTTGCCGTATTAAAACCCACGAAAAATATCGAACAAAGTAGGGATCGGCGATGAACATCGAATTCGATCTTTTTATTGGGTTCAAATGGACGAAAAGCCCCGTTATGGGATAGCACGCTTCGCTACTGACACTCTCGAGTCTCGACTCCCGAGGTGGAGACTTTAACGAGCGAGTAAGCAAGATTGATCATAACATTTCTCTAGATTGGCAGTGAAATGGGGGCCTGAGTAACGGACGTGCATACATTTTAGGTTAGGATCCAGGGGTAAGTTCTTTTCTGTTTTTTTTTTTTCTCAAAACGACGGTCTACTTAAAATCTCAACATAATATGTTATAATATTCGAGGATTATGAATGAAGAATAAGCCTTGTCGAAAACACAAAAAAATGCAGAAAGCAAGCAAAAGTCGTAAGTCTGTTCTAGTATCGAAATGCGAACGTGACTCGTTATTTTGGTACTTTCAGATTTAATTTTCCGATTTCCGACGAAATCTTTCGTCGAGAGTTTCTCGGGATAATTTTCTGGAGTCGAAGGTTTTGTTTTCCTCAGAACAATGGGGCTTTTACGTACTAATTTTACCTATAAGCGATTGAATGGTTAGTTCTAAAGTAGAGTCCAGTGAAAATTACGACGATGAGCACATTAAAAATTACGAAATTCACTCACAAACTCACAAAATTACTTTGAAGTACAAGTCATAAGGGGCGGTAGCCCCCGGCCAAGTAAAAAAAAAAAAAAAGAAAAAAAAGTAAGAACAAGAACAGAACACAGATGCCAAGAGACGCGGTCGGGGCACCGACACTTATATACACGCAACAGAGCAAATTTCGCGATTTCGGCGTTTTGGGATCGTTAATCATCGATTCCAGTTAAGCCGCTAATCAAAACCCCATATCACCCCATATCGATCGATTTGCCACGCGCTCGAGATGATGATTCTAAAATTTCAAATCAATCGGACAATTTATAAGAAAATATTAAAAAAAACAGCTAATTTAAGCCTCTAAAACTGCACGTTTGGTCATCATGAATTTTACACGGACGATTGCGAGAGAACCATTGCTCCAAATCATTAAAACTTGGTACCGTTAGATTTGTAATGTTCTAGTGTAAGTTGCTTTCAATTTTGAGACCAATCCGACTTCAGTGCTCGGAGAAATCGTCAAAATACTTGACGGTTGTTCCGTTTCAGAAGCATTTCAGAGCAATTAATCGGAAAGTCCTACAGGGTAAACGGTGGCACGGATCGAAGAAAACTTGGTACAGAAATGTCCGTATTGCTTCCGTGTGCGTGCTTTTGTCAACATTTTAACGATCCGAGCAATATTAAGGGAGAAATCTTCAATTGAATACATGTCAGTCATAGAATAAGAGACAAGAAATCGTTTTAATTATCAGTTTTGAAAACCGTCGCCCACCAGACGGCGCCAACCTCCAGTCGACCGACTGTCAAAAAAACCGGTAGCGTTCGATGATGACGGGTTTTTTTGTTTATTTGTTTTCATTCGGGTGATTTTGTTTTGCTCGTCGTGTTGATCGATTGGGTTACGACTGTATTCGAATTATTGGCTTTCTTTAAAATGAAAGTGTTTGCGGCCACCATTCATTCATTCTTTACTCCTTGCTCGCCTGATGGATTCTGTGTTTTATCCTCCAACTTTGCTCGGTAAATCAGAAATCAGTGTTGTTTTTAGTCGGAGTCATTGCGGAGGTGCAACTCTTTCACCTGGACTGTTTAACGTGAATAACAATTCATCTATTATCTAGTATGTAGTGCCGTGACCGAGTTCTTAACTAACAAAATAGTTTCAGATAACTTCGCTGTGGAATTCGGTAACCTAGGGGTGCTTCTAGCTTTTGTCTCTGAGGCTACCGTCATGCCTACCTATTAAGTACCTAACCCTACCTAACCATACTATTTGTTATTGGTGTCGTGTCATGCAACCATTGAATTTGCTCACTGAACTCTGTATATTTAATAATATCTCGCATTTATTGTGGTCAGTGTGTTCCTTGATTCTGGGCTGGGTTGCTCATTCTTTCTGTCGCAAATGAAGCCTGCTCGGCCCCCTCTACTCAGTTCGTCAGTCTCGGGTCACCTTTCCCCATTGTATCTGAGCTGCCATCATAATGGATGATACTGCATGTAGATCCAGTCATACATGTAGTCACCTTAAGTCTGAGCTGTTAGTCAAGTATTTCTCGTATCCGAGGGTTGTAAAAAAAAAACCCTGCCCCAGAAATCTTTGCGCCGACAGTTAGCAAATTCAGCAGAAGGATATGCAGCCTGATCATATCTCTACTAGAGGAAGTAGTGTGTAAAAAAGCATTCACGAAGGTAAAATTCCTCAACCTAGTAATAACCTCTCTCAGCTATTCTTTACCAGACCAGAATGTGTCTCTATGCTTGTTCACTTTGGTTATACTTCTATAACAATCCCAGACTAGTAGTAAGTAGTAAATAATGGGCGGAAGCTTTTCTGTTGATTGTGAGGGTGATTCGATTAATTTGGGTATGCGTGGTCTTACATGAGATGGCAGTTGACAGCTTGAACTGCTCTCTGAGAAATTGATAAGCTTTGTTTTCTCCCTTTTTTGTTTCGCTGCGACATTTTGGGCCCCTGAAAGGCAAAATAAAACTGTAATCAAATTATTAAGCGGGAAAACCTCCCCCCTTCTGATTATTTGTTTAGAAGATAGTGTTTTAAATTTTTGGTAATTTTTTTGGAACCACACCCTGACTGCTTTTTTAATTTTAAAACACATTTACTTACTACCGTAGCTCTTCTCCAGCTTTCTGCACTCCATAAATTTTTTTCTTACATTGTTTCTGTATGCTGTAACTTCATATCAAATGATACACAGAAACATGTGGGTACTAGAGGTCGTTTCAGGAGGGAGGGGGGGGGAGGGAGGGAGAGGGAGGGGGAGAGAGGGGAGGGAGGGAGAGAGAGAGTGAGAGGTTGAGAGCAAAGATTATTCATGTTTCAGACAGAGTTTGATTAGATACTTCAACCGCGGACTAATCCTGCGTCAAACTGTTGCTCTAATTTTACAATCATGATGCTGTGTCATGCTGTGCCAATGCAAGTCAGCAATGTCTTTTAAGCTTTGAACCTTTGAGAACAGATTTAAGCTCATCTGCAAGCCCCCGGCCCATAAAAGTGTAGCTGATCAGTTCTCTTGTTCTAAAAATCCTCTCTCTGCATTCAGTGTACACCAGGAAGTAGCTAGATTTGCAGAAAGAAAGGCAACATGATGCACCAGAGTTTGTGAATGCCTTGATCCGCAAAAATTCCCAACTACAGGAGGAAATTGAGTTTTATGAATTTCATGAGATTAAGTGTGATCATTGCGGACATGTTAAAAAGAAATTCTAATCTCAGCAGAATTTTGCAACTGCCTGTAAGCTTAAATGAACAGAGTATCACCAACTTTATCAAAAATTATTCTTCGTGGAACTATCCCGAGGGTTTAAAGTGTGAACTTTGTTGATGCGGCAATAAGAAAAAAAGCACTTTTATCAGTAATACAGGAAAATGCTCACTATCCAATTATTATTGAATAAGTGGGGAAAAAGGACAAAGTGTCAAAATAACAAATTTCAACTAGATGATCTCCGTTCATCTGATCTTACTGTTAATGGTAGTCTCTTCAGGTTGCATTCAGGGATGTTCCATCATATGGAACAGTGACAGATTCGGGTCACTACACGGTTGTTGTGCGCTTGGAGTATGATAAAAATATTTGAGCAAATGACCAAAAATTTCTGAGTGTCGATGACCCGAGGGGACCAAGGATGCCTACTTGCTGTTCTATTGTAAGATGGAATAATTGCGACGAATAACTAAATTGAACCAAACCATTTTAAGAAAGATGGACTCAATGGCAATTAATTCATGCCAACATTCTTGCGTGTCTGCACACCTAGCAGGTTTGTTTAAATTTCAACAATTGCCATTTTTTAAACTCGGTTCGATGATTCATGTACATAGTGAACTCGAGCGGCGGAGGTTTTAGTGGGTATGCCACACTCTAATACTATTCAAGAGACATGCTGGAGAATCTCACACAGAGCCTTTAAAAAGGGCAGGTTATAAAAACTTTGCTCATAAAAAAAAAAAAAAAAAAAAAAAAAAAAACAAAAAAACAAAAAAAAAAACAAAAAAAAAAAAAAACAAAAAAAAAACAAACAAAAAAAACCCAATGCAATCAGAGATTGGTAAAATTTGATTTGTATTATCAACCACCAACTATTTGCAGTTGAACTCAGCTTTTTTGGGCAAGCCAGAATCATCCAAGTGTCTCCCAAAACGGGCACTGATATTGCCACAAAAACTTTAATCAAAATGATTAAAGTAAAAAAACTGGCCAAGCAAAAATGTCTCCCAACTCCGCTTCTCCTTCCTTTCTCTTCTCTCCCCCAATTTATTTTTTATTGCAAGCTGGTTCATTTGACTTTACACTCCTTGCTAAAATCCAAAATTTTCCCAGATTATGGCTCTCTTTTTTAGCGCCAAAAGGCACTGAAATCAGGGAGCCAAGTTTACTTTCTTTCTTTCTAACTCCGTGCCAGTATGCAATCTGTGATACCGCGCACACTTTTAACCAACGAGGCGGGAGGCTGGCTGGCTGAGTTGACTGATTAGTCGACGCCGCTAACGCGGCGCGACTGCTGGGTTGCGATTGTTTTCTTCGATTAATCGCACAAAAATTGCTGATATAACACGGAAGTCAAGGAATCTGCGGTGAAGAAATTATTACCACTGCCGTCTCTACAAATCAACGAAGAGAGAGGGGGAGGGGAGAGGGAGAGAAAGAGAAAGAAAACGGGGTAGTCACAATTTATTTCAAGAAATAATTGGAAGAAAAAAATTTAAAATGAAGGAGGAACTTCAGACTTTGGCCGGGGGTTTTTTTTGGGGGGTATTGGGGAAATGACTGTCGGATACTTGGAGACGTTTTCTGAGAATTTGAATGGGAAAAAACCCCCCCGGGCCCAAAATCTGAAGTTCCTCCTTCATTTTCAATTTTTTCTTCCAATTATTTCTTGAAATAAAATTTTGACTACCCCGCTTTCTTTCTCTTTCTCTCCCTCTCCCCTCCCCCTCTCTCTTCGTTGATTTGTAGAGACGGCAGTGGTAATAATTTCTTCACCGCAGATTCCTTGACTTCCGTGTTATATCAGCAATATTTGTGCGATTAATCGAAGAAAACAATCGCAACCCAGCAGTCGCGCCGCGTTAGCGGCGTCGACTAATCAGTCAACTCAGCCAGCCAGCCTCCCGCCTCGTTGGTTAAAAGTGTGCGCGGTATCACAGATTGCATACTGGCACGGAGTTAGAAAGAAAGAAAGTAAACTTGGCTCCCTGATTTCAGTGCCTTTTGGCGCTAAAAAAGAGAGCCATAATCTCGGAAATTTGGATTTTAGCAAGGAGTGTAAAGTCAAATGAACCAGCTTGCAATATAAAATAAATTGGGGGAGAGAAGAGAAAGGAAGGAGAAGCGGAGTTGGGAGACACTTTTTGCTTGGCCAGCTTTTTTACTTTAATCATTTTGATTAAAGTTTTTGTGGCATAAAATTATCACGGAGCAGAGTTACGAAACGTATACCATGAGAGATGTCTATACAATTTAAGATTCTAAACTTTGTGTATTCTGAGAGTCTAAGATTAGACATGAATCCGGAATGGGTCAGTTGCAAACTTTTGCTACCGATTAAGAGTGTTTTATCTATTGTAAAATCGCCTGAAAAGTCCATTGGTGGCATCAGAAAGTCATAAAATGCAATAATAAACTCACATGAGGCGTTTAATGAAATCCAAGATGGCGGAGAAATATCTAGCAATTTGTATGCATGCACCACAAACATCCAAGGATAGCCAACCTCACAATATCCATCACAACCAATCACAACGTAAACAAACACATACCTCTACCTGCAGTGAGGTTGTCAAAGTTGGCCATCCTTGGATGTTCACGGTGCATGCATACAGATTGTTCGATATTTCTCCGCCATTGTGGATTTCATTAAAACACAACTTGTGAGTTTATTATTGCATTTTATAACTTTCTAATGCCACCAATGGATTTTTCAGGCGACTTTACATTAGATTAAACACTCTTAATCGTTGTAGCAAAAGTTTGCAACAGACCCATTCCCTCCATGACACCTGCTCAGATCCACCATTTAAGTGCAAAAATGGCGGATCTTTGCAGGTGTCATGGAGTATCCCTGTTCGATTTTCCATTCTCTCTATAAAAACGTACAGAGGAAACTCTCAATATAGGAATCTTTTATGGTACGTCTGATATCTCCACCATTACGCCGTAAACTTCAGAAACAGTTTGTGCGTCCGTGAGTAAATATCGTGATTTTTTAGTTAACTCGTCGTCATTTTTGCTGGTTTTAACGCAAAAAATAACACTAGAGCTCTTGCAAACTTTTGCTATAGGGGATTGAAGAGTTGATTCTTGCATAAAAACCTGTAAAAATGACGATGAGTACACTTTAAAATCACGAAATTCACTCTCAGAATCGGGCTTAATGGCGGAGAGACGCAGGTATCATGGGATCGAGATTCCCATCTAAATTGAGACATAAACTCTGTGCTTCCGTAGAGAAAGTGACATAATAGACAGAAATCGTCCATGATATACATGCGTCTCTCCGCCATTACGATCTTGCCTTTATAACAGTTTTGTGAGTTTATTACTGAATTTTAGACTTCCTTAGTGTGATTTTCGTGATTTTCGCTGGTCTTGACATCGCAGATTGGACTATTTATTTGCTTATAGCTAAAGTTTGCAAGAGCCCCATTCAATCGAATACAGCAAAAGTTGGCAAGAGCCGCATTGACTAACAAACCGCAGTAATTCGATTTTAATCCAACGCAACTGTATAAGACCGCTGAATATATCAGTCGGGAAAATGATCCAGAAATAGAGTCTTTGGAAAGTTCCATTTTCACAATGGACTGCATTCGCTAGCGACTCGGAGTCAACTTGAGACCATCTCGTATCCCCGAGGTGCGATTTTCAGCAGAATATCTATAAAGTTCTATTATTTATCTCTGTTTCACTGGCCGCGGCCGAGAGCAAATAAATAAAAAATAAAACAGCAGAATTTATCAATGGTCCATTATTATGCCAGGCATGGATTAAGCTGCAAAGCCGCTATGTCCAGTCAAGAGTCCAAGCGGCATAGGAGGGTGAGAAGGGGAGGGACGACGAAGTTGCAGGATTATTGTATCATGAATTGGGTGGGACGGGTGAGGGGGGGGGATAGAAAGAGGCTACAAGATAGAGGAAAAAGAGAGATAAAGAGTTAGGAATATAATTGGAATTCCGCAAACGGCAAATTCTTCACCTCACGTTCCTCCGCGATTCTCTTCATGGTGACGGCGGTTCAGTTTGCAAGTTCCTGCGTTCTCCCGCCTGGCGTAGAGTCCAGTCGGGTCCGGTCCGGTCCTCCCTCCGTTCCGATGACCCCGCGAGAGAACCCGAGACCCGAGAGTATATACGGAGTGCGGGTAATTAATTCCTAACATCAAAGTGCAGGACAATTGACAATGATTAAGATTTAGTGCGCCGGGACTTTCTGTGGGTAATTTTTATCGTTATTATTATTCGTAGCATTATTTTTATGCAGGTATTTGCGAATGCGCGCGAGAGCGCGCTGAAATTGCGCAGAGCTGCGCGCGCAGATGGCGCTGAGGTGGCGGCAAGCCGGGCTCTGGACTGGTATACGTAATGGACTGTCTCTGACACCGGTAGTGCTCACAAATATGCTGGGGCTTCTGAACTGCCTTGCCACGTCAATATTCTTCAAGACATGGGTGCCGGCAGAGAGTTTTCTAATTGTAAGAGGGGGGGGGGGCAAAAACTTAACCCTAGACCAACATTGTTGATCTCAGCGCTGTTTCCTAAAGTGAGTGGTTCTACAGACATTTGCGCTACCAAAACAAACATAAACTTTAAACATTTTCTCTAAAAAATCTTTGAAAATTTTCTTAGTTGGCCCCGATTTTGATCGCTGACATCGAATGTGATAGCTTTTGGAGCGAATTTTCATTAATTCCTCTTAAATCTAGCTTTCCTAGAACATAACCTCAAATTCATCAAAACACTATAAGTTTTTGGGAAAAATTCACTTCTAAAGAGGAAAAGTGAATGGAAATAGCTTTCAGAGGACTTAGTTATTGCTTTCCAGAGCGTACGGTTGCAATTCTGCACTTTTATTGAAGCTTTTGAGACCTTTTATCTTGTTCAGCTAATAGCACAGTGCTAATAGTAGCGCTCGAAGTCTTAGGTAGCGCAAATGTCTGCAGAACGTAAAATCCCTGTTTCCTAATTCCTCATCTAAACTGATTCGCATATTGTATTTTTCGGTTTTCCATAAGACTACATGTTATTCAGATGTCCACTGGAATGGACTCCAGGTATGAAAGGGTTAAGATCAAATTCCAGGAACGGCATCGATTTTTCGTAACTTTAAGTAACTTTTTTATCGAGGTCAAAGGTGGAAAAGTCAGAGCTTTGGAGCATTTAGAGCTTCACGCAAGTTTTTGTTTTTTTCTTCTTCTTCTTTTTTCCGGAAGTGTAAAGGTCCTATTTTATCAACTATAGGACCCTACTCCTACAGACGAAATGGAAGAGAGAAGCAGAAGGAAACATGAAAGAGAGAAGAGTTACATCCATGTCCTGCAGTGGCGGCTCGTGCAAATGTGGCTACAACGCAATTTCTCCATTTAAAACTGTGTAAAACAATCGACCTTCAGGAGGTGCAATTGTGCCCCCAATATATCGATACTTTTGCGTAGGTTTAAATGACAAATAAGCATGGTTGCCAGATTGCAGGAGCCACTACTGCACATCCGAGATGATTATTGACTAGTTCTATGATCGTCAATTCTTGTCACCTCGGCCGGGACTGGAACCCGGGACCTCTTAAAAAAAAAAAAAAAAGGTTAGGCTGACCAACAGACCACGAAGGCCGTCTCGTAACGCAAGTTTTCGGTCACTCACATACCTTTTTGCAACACTTAAGGGCGTAACCAGCAAAAAAATTCAGGGGCAATAATTATCAACCGAGGTGTGACGGAAGATCAATTTTTACCAGTTTTTCGACGCTGTCAGGCAGGTTCACCGCCTTTGACCCTCTGTTTGTATTTTTCTGGGATGAGGGTAGAGGGCAAACCGGAAGCTCTCCCTGACTCCCCATACTGTGTACGCCCTTGGTTACAAGCACTTTTTACCACGCAGATTTTTGTCCTTACAGTTTTTTTTCACTCTTTTTTTAAACCTGGATGGTTTCGAGTTTCTATAATTCGAATCTCCGGAAAATTAGATAACATTGTATGATTAAGATTTCTGTGAAATTGGTTATTCTCCTATGTAGATGGAAGGAAAATAAATGCGTAGTTCTTGCGATTTTCGCGGCAAGGAGTATATAATTAGGCAAATCTAGATGTAACTACCAACTACCGTTTCATCTAAGACTCCTTTCCCTCTTTCCCGAGGGAGAGGGCTGAAAGGTAGAAGACGGAGGGAGAGCTGAACAGCCCCTCGCTGCATAAAGTATGTGTACAGTAAACTTTTTATAACGTTCCAAGCAAGTCGAATTAATTGGTTAGCACGTTTGCATATACGCACTCAAACACACGAATATGTACTATGTAACCGCTCTCACACTAACGCATACTCAAACCGAGGAAGGATTCGCCGTTCATCTCATAAGGTTTCACGTTGGGGGTCATATTATAACGTCGACCTTAGCGTGCATTTAAATAGTACGTACAGCGCTTTCGCACAAGTTCGGATTGATTGTGTGTTTAATTGTACTCATGTATTTACACGTATATGTGAGAGCAATGTATGTATGCGTGAATATGAGTGAGAGTGCGTGGGTGTGTGAGTGTGAGTGCATTGATATTAGAGAAAGGGGGGGGGGGGGGGGAGGGGGAGAGAGAGGAGAGAGAGAGAGAGAGAGAGAGAGAGAGAGAGAGAGAGAGAGAGAGAAAGGGAAAGGGAAAGGGAAAGAGAGAGAAAGGGAGAGAGAAAGTGGGAGAGAGAAAGAGAGAGAGTGGCAGGGGGAGGGAGAGAGAGAGCGAGAGAGAGAGGGAGAGAGAGAGAGAGAGAGAGAGAGAGAGAGAGAGAGAAAGAGTGTAAGTTACACATTTAAGTACATGTTTAACAGACACAATTAATTCTACCGAACACAGCGCATGAAGTATTTGCAAAGGGAGAAAAAGGAGTCTCCCTTTCTGTGTTTAGGATTCCTCCCCTCCCCCCCACACCTATCCTCCACCCGCTCCATCCCTCCACCACTGCATCCTCCTAACTCCCCCCCCCCTCCGCGTATTGCTCCGCCCCCCGTTTTTATTCCCATGTGCCGAGAGATTAATTGTAAGTACATACGTATTACACACAACATCACCGATCCGCAGAGTATAATTAATCCCTTTTGACGTTTTTCGCATAGAGGACTTGTCGAAAGAATTTTCCGCAGATGGCGGGTCGCGACGAGGGAGCGCGCGCGCGCGCGCGCGTGGTGGAGTCGCGTGAGCAGCGAGCAGCGAGCAACCAGCAACGCGAACGTTGAACGTTGAGCGATGACGTTCGGCTGTGTATATTTTCATTTGGTCATCTGACAATAAGTCGGTGCCATCAGTCGACGATGAATTGCCACTCTGATGAAGGAATGCGACAGTGGCGGCTCGTGCAATTTGGCAACTATGCTTTTTTGCCATTTAAACCTATGCAAAAGTATCGATAACTTGGGGGTGCATTGCACCTCCTGAAGATCGATTGTTTAACATAGGTTTAAATGGAGGGATTACGTTGTTGCCACATTGCAGGAGCCGCCATTGGAATGCGAGCTGGGGGCCCGGACCAGGGCCAGGGCGGGCGGCGCGCGACCATAAGAAAAACTGAACGCGCATGCGCATATGGTCTGAGATCGAAAAAAAAAAAAATAAATAAAAAAAAAATGACAAAGGTGACAAAGTATCAGTGAAAAAAAGGAATCAAAACCAATGATTTTGGACCTCTAAGCTGCATTTAAAACTTTCGACTTTATTTAAGTTACCTACTGCATGTTAAAAGTCTTTTCTGTGATTGCAATGGGTCTTGAAAGTTTAAATACTTAGCTCTAGGTCAAGGTTATGGATTAAAGAGTTATGCTCAGTCTGACTTCGCGCCACAAATTCAATGGGGCGCAGTTCAAAATCACTGCAGGCAAGATGGCCGACAAACGCAGAGAACTTATACTCTTTACAGAAAACATTGGGTTGTTTTCTGCTTTCCTGCAGAGGGCAGTCTGATGTTTTCTGCAAAGAGTATACGTTTTCTGCTTTTTTCGGTCATCTTGCCTGCAGTGATTTTCAACTGCGCGCCACTGACTTTGTGGCGCAAAGTCAGATGAGCACACCTCTTTCATATATAAGTATTCCTTTTTGATTTTGCTCCACAGAAGTAGAGCTTCGGTACAACCGCAACTTGCTCCGGTAGACCTAGAGCTTTTGCTCTATGAAGCTATTTCAAAAAGCTGCTTCAGCTGTACTTGAACTTTGTTTTTTAAGAGAAAATGGAGAGGCGTGTAGAAACGAAAGTTGGGGACAGGTAAAAATATTATTATCAGGAAAAAAGAGTGAGCGTAAGAATAATGAGGCTATTTTGACTGCGTATAGACCATTGCCAACTTTTTCTTACTGATCCTCAAAAAATCGGAACCCAAAAAAATCTAAAAATTCACCATCAAAACGAAACAAAAAAATCTGTAAATCAATCGATCAGCGGCGGTTTGTGCAATATGGCATCAATGTTTTATCTCCATCTGATTCCATGCAAAAGGATCGATTCGATAGTGAGGCAGCGCTTCACCTGCTATCGATTGTTGCACATAGATTCAAATGGAGGGTAAATATTGTTGCCACATTGCACGAGCCGCCGCTGCAATCGATTTATTTTTGTTTTCTTTATACTCTCTGCAATACCATCTAATTCCATGCCTGGTCACAGGGGTTTGAGGTTATGTAGCTAGGTTGTCTACTTTTACATTGGCTCTTATGGGAGGTAGTGGATTTTTCGCAGTTTTCGACATTTTTCGGTCATTTGGAGGCCGAATTGACGCAAATGACCCTCTTAGTGATTTACTCCCCTTAATGTCCTTAACATTTTTCAAATTTTTTTTTCTTTTTTTTTTTCTTTTGAAAAATGTTCAGGACATCAAGGGGAGTATTTGACGAAGAGGGTCATTTAACTGAATTCGGCCTCCAAATGACCGAAAAATGTCGAAAACTGCAAAAATCCACTATCTCCCATAAGAGCCAATGTAAAAGTAGACAACCTAGTTACATAACCTCAAACCCCCTGTGACCAGGTATGGAATTAGATGGTATTGCTCTCTGCCCAAGAAAAAACGAAACATAGCTAAGGTCAAATTTAGGAAATTTTCAGGAGTCTATCGCAGCATCAAAAAAAGATTTCATAGCTCAATGTTATTGCAGTATATCTATATTATACTATAGTAAGATACCAAGAAAATAATGGTATCCCTAATATTTTCGACACCGCGCACCGGTGAATAGAAAAACGCCCCAAATATTACGAAATATGTGCACAGTCTGTGCAGGCAGGTGCGTGGTTATGAGGAATCGAATGAAAATAAAAGTATCTGCACTATGGTATGATGTAATCGAAACGTTCATGACTTTCCGATCGTCAATTATTGGTCAGCTCACCGACAGTCAGCGCCCTCTCTGCGCCAACGCCATAGTTGAGTCGTGCGGCGAAAATAGAATCGGATTGTGAAGAATAATTAGACCCAAGAGCCAGACCTGTATTTTTCTTTCTCTCTCCACTCTAGGTATGGACACACCCGTTAGAAAAGGAAAGAAGGACGGGGCATCACGTGACTTCAACCCATATCCCCATCCTTTTCTGACTAGTGCGATCAACTGGGTGATGAGAGAGACAGACAGATCCCCGGATCCGCCTATTAGACGACCTGCTTTTGTATCGTATCGTAATGAAGTTATCAGGACGCCCACTCATCCACTCAAAGTGCACAAAGCCCCCAGGAATCGTAAACCGTGTTGCCAAATTGCAGAGTAGACTGTTTTATAGTGAAGAGTATGCGGGTTATTCGAAGAGCTAATATCATTCGGGTTACTCATATTATGGTTCAAAGCAACAAGCTGTACCAAAAGAGAAGATTTATAGGACGTGATTTTGAAACACTATAAGGAGGCAGAGGGCAGCCTTGGTGGAGATCTCTAATGGGGCTATTGCACACTTTTTCTATAAGCGATTTAATAGTCGATTATGGCGTAAAAACCTCAAAAAATAACGATGGCGGCACTAAAAACTTCCAAAATCCACTCCTAAACTCAATAAACGCAGTTATTTGCGCGAGCGTAATGGTGGCCGAAGGCACTAACAATGGGAGATTCCTATCTTAATTTCGTCACTCTTTCTATGCTGACAAGGATGATTCACAGAGTAATTAGTCATCAGAGTGATGATCCACATCCGATGAATGGTACCGCAACACCAAGTGACACCGGTGTCAAATGAAAGTAGTCTCTTATTGGTCACTTCTTGATGGAGTTTCAGAATTGTTAGATGGGAATCTCCCATTGTTAGTGCCTTCGGCCACCATTACGCTCGCGCAAATAACTGCGTTTATTGAGTTTAGGAGTGGATTTTGGAAGTTTTTAGTGCCGCCATCGTTATTTTTTGAGGTTTTTACGCCATAATCGACTATTAAATCGCTTATAGCAAAAGTGTGCAATAGCCCCATTGACACTTTCAAATGGTCTCGATTTATTCGCCTCATTGTTTTTTTTTTGTTTTTTTTTTTTTTACCTTAAACGTTTGGGGGGGGGGGGGGGGGGGGAATGGGTCTGTTGCACACTTCGGCTAGAGCGTTTGAAAGTATCAATCCATGGGTAAAAAGCCGGAAAAATGACAATCGCAGCATCAGAAAACACCAAAATTCAATGATAAACTCACAAATTCCGAAAAACACTGGACACTATTCACCCCTGTCTCTTTCCACCAAGTGCAGGATATTTCGCGGGGTTAGCGCGGCACATTCAAATAATAGGTCAGTTGCACTGTCAACAGAATCGACTTTTGATGCTTGATCCTTACAGATTATGCCGAGAAAATAACTATGAGTTTTGTTCCATCGAAATCCGTTCAGAAATAAGCGAGATATATCCATTTGAAAATGACGACATTATTGCGTCATTTCGTCGTTTTCAGCCACTGTCCGCCACCCGTGTATCTTTCCACCAAGCGCGCAGTGATGCAAGACTGAGCCATTTTAAAAAGAACAACGACTGTCAAAGAAATTTCAAACTATTCAACTTTAAAATCCGTCAATTTACCGTGAATAAATGATAAACAATAATAAAACACATCCTGATAACACTATATAGCAACGGATACGCAGCAACAACTACGAACATAAACAATCGAATGAAATACGGCGGCGAGCTTTCGTGAGCAAAGTGGTTGGCAGCACTGCACAGGTCGGCGTAGCTGTAGTGCAAACATGCAAGTCGGTCCAAACTTGACGACAAAATGACGCAATAATGTCGTCATTTTCAAATGGATATATCTTTCTTATTTCTGAACGGATTTCGATGGAACAAAACTCATTGTTATTTTCTCTGCATAATCTATAAGAATCAAGCATCAAAAGTCGATTCTGTTGACAGTGCAAGTGACCTATAATGGCCGACTGTCATCACAGCTGACTTCATAGACACATAAACAGAAGAAGATCTAATTCTTACACTTTCGTGTGACACCAGTGTCACTATAGGTGTCACAGTACCATTCATCGGATGTGGATCATTACTCTGGGACCAAATAATGTTACGTCCTCACGGTCCCGCACGCAGATGATCGGTGAACACTTGCGGGGGGTATAAACCACACGCAATCATACTTACGTGCGCACAATCCAACGTCTTTCGGAGGACCGTCAAGCCGCAACATTATTTGGTCCCTGATGACTAACTACTCTGTGAATCATCCTTGTAAGCATAGAAAGAGTGACGAAATCAAGATAGGAATCTCATATTATTACTGCCCTCATCCACCATTACGCTAGCGCAAGTAGAAGCGTTTATTGAGTTTATTTGATCCACATCCGATGAATGGTGCCGCAACACCTAGTGACACCGGTGTCAAATGAAAGTAGTCTCTTATTGGTCACTTCTTGATGGAGTTTTAGAATTGTTAGATGGGAATCTCCCATTGTTAGTGCCTTCGGCCACCATTACGCTCGCGCAAATAAATGCGTTTATTGAGTTTAGGAGTGAATTTCGGAAGTTTTTAGCGCTGTCATCGTTATTTGTCGAGGTTTTTACACCATAATCGACTATTAAATTGCTTATAGCAAAAGTGTGCAACAGACCCATTTGTAGCCGTTTGAATTTTGATGATTTGCAAAAAAAAACATTTTATAACCAGCCAGCAACTTTTTAAAAATGGGTCCAAATCGACCTTTGACCTTTGATACATCGAAAACAAAGACAACATCGACCTCTATATATGGTTTGTGCCAAAAGGCTAAATTTTATGCTATATCGAACAATATGTCACAAGGTAGGGGTTGATAATAGAAAATTTTGAGTTAAACCCCCCCCCCCCCCCCCCCCCCCCCCCCCCGTAAATCCAATCCGAATCCGATCGGGCCTCTTTGAAACTGCCCCTCATCAATTCGCCCAGCTTCAAATAATGGAGAATGGCGCAAAATAATCTCAAAAATCTTCATTTGCTGAAAAGTTATGGCCCATTTTCAGTTCCTTTTCGGCCACCCTGTATAAGTGTATGTATAGGGACTCCATGGATTGCTACTATCAGCCCCGAGTTTAAAGTTCCCCGTCGAAAAATTGGGCAACGCTGAGATCTCACACTCAACTTAACTTAACAATCACCCTTGGTCTTATCCCGAGTCATGCGGTCTGAGCAAACTCCAATGCGCGATGGTCGAAAGTAAATCATAATAATTGACACAATCGACCGCGGATATCGGATCAGAACAAGGGGCTCTCGACAGTGTTGCCGATTGGAGGATATTTGATGTTACCAATGGCGTACACAGGAATTAGTCTCTCTCGCTCTTTTCTCGTTTGAGTGTATGTACTAGAAAAGGAAAGAGATAGGGACTGAAGTCACGTTCAAGCCCCTGTTTCTGTCCTTTTCCTACGCACGTGTTCAAATGGGGAGAAAGAGAGAAAGACAAATTCCTGTGTACGCTACTGGATGGCACTCTACAATCTATCGGTAATTTAACCAATGGGGCTCTTGCAAACTTTTCAAGGAAATGAATGGTCCATTCTGATGTAAAACCAGCAAAAATCACGAAAGTCAAACTAAAAAAGTCTATTTAATAATAAACACACGAAACTGCTCAATTTGCAAGATCTTAATGGCGCGGCAGTTCAATGCAGGTATCATGGTAGATTCCTGTCTATTATGTCACTTTCTCTACGGAAACACAGAGATACGTCTCAAATTAGATAGGAATCTCCCTCGATACCTACGTTGAACCGCCACTAAGCCCGATTCAGAGAGTGAATTTCATGATTTTTTTTAGAGTGCTCATCGGCATTTTTACAGGTTTTTATGCAATAACCAACTCTTCAATCCCCTGTAGCAGAAGTTCGCAAGAGCCCCATTGAAGTAAAGATTACTCAGGGGTGCAAAATGTTCCAAAACTTCCGAAGTTTCACGCAATCCATGACTTATTTCCTCACAGGATTTTAAAAAATTTCCTCACAAAAATTTGAAAATGATGACTTTTTTTTGCTTATTTTAACATTTCAACACCCTATATACTCAAAATGACCTATATTTTCTCATTTTTTACACTATTTTCCTGGGAAATCCTTATTGCCATTATTAAAAACAAAACAAAAACAAACAAAAATATTTGGACAAATTTCCTCACTTTTCTAGAAATTTCCTCACTCTCACGCGATCCGCGGATCGCTAGATCGGGCACATTTTGCACCACTGAGATTACTGATTACATAAATATACTTTTCTAACACCCTGTGGAACTTGGAAAAGCTGTGGTGGAACGGCAAGGATTTAAAATCTCGGGACATGAATATGATTTTAATATTTACTTGAAAGCTAGCAGATGTTGAGGAGCATTTCTGCAAGCATTCTTAGAAATATCGACTTATTTATATGCATAACTGTTGGCCTTCGTGTTATACTTTGAAACATTCGCATAAGAGCATATGACCGACAGCGAACCACAGATGAAAATAAGATATAAAAGATACGACCATGGAAGATAGCCAAAGTATTACTGCTCACGTGAATGAATAATTTGACGTATGCAAAATGGAGATTCGAGAGCGCTCTTCGGTTCATGAAATCATTATTTTGATTACCAAATGGCTTTGATATGATGGAATACAGCGATTTCGTGGCATTCAAGAAATGATTTTGTGAGATTAATTGAGCATGTAAACGCCTCCCCCGTTCATTGTTAACATTGTTAGATTGCAACTTTCTTCCAATCTCGTCGCCATATAAGCACCGCGCAACATGTGTGCTTACATCGGAAGCTCTTTTGAGATTTAAAGGGGAAATCCCTTTTCTCTCGCGTTACTGTTCAAAACCTTTGGTTAGATCTTCTAAAATTTTTTGTAATCTGTTAAACGCGATTGTTTAAATTGATAGTGGATTTTGAGACTTTCCAATGTTTTCCAATGTTTTCAATGCGAATTTCATGCGATTTTACAAGAGAATCGTTGCTCCATAGTGCGATAACAGAAGTTTGCAAGTAATCGCAACAGACTTATTCACTCCAAAACTCCAAATCACAATTATTCTTGCCCATGCATAATATCGCCTCAAAGTTTTTTTTTTTTTTTTTTTTTTTTTTTTTTTTTTTTTTTTTTTTTTTTTTTAAATTGGTCGTAGAAAGCTCAGAGGTCGGAATGGTATAAAAATTTTCTTTAAGATCCGATTTTAAATGCAACGTTCAATTATTTTTGGAAAAATGATTCTAGTTCCCGCAAATGACAGTCAAAAGCGAAACCTGAAGGCAGGAACCAAAAAATGTATATGGTCTCAGCAGTGTGCGCAAGTTGCATTATTTGCGGTTGACCAATCAGAGAGCTAGCCTATACGCAGTACGCATGTCATGTGACCGTGTGTAAGTTACACTCGGGACAAAACATTATTTGGTCCCAGGAAATTTATACTGAGCATCAAAAACGACATAATGTGTCCGCGACATTCATCATCCATCAGTGTTAATTTTACTAATTTTTAGTGTTTTAGAATCATGGGTCTGTTGCACACTTCGACTACAGCGTTTTAAGATCAATTCCTATGTAAAAACCGAGAAAATAACAATGGCAGCATCAGAAAACACTAAAGTTCAGTAATAAACTCAAAAATTTCGAAAAACACTAGACACTATTCACCCCTGTATCTTTCCACCACGTGCACGATACTTCGCGAAATTAGCGCGGCACATTCAAATAATCACGGCTGACTGTCATCACAGCTGACTTCATAAACAAATAAACAGTAAACACTGACGGCGTCTGTTCGTATTCTTACGTTTCAATACACTCAATTCCTCACAAAAGTTTGTGAAAGGTACGGAGACTGATATTTGTGTCGAAAACTTATCAAAATGAAACAATATAACACACAGGAGTTCCAAGCATGATGATCGAAGTCGGAAGTCTTTGTCACTGGTGGAAAAGCGCCACGGATGAGAATGTCAATACAAAGTCGCTGAGGAAATGAGGAATCACCTTAAGGTAAAATCTATCGGAGCATTACAAGTTCTTCGGACTGACTGATGGTTTATAGCAATAGCACACACAAACATTCAAAAAGAGTCCAATTTTCTACGGGTAACGTCAAACGAGTTGAGCGCTACATACAGCATTTGTTTGAATCCAATTTAGATCGCGAAAAGAACTATATATGACTAAAATGGTCTGTACCTATAGTTTGAGGGTGATGCTTTTTAAAAACGCCGACCAAATAGCTATGAGATGGACTAAAACGAGTTGTACTTAATGGGGCTCTTGCAAACTTTTGCTATATGGGATTGGAGAGTTGATTTTTGCATAAAAACCTGTAAAAATGGCGATGAGTAGGTACTCTAAAAAACCACGAATTTCACTCTCAGAATCGGGCTTAATGGCGGAGAGACGCTGGTATCATGAGAGATTCCTATCTAACTTGAGACATACCTCTGTGTTTCCGTACAGAAAGTGACATAATTGACAGGAATCTCCCATGATAGGTACTATCGACGAATTTAAGATTGTCGCGAGATTTTCACTCATTTTTAGTAAAGGGTGTGAGTCTGGGGTTGATCTGCAACGGCTTCCTCGCCCCACCCCAACAGCTGGCCTCTCACCTGCAAGGCGTGAGGAGTATGAACAGTGGCCGAACTAAAACCTTGAAGGCAAAACTTAAAACTTAAAAATATCACGACAATCTTTAATTCGTCGATAGTACCTGCGTCGAACCGCCAATACCATCTTGCCGCTTTAGCAGTTATGTGAGTTACTTACTGAATTTTTGACTATCTTAGTGTGAATTTCGTGATTTTTGCTGGTCTTTATACATAAGATTAGACTATTTATTTGCATTCAGCAAAAGTTTGCAAGAGTCCCATTACGTGAATAGTTTTTTTTTCTTTTTATTTGTCCAAATGCTCAAAGTAAGTCAATGGGTTAAGATAGAGACTCGCTTCTCAGAGCAGAAACCTTCTCTAATCCAGCGGGCCGATCCTTGAAATTCACGACTTTTGGGTAGACTGGATAAGAATGGAAAACGGTGATTGGTGGAGACGAGTCACGTGGTTGCCCAGTCTAATCAAAATACGGAATGGATTAGATAAAACTTATCGGGCAGTCTTGGAGTACCCGATAACTTATCTAATCCATTCCGTATTTTGATTACACTGGGCAACCACGTGACTCGTCTCCACCAATCACCGTTTTCCATTCTTATCCAGTCTACCCAAAAGTCGTGAATTTCAAGGATCGGCCCGCAGGGGTGCAAAATGTTCCAAAACTTTGGAAGTTTCACGCGATCCATGACTTATTTCCTCACAGGATTTTAAAAAACTTCCTCACAAAAATTTGAAAGGGATGCCTTTTTTTTGGTTATTTCAACATTTCAACACCGTGTGTTCGCAAAATGACCGATATTTTCCCATTTTTTACACTACTTTCCTGGGAAATCCTTATTGCCAGTATTTAAAAAAAAAAAAAAAAAAAAAAAAAAAAAAAAAATGGACAAATTTCCTCCCTTTTCCAGAAATTTCCTCACTTTCACGCGATCCGCGGATCGCTAGATCGGGCACATTTTGCACCCCTGCTCTCATCATCGCTGTCACACATCAGACTAAGGGGGTGATAGGATATAGTGTCCGGTTGGGCTAGCAAATATTAGAAAAAGAAAAAAAAGAAAGAAAAAAAAAAATGATCCGCATTTTACATCAGTGCAGCGCAGCGACGCGGCCAACACAGGACACATTGCGTGGACGACCCATCCTAGGTGGCCGGAGCCAAGCCGCGGGCCTCCCCTTCTCTCCCGTCCCTCCTAGCCATGACAGCCTTCCTTGTTGCGTGTGCATGAGTTTAAAAAACTTCACACCATTGAGTGCGTGCTATGCATGCTGCAGTAAGCACAGTCTTACAGTGGTGTGGAATGGTCAGGTGGGAGGGTTGCCCCGCTCCCGCAGGGAGGGAGGGGGGAGGAGGGTGATACCACACAAGTGTAAGTACCGAGAGTATTCAGAAAAGGGGAGGGGGGATAGCTAAAGGTGAACGTGTGTAAATGAGAATAAGAATATGAGAGAGGTGTCACATGACACTTTTAACGCGTTTGTCATGTCTCACGCGTCTTCGGTCGAGCCGACGCGACGCGACGCGTCCTCCGTTTTTCGCACCCCCGAGACCGGACCCCCCCCGTCCGCAACCCTTGAGAAAATCTCCTCCCCCATCCCCCGGGCCTATCTCCTTCTGTCTAGCGCCTGCATATTCGACCTTGTCTCTGTCTATTGTGTCGTTGAGCGCGTGTGAACGCGGCAAGTGGAGACGTTCGCGATCGACACCATCATCCATAGGCGGATACAGGAATTTGCGTCGGTCTCTCTCTCTCTCTCTCTCTCTCTCTCTCTCTCTCTCTCTCTCTCTCTCTCTCTCTCTCTCTCTCTCTCTCTCTCTCTCTCTCTCTCTCTCTCTCTCTCTCTCTCTCTCTCTCTCTCTCTCTCTCTCTCTCTCTCTCTCTCTCTCTCCCTCTCCTCATTTGAAATCATGCGTTAGAATATGATAGCAAAGTGGGCCATCACGTGACTTTAACCCCTATCTCCATTCTTTTCTAACGCACGCGTTCAAATGGGAGGAGAGAGAGAGAAAAATACAATGTGCTGGATCCGCTTATCGATGCCCCAGACCGAGGGGTAGAGAGGCCCGGGAATGGGAGCCGCATTGGTACGACATCGTATCGAAATTCGCTCGGCACTTAACACGCGGAGTTAAAATCGTGTATGGGGCCAGTGGCGTCGAGAGGGGGGGGGGGGTTCAAGTCAGTCACATCATGGCGAAATTAACGTAAAAATCATACATTCTAATGCTGTGATTATTTGCAATTTTTCAGTAAAGATAGCTTAAAATTCCGTCAATTAGAAACTAGATGTTAAATTTATCTAAATTGAGACAAATCTCTGTGTTTCCGTAGATAAAGTGACATAATAGACAGGAATCTCCACATGATACCTGCGTTGAACCGCAATTGAGGCGGTGGCTGCAAAAACAGCACATACCGAAAAACCTGATTTCCAGAAAACGCATTTAAAGTTTTCATTTGCTAATAACGCGTTGATATGATTCGGAAATGAGTACAATTTTTCTTGGTTTTATGCTTTGAACCCTTTTTGAAGAGAATCCGAGGACAAATTTTAAAAAAAATTGTTTGAGTTCATTCGCGGCCAATTTAAAAAAGTGAGTTATGTGCGGTTTTTGCACCCAACAATTAAATTAACGCAAATTTAATAGGATTTGACAGTTAAATGAGAGAATAATAATTTTTTTGCCATAATTTATTGGAACATAAAAATTTAAAGTAAAGTAACAACGCAAACTGAAACAAAAAAGTAAAAACTAAATAATAAGTCAGCTATATTTGGCTCGCAATTAAATGTAAAGGAAAATGACCTCTCAAAGTACATGAGCATAGCCAGCAATTTGGCAACCATGAATTCTTCCCATTTTAACGCATGAGAAACAATCGACTCTTGAGGAGACCATCGCTCTTTTACTAATCGATTGTTTCTCATGCATACAGGGGTGATACTTCTTGAGTATAATTTTCAATTGCACTGTTGGGCGCAAAAACAGCACATACGCGCATGGGCTGTTAATGCAGGGGCCGCCTCAATTACGAACTTGCCATGATAGCAGTTATGTGAGTTTACTACTAAATTTTAGACTTCCTAAGTGTGATTTTCGTGATTTTAGCTGGTTTTTACATCAGCTTATAATCTTTTCATTTGCTCACAACCTCACAGCAAAAAGCGAGAGCCCCATTAATGGAATCTCTGAAGGTCGCAGTTTAGTGTGATTCCATCTCTGGGCACCAGTTCGTACTTTCATGGACATCCCTTCGAATCAATCGAGTTAGTTACAAAAATTCCAATTATTGCTTTTGAAAAATAGAATGTCTTAGTACAGTTATACATCGTATCAACTGCCGTCCAAGGACTTCTGGTTCCAAACAAACTTTGATTCAATGTATTTTTTCCAATAAGCACAAGTTGCTCCTATACATACACTCAAACAGGTTGTTAAAATAGTTCCTCCAATCAGTGGCGGCTTTTGTAATGTGGCTACAACGGATTATCTCCATTTAAACGTCTGTAAAACAATCGATCTTCAGGAGGTGTAATGGGGCAGTTGCAAGGGTCTAAAATGCTGTGTTTTTTATAAAGAAAATGAAAGTACTTGATGAGCTGAGAACAAAGATGCCTTTGGTTTCTAGTTAAGTCCCATTGTTCCAAAGATGAGATTTTGGCCCAAAATACATTGTTTTAAATGGGAATTCCGCGTAGTGACGTCACTACACACCCGATTTTTTACAACTTTACAAGTGTGTATCTCCGAAACCGGGACACCCAGGAAAAAACCAAAGGCACCATTGTTCTCAGCTCATCGAGTACTATCATTTTCTTCATAAAAAACACAACATTTCAGACCCTTGCAACTGCCCCATTGTACCCCCTAAGATATCAATACTTTTGCATGGGTTTGAATGGCAAATAAGCATGATGGTTGCCAAATTGCACATGCCGCCATTGCCCATAGCATGGATTGCAATTTATCGCAAAATAGTCGTCAAATTTTTGCAATTTTATCATCGGACCATAAAATTGCAAATAAATGGCGTAAAAGTTGTAACGAAATGGCAAAAAAGTTAAAACTTTTTTGAGCTGGCTTTTTTTCTGCCCTACTTTATGCGTATGTGTCACTTCTATATACCTATGCCTATGTGTCTATGCGTCGAAAGTTACAACTTTGTTGCAACTTGAGGGTGGAGAATTGTCCATATGTTGTTAAAAAATTGTCATTTAATTGCAACTTTGTTGCCATGAATTGCAACATTGAGATTGACAAATGCTACATGCGTGGTCCCTCCCTCTCTTAACTTTTGAGCGGTTGAAGATAAAAAAATGAAAAAACGAAACTCTCGGGATATATTCAATGTCAAAGTTTGATCTCCGTGATTCCACGGAACAAATTCGATACCGGAAGACCGACTACAGAGTACATATTGCGGTTGCCTTGTCTTGTTCCCAAAGATAAAGACCAGCATAACTTTTATGAAAGGGGTCCATCCAGCTACCAATAGGAGTGGCCCCCTTTCAGAAATAGATTAAACTTTCAGGAATGACAGATCTAAGCGTCAGCTTTCAGAGTAAGGGCAGTTTTTTTAAGTTGGTCAACTGTAAGCGGGGGCGGAGGGTTGAAAGTAAAAACCTTCGATACTCCATAACTTTTGAACGAAAAAAGATATTGACGCAAACTTTCAGCCAAAATATTTGCCTTAAAAGGTCCTTTAATCGGTGTCCTACCTACAACATTTAAGTAAAATATATTCGAGCCGGTTTTTGCCATTTTTTCGATTTTTGAAATTTCCAAAAAACTGTTTTCTGTGTATAAAAAATATGCGCAATGAAGATATCAGAACAAAAAATTTCCGTGAAGAAAAAGCTGATTTTATAATAAGCTTTCAAATGGCGCATACCGCGATGCCGAGAAAGTTTTCGTTAAAAAGTTATGACCCCCTATAGTTTCAAATATAGTCAAAACTTAGGGTTTTGCCGACTTTCGATTTTTACAAAAAAAAAATTAGTTGCTTCTCCGATAATTTATATGATTCATTCAAACTTGGGATAGGGGGGTTTTTTGGGTCGCTGAGTTGTCAACAAGAGTTTTTCAAAATGTCCATATCCAAGAAGGCCGCTATGGTCATTTGTTTCCTACATCCCACAACTGTTGAGCGACCTCAGTCATAACTCTCATCCAGTATCCTCTTTTGATAAACCAGTACTACATAGGCCTGTGCGATGTTCGATACATCGACGCTTGTTCGATGTTTAAGGGACATCGAATGCGGTTCGATGTCTCATGAGATGTATCGAAACATCGATTTACATCGAAACATATATCGATTAACATTGAAACATCGATTCACATCGAAACATTACAACTTCGATCCAGATCGAAAAATCGTTTCATAGCGATTTTTCCGACCAAAGGGTCGTGTTGGCCACTGTTCCAATCGATCTTTAAAACAAAAATCAAGAAATATGACAGTTTTTTGTTGACGTTTTGGTATTTTGATGTAAATGTATGCTTACATGCAGATCGATTTTTCTATGCATATCGATGTTTCGATGTTTTTAAGTAAGTTAACGATTCGATACCGATCGATGTTTCGATGTGGATCGATGTTTCGATATTTTCCGATTTTTCGATGTTTCGATACATCGCTCCGATGTTGGAAATCGGCATCGAAGTGACTTCGATGGACCGAACGAGACATCGCACAGGCCTAGTACTACACTGCAGACCACCCATGACTGCATGATCCTAACCACAAAACCTCTGCTAAAATAAAATGAACAAGAAGAATCCAAGCGAAAAGGGGGAAGGAGGGTTCATCACCAAATTGCAATTTTCTTTTCTGCAAATTGATTTTAAAATGAAATGACCATCCCCCATTTTCTTCCCGATTCCTCAAAAAAAGTTCATAATTAAGTAATACGATGGTTTCTTAAGACAATAAAGGATACGAAATTGCAAAACTAGAGCAAAATTGCGATGGATTTGTTTTAAGCATATAGACGTTGGGCTGTCCCAAAAAAAAATCGAAATGGCTTGAAAGTTCCCTCCGTCGGGGTTTTCTTATTCCTTACGTCCATAGGGTGAATAAAATCATGAAGGACTGTAGAATGGTATCATTCTTTTTGGACCGACGCGACGCACAGTGCAGTGAAAAAAAGCTCCAAAATCGCTTTAGGCAGCTTTACTCAGCAAATTATCGAGTTATTTAAAAACTGAAAAAAACACCTTTTTCTTTCGTGGATAGGTAGAGATTGTTTTTTTATGTTCTTACGAATCTCAATTATTGACCGAGAAATGCAGCCACTGTGGAAAATTATTCAGGGCAGGATTTCTCGGTAACAAAATAAGTTGCGTAAGAATTTGAAAAGCCAATATCTTCCTTATTTCCACAAACGAAAAAGGTGTTTTTTCCGTTTTTAAATGTCTCGATGATTTGCCGAGTATTGCTGCCTAAAGCGATTTTGGAGCGTTTTTCTCACTGCACTGTGCGACGCGACATAAGGCATGAGCCGTCTTTTTTTATGTCCACAGTCGTCCACACAGTCTTACGAAGTTTCGCGAACGGTGCGAACTACTGCGAGCGATATATCGCGATTTTCGTCCACATACGTGAAAGCTTGCGGCCCTATAGGGACGATTTTTACCGGGGTTTACTTTCCATTCAGCTTGAAATCAATTTTTTCGACCATTTATGCCCGAAAAACCCCGAGTAGCCACAAACTTTCACATGCACATTCGATTTTTTGGCGCGTAACTGAGGTAACCCGGGAAGGCCCTTGGCTCTGCCCTCCCCCCACCCCTCCCATAAAATCTTAAGAGAAGAAAAATTAAGGTAGAAAAAACCCTGTGATTTTGGAATAAAGTAATCTTCATTTTCGAGAGGTGACCGATGGCCTCCCCTCGAAAGTTTTCCTGAAGACGCACATGCATTTGAATATTTTCCCCCTTCTTTCTCTGAAACTCTGAAAGCTACTAAAAAGGAACAAACAGGCACTATGATCAACAAAATAATCGGTTACTCACGTCATTTTTGCAGACCATCATGTAGAGTAAAAGTAACAAAACACCATCCAAAGAAATAATACGGCACAAACGAATGCGTGAGTGAAGAAATCACGAAAAACTAGATTCAAAAACTTAGAACTTTCAAAAACGCAAGAACAGATTTAAAATTAAGTTACACAAGGGGAGAAAAAATCACAACACTGATCTTAACTTCCGAAACAAATAAAATCATGTTAGGATCATGTCAAACATTCGGTCAGTGTGAAAGTAACACACGAAAATCTTAAACGCACATGGACTTTCAGGGTAACTACGCGAACTGTATTACACGTATGGTGAACATTTAATCAAATAAGTTCTTTCGGAAAGCAAAGTTTAATAAAACTTACGAACAAACTTTCACGGAAACTAAGAGCACTGATGGAGTACAAAATAGCAGACTTAGAGGCGTTTAAATTAAGTAGTAATAATAATAATAATTTAGGAATTCTTTAGTGATAAGAGCGGAAGGTTTTTTGCACCACGGGACAAAAAAGAAAGGTGACGACCAAAAAAAAAACGGAAAAGAGGTCGATAAAGACAGTGAAATCAATAGACTTCAAACAAAGAATCGCGTTATACACACACACCTCCCGTTAGACAAACAATCGGAGTTCACTAGGGTGGAAACCGTTTCTTTCTTTAGATCGGACGTATAAAAATACGAGAGGAAACCAAATGAAAGATTGTCGAATGGTCTTACGTTAGCCGACAACAAGAGACACGAGACGCATCGATAACCTTTCACGAAAAGAGGATCGTGGTGAGTTGAGCTGGGCGGGTTGTGATAGGGAACCACGAGCACCGATGGCTCAATCAAAGCGGAAAAATCAGAGGCGTAAACCCGAAGAAATTATAAGAAAGAGATCCAACAATCACCGCACAAGAAGAACTAAAAAGAGAGAAATGACTCTCGTTGGGGTCACAATAGGACGAGTTGCTTTGGGAGTATCGTCGGCTTCGACCTGGTCGCGGAGGTTACTCGCTCGGGACTGCTGTTGGACTGGACTGGACTGATACTGATGGCCGGGTTTGTTGCCGGGACTCGGCGCGCATTTGAGCGAGACAGAGAGTATCGTGCGAGTGAGTGCGAGAGCTAATAGAGTTATCAAAACGGACTCAACTCCTGAGGGTCGAGAGAGGGGGTGGGGGAGTCGGTGTGCTCTGTGCTTGTGTGCGGTAGAGAGAAGTGGGATGAAGGAAGAGGGAAAGGGAAGGGGGACTCCACCTCCTTCGCTCGCTCTTGCCTTGCACTCAGCACACAGGTTGAGGAACAGAAAATCAGAATTGCCCGAGCGAGGCGACTCGGCTTGGTGGCATTCGATTCGTGTCCGAAGAAGACCGCGCAAAGCGAACCCACCGCGCCGCACGGTGGGGCAGACACAAAACGGTGCGGCGTCGTTCAGAAATGGGGCTATTGCACACTTTTGCTATAAGCGATTTAATAGTCGACTATGGCGTAGAAACCTCCAAAAGTAACGTTGGCGGCACTAAAAACTTCCAAAATCCACTCCTAAACTCAATAAACGCAGTTATTTGCGCGAGCGTAATGGTGACCGAAGGCACTAACAATGGGAGATTCCCATCTAACAATTCTGAAACTCCATCAAGAAGTGACCAATAAGAGACTACTTTCATTTGACACCGGTGTCACTTGGTGTTGCGGTACCATTCATCGGATGTGGATCATCACTCTGATGACTAATTACTCTGTGAATCATCCTTGGCAGCATAGAAAGAGTGACGAAATTAAGATAGGAATCTCCCATTGTTAGTGCCTTCGGACGCCATTACGCTCGCGCAAATAACTGCGTTTATTGAGTTTAGGAGTGGATTTTGGAAGTTTTTAGTGCCGCCATCGTTATTTGTTGAGGTTTTTCCGCCATAATCGACTATTAAATCGCTTATAGCAAAAGTGTGCAATAGCCCCATTTACAGCATAGATAATAAGACAATGCAGCAGCGGCATGAACTTGGGATTTTTTTTTGTGGGAAGGGGGGGGGGGCCTCTGAGTAGATGCATTATGGGGTCGGGGGACACTCCCAGGAAGAGCAGACATCGGGGTTCTTCCGTCGGAAAAAATTGAAAATGCAGGTTCCTTCAGACGATATTTTCAGCAACTTTGTCGTAAATAAATCGAAGATAAACTTTCACATTGGGTTTCCCTAACTCAATAAGCTTTATCATCATGAGGTGTTCTCGTGACACTTCACAAAAAGAAGAAGGAGAAGGAGAAGAAGATCCACTAGGAGACTGGGAAATTTCTCTGCGGGCTGCTGCATTTCCGACGCTCAGCTTCAGGTTCAATTATTCCTACCGGAAGATCCCGCAGTTAGATCGGTGAATCGTGTCTTCTTTCATGAATGCGCCTTCATTTTTACAGATAGACTAAAACAACGGTACAGGCTAGAGTCCCTAGTACAGACGCGTACGATTAGTTAACTACTTTCTAACCCAGGAGCGGACTGGGCCGGGGTGCCAGGATGCTGCAGCACCCCGGGCCCCTCCATGTCAGCTCCCCTCCTCTCTGGAACAGTACATAGTTCGGGCCCCTTTCCCCTAATCCCGGGCCCCAGCAACCCGGGCCTTTTTGCCCCAGTCCGCCACTGTAAATCTAACCTACACGCTGTCTGATTGAAATACGGTACCGAAAACTCCCGCAGCTCGACAAATCGGAAACCGGCGTCTTACTTTTACGAGTGCGCCTTCAGTTTTAAAGATAGACTAAAACGGCACAGTCGGGTAGGGGTCGTTTCAGAAGTAAATGCACACCTAAACCAATAACCTTTTGCATTTTTCAACATTATTTCTAATGTTACAAAGAGACAATTAATGAAAATGAATCGAAGCGTTGGCTTTTCATTGAGAAACAATTTAAAAAAAAAAGTTTTAAGTTGGAGGCAAGTTTTGATTTGATTTGACGGAATGAAAATCGAAAATTCGCCAAAGACTCTGGCCTAGATGAGCTTACACTTCCCGAAAAATCTCTATTATAGTAGATAGTTAACTACTATCCAACCCACATCGCTATCCGTCTCAAACATTCTTCCCAAAAACTCCCGCAGTTCGACAGATGATGTTTGTTTTTTTTTTCTTTCTAAATATGGCATTCACGTTATGTACGGTTTTTGCCACCTTTTAGCCATTACGTTTCCTCTTAAATCCATCGTTGCCGCACACCATGGACAATTATTTCCTTTTATGTGTGCATACATATCATCGACCTATTTTGAAATTTATCGTGATATAGGTACAAAAAGTTCTAAAAGGAAGCTACATAACGGCGTAAACTTGAGATTTTTATTGGTTGGGGGGGGGGGGGGGGAATTTGAATAAATGCCCTACCTGGATCTGGAAAAACGCCCTAGGTGAGGGGGGCCCTCCCGGAAAAAAATTTAAAAATTCAGGATATCTCAGACGATACCTTTAGCAATTTTCCTTCTCAAAAATTGCACCAATTTTTCCAATGATAAGAAAGGATTCCACGTATATTTTCTTCATTTCTTTGACATAAACAGAATTTTTCATTTTAGACTTGCAACTAGATGAAGCGGTCGAAGCGGATATATTTGCCTCGTAAAGGTTAATAATGGAAGTATCTTGGAAATGTAAAAAGGGCGCCAATTTAACTCAAAATGTCTGCAGTCACCGTAGCAATGCTCCGTGGCGTAAACTTGAGATTATTTTTGCACGCGGTGGGGGTGGGGGGGGTGTAAGACAGCCTCTGGCTAGATGAACTACTATACTGGGGTCTGGGGAAACACCGACAACACTCCCCTGCAGTGAGCGGAGGTCCGGAGGTCCTCCCTCAGAGAAATTTGAACATGGTTCTCTCAGACGACATTTTTAGCTTTTATATCTTATTGTAACTTATCAATCGCTAACGGGCAAAATTTAGCAATGGGGCCCATTGGAGGTCCGTTATTTCAAAGGTCAATGGTCACCAATCACCATACATATTGTAGGAAGCCACGCCACGGCCACGCGTTGCTCTCTCGCAATATATTCAACGAATCAACGAACAAGTTGCTTTCTGAGGTGCGCGAGAATGGAATAGTTTTCACCGCTTTGATTGCATGATCTGCAACAGTAGGTACATTTTTTTTTCAAGACACGGGGAAAAAATATTACATTTCATTAACTTGAGGCGCCAGAAACGACATGGAAAGAACATTGGCGAAGCTTTTATTTTTTTCCTTTTCCTCCCTTGCCCTCCCACCCTCTTTCCCTCCAACCCCTCCCCCTCCCCCCCTCCCCACTGCTTGTCCATCCGTCATGTTCCTTCTTTCATCTTTCTCTTCCGCTCTGATTTCAGATGGAAACGTAACAGCGTCTATGCTAATTGTAATTAAATTATGCAAATTAAATTAGTTCAGTTGCCCACACAATTATTTGCGGAGGTTATCGCTTATCTCAGTGGTTCTCAGCGGCGGGACGTCTGAGCGTCTTCTTGACGGTCGTCGCGCCGGAACAGAGCTGCCGATTTGCGTAGATTTAATGACATTTTGAAATTCACCGAAGAATCCACCGGTTGAGAAAAGATTACAGAGTTTAGTTCAGAGTATGACTGTAACGCACAAAAATACTCTGATCTGCAATCTTTTCTCAATGGGTGGAAACGCCGTTAATTAATTAAAATATACCGGCTGAGAAAAGATAAAATACGCTGGTATTTTCGAGCATTACAGACATACTCTGAACTAAACTCTGTAATCTTTTCTCAACCGGTGGAATCTCCGGTGAATTTCAAAATGTCATTAAATCTACGCAAATCGGCAGCTCTGCGCCGGAAGACTTACCCCCCCCCCCTCTCACTGTTCATAACCTAGCCCGCGCATATAAGGCCATAGCAAATCCTGGCGTATCGATTTAAATCCCCCCCCCCCCCCCCCCAATTGAATTTTGAAACAAAAAGTTTTTTTAACTGATTTTATATGCTTTTTTCGCAAAAACAGTTGAAAGACTCGCTCATTTGGCTCCTTAAAAAAAAAAAAAAAAAAAAAAAAAAAAAAATTGGGAAAACGCGAGGGCATGCCCTTTTTATAAATACTATACTCTGTTCAAGATAAGAAAGAAACTTGACGATTCAAGTAGAAAGGCACTTTTTTTGCAACGCAGAGCCTTTGAATGCAAGAATTTACGCTCACGAGGGCTTTGTCCGACTCGAACCTCCACCGGGACGAGGCATTACCGAGAATCGGCCGACTATGAATTTTATCTGTGCAAAAGTCAAATCAGGAACGGTTACAGCTATACGAAAAAGAGGGTGAACTTTCGGCCCAAAGAGTCAGTCGTCAGTCGTCAGTCGACAAAATTAGTTGCGAAATCGACTCCCTCGCCACCCTTCCCTTGGGAGATTTATTTTTTCGAGAATCCGATTGCATTACCCCCATCATACACAAATTCTTTAAAAACTGAATCTCCGAGGATGGCGAAGAGTCAATTTCGACTAATTTTGTCGACTAACGACTCTTTGGACCGAAAATACATCCATTTTGTCGTATCTGTAACCGTTTCTGAATTGACTTTTGCACAGATAAAATTCCTAGTCAGGCGATTCTCGGTATTGCCTCGCCTCGAGGTTCGAGTCGGACAAAGCCCTCGCGTGAGCGTAAACGCTTGCATTCAAAGGCTCGCATCTGCGTTGCAAAATAGTGCGTTTCTACCTGAATCGTCAAGTTTTTTCTCATCTTGAACAGAGTATAGGTCGATTTAATTTATGGAGTTCAGTTCAGTTAGCGTTTTTTGTTTTTTGTTTTTGTTTGTTTTTGTTTTTTGTTTTTTTTTTTTTTATTTCATCCGAAAACTATTCTGAATTTTATGTATTAATCGTCGGAAGAGTTTTCGTTAAATCCGTTTCAATATGGGTTATTATTTTGTAACGGGTGGGACATTCAGACAACTTTGAAGTAATTTTTGTCAACTTTTTAGTCATTTAAATGAAAAAACTATTCCACCAACAGAAAAGTCTTAACTTCTAGATAGTGATAGGATTTTCAAAATTTAAAAAAGTCTATCCAAAGCTGAGAAAAGAGCAAAATAAGGGTGTAACTGGTGGGACAGAAAATAAAATGGTCAAGGTTTTTGAATCACTTCAGAAAAAGTTGAAACTCTGTGAGTTTTGAAGAGATAAAAATTTGGAAAAACTATCTGTTAAAAGTGAGGGTATAAGCTTTCATCCTACATAAAGTTTTTTTCATTTACTAAATTATTTTTCTCTATAAAAAATTAAAAAGTAGCGTAGCGGGTGGGACAGCTAGGTTTTGTAACGGGTGGGACGCGTGTGATTTCATCATTGAAAATACACATGAAACCTGCTGTAACATCAACACGTTTGACCTTATTAGATTTAGACTAGAGGCCGGTGGCCGCTTCGCGGCCAAGCGTTCCGTTTCGCGTCTTGCGCGTGATTTTGTTTATTCAAGCTAAGACTTTGACTTGATAGTTGATATCCACTCCCTAACTCCGTTTGCTATTCGCCCATCTAATCCTGCTCCAAAGGACGAAATCTAAAAACTTACTCTATTATTCCTGCAATACTAAAGTGGTATTTTCTCATGTACACCAAATGTTTAGAAAACAGGAGTCATTATTTAGAAGGGGCATAAATAGCATAACCCCCCGTCCCCCCACCCCCTTGCATGAAACTTAACCATTTTAGGGGTGGTCGTTCTCAAGAGGGCCCGATCCAAAACCGTCAATTTTTTTTGGCGCTCATGGAGCCGCCAAAACCCTTAGAATTGGCGCATTTGGATGCACCGTATTAGCGCATGTGGATTATACGATTTAGAACAGTACAGAGAAAAGAAGGGAAGGAGAGAAAGAGATAGCGAGAGTGAAAAACCATGCTTTCACAATAAAATGAGAAGTTCGGGGTAAGCAAACAAATACGCATGACCGAGATCGCACACCTACGATAACCTTTCGTTGAACTGACATGACAATAAGACATTGCGTTTTAGGAGGTAAATCAAAAATCTGTATAAAAATGGAAAAGAAACTTTGCGCGGGAAAAGTATGCCTTTTTCAAACAGCCCTTTATTAACGACAATAATTTGTTAAAATAGGTTGGCTCGGAAATTCAAGCAAACTTCATTTAACATTTTAATTTTTTAAGCTTTTTGGACGTGAGGTCATTTACAACCCCTATTATTTGGGGTCATTCTTTCAGCGCTTTTTGACAATTGATGCTCAATGCTCAAAAGATGTCTCTCCATAAGTTTTTTGAAATTAGAGTGAGATAGCAGTACATGCGGGGGTTACGTGAGACCAAGAGAGACAGTTTGTCTTTCTTTGGAACGCTCATCACCAAGTCAGCACTAAATCAGTCTATTTCGAAAAAGAAAAAAAAAAACGCCTTCATTTAATTTGACACACTTTGACTCCACAGATTAAAAAATAACAGGTGTACACAATCAAATGAATCGTTAAAAACTACAAAAATACCCAAGAAATCTAACGTTTTTTTTTTTTTTTTTTTTTTTAAATTTGAAAAAACAGACCTTATAAAAACATCATAACCTCACCGAGATGCGAACTAATACGAAACAGCTCAAATCCCCAACTTTGAAAGAGGATGTGTAACAATATTCTGGGTCCGTTGGACCCGTTGGTAGTATTCTTAGATAAATCACTTATACATTCAAAGTAAACAACACATTTTCAACAGGAAACCAATTATTTTCATTACTCAGTAATATTCGAGAGCATATTATTGATAAGAGAAGAATAACCATCGTCTCAACTCATCATCACTAATAGTTTGGTTTCTTTAAAAATTCTCGAAACCTAGCTCAAATTTGCTGGGTTACAATCGAGATATCAATTCAACGCACCGATCTCAACAAAGTCATCTCTAGTTGATTGTACTATTCTATAAATCTGCGTTTAATACATATGATAAGTATCGAAGCTCTACTTCGCGAAGTTATACAGCAACCTCGTCGAGCCATCAATCAATGACTGTACAGTGCTGCCAGATTTGACATAAAATATACACATTTTACATTAAGTCTCAAGTGCCTGAATATTTTACAACACATCTAGCAGCACTGTGACAGTCCCATTGTTTACATCTACGTAAAATCATGTGATAAAAAGTCGAAGCTATACATCGATATCATACGAAGTGACTTCATTGAAGTCGCTATTAAAATGCTTCTATACCCGAATGTGTCCTTCCCAACGACCTCTATATTAGACCGGCGAACGAATACGAACCAGCGTAACCCGCAAGAAGGAAAGTTAGGTTAGAATATAGAGGTGCTTGGCCGGATAGGAGCACCTCTGTTTACACGTATTTTTATGAAGATGTTCTCTTCCGTTTTTCGCTTCTAAAACTCCTAATTTTACACGGATTTTGCTTTTCTTGGTCTTAATAGAAGGAGGATAGCTTGGGCTTTGAACTCCGCCCTACCGGGTCCGGTAACGTTTTTTCGAAAATATATGGAAAATATAAATCGTTGAAGTGGACACCCGTTGGTATGCTCTGAAGACCTTGCAAATCACGTTCGCCTGTTTACGACGATTCAATCTGTCTACAAATCGGCTTTTAGTCATTTTTTGAGTCTACACCTTCACTCTCAGTCCTTTTAGTGCTAGATTCTTCAAAATCCGCAAAGTTTTAGTGGCTGAGGAGGTAATTTTTCTATACTGTGTAGTGTGTACCAGTAAACCCTCCTGTGTTAGAGTTCGTAGTTACTTAACTTGAGTTCGTAATTTCTGTACATTTCCCTTCTGGACGATTTTCCATTCCTAATATTGTTTTATCAATCTGCGCCATCATCAGTGTCTATTAAATACTGTGATTGTGGTGAAACCCGCCCGCCGATAACTCAGGATGTCGGATCGAGCCGACCACTGAAAGGGTTCTGGTTAGTCATCATCAATTTTGTGAAGTACTCACCATGTCAGGAGTGATTCCCTCTTATTCCTTTGTTTAGTCGCAGCAAAATTCAGCCTTGAATCAGGATTCATCGTAAAATTCCTCTCTTTGAACCATCTGTGGTTTTTGCGCATTCTTCGGAATCTAGCTTGGAGGGGGAGGCTGAGAGACTGGCCTATAAAGATTTGGGTCAAGATTTCTACAAACAGCACCTAGAGGCTCATTCAGGTAAGTTCATGAAGTCGTATCGGAAAGTATTAGATGGCAGTTATATGAGGGGCCATGTTTCTTCATCACACATTTTAGCATTTTTACCTGCTGCGACTCGAAGTCGCCTCAAATATATTTTCGATTTTGCTGCATGAAATCTTTGCTATCGACTCATAATTGGAGGGAGAAGAGTCAAATAGAATGTGGTTGAAGGAGCCATGGAATATTCATCAATCGGGGGGTTAACCAAGAGGGGGGGTGTCCGGGGGCCCTCCCCCGGAAAATTTTTTCAATTTTCCTTACCTTCAAATTGAATTTTACGGTACTTTCACGAAAAAAAAAGATTAGAGAAAATAACCATACGGATACCTGATTTTGGCACCTGCTAGATGTTATGGTAAACTTGACCAGAAGTATGTTACATTGACCGATACTTTGAGTAAATTCAACATACAATCAGGTAACATCACCTAGTACCTAGTCAAAACATAGTATACTTCTGGTTAACATTACCATAACATCTAGCAGGTGCCAAAATCAGGTATCCGTATGGTTATTTTCACCGTAGTTTTTTTTCCGTGTTCATGTACAGTAAAATTGAAATGCTCAAATATATTTTCGATTTTGCTGCATGAAATCTTTGCTATCGACTCATAATTTGAGGGAGAAGAGTCAAGTAGAATGTGGTTGAAGGAGCCATGGAATATTCATCAAGGGGTTCACCAAGAGGGGGGGGGGGTCCGGGGGCCCTCCCCCGGAAAATTTTTCCAATTTTCCTTACCTTCAAATTGAATTTTACGGTACTTTCATGTACAGTAAAATTGAAATGCTTAAATATATTTTCGATTTTGCTGCATGAAATCTTTGCTATCGACTCATAATTGGAGGGAGATTGAGTCGAGTAGAATGTGGTTGAAGGAGCCATGGAATATTCACGGAGGGGGTTCACCGAGGAGTTAGATTTTACCTCCCCCACCACCATAGTGAATAACTCTTCACCAAATGCGGATAATGGAATTTGTTCACCGTGAACCCCCTTTCTTAGCTGATCACGATTGTTTTTCTTTCTCTTTCTTCTATTTGTGAAGGAACCACATCCTCTCTGTCTCTCTCTCTCTCTCTCTCTCTCTCTCTCTCTCTCTCTCTCTCTCTCTCTCTCTCTCTCTCTCTCTCTCTCCTTCCTTTTTTTTTTTTTTTTTTAGGCTTGGGGGGGTTTTAACCCTAAAACCCCCCCTTCGGTGCGCCAGTGGAGGGGAGAAATCTTGAAACACGAGAGGTCTCTCTCTCGCAGTCGCAGTCGCTTACGGGAATAATTTGGAAAACGGACCGAACCGCCATAAGACGCAATGAGTGCGAGAAAGAAACCTTGAAACGCGAGAGGTCTCTCTCTCGCACTCGCAGTCGCTTACGGGAATGATTTGGGAAATGGACGGAACCGCCAAAGGACGAAATGAGCTGAGTGCGAGTGAGAAACCTTAAAACGCGAGAGGTCTATCTCTCGCACTCGCAGATGCTTACGGGAACACTTTGGGAAACGGACCGAACCGCCGTAAGACGCAATGAGTGCGAGAGAGAAACCTTGAAACGCGAAAGGTCTCTCTCTCGCAGTCGCTTAAGGGAATGATTTGAGAAACGGAGCGAACCGCCGTAAGACGCAATGAGTGCGAGTGAGAAATCTTAAAACGTGAGAGGTCTCTCTCTCGCACTCGCAGTCGCTTACGGGAACACTTTGGGAAACGGACCGAACCGCCGTAAGACGCAATGAGTGCGAGAGAGAAACCTTGAAACGCGAAAGGTCTCTCTCTCGCACTCGCAGTCGCTTACGGGAACATTATGGGAAACGGACCGAACCGCCATAAGACGCAATGCGTGCGAGAGAGAAACCTTGAAACGCGAGAGGTCTCTCTCTCGCATTCGCAGTCGCTTACGGGAATAATTTGGAAACGGACCGAACCGCCATAAGACGCAATGAGTGCGAGTGAGAAACCTTAAAACGCGAGAGGTCTCTCTCTCGCACTCGCAGATGCTTACGGGAACACTTTGGGAAGCGGACCGAACCGCCGTAAGACGCAATCAGTGCGAGAGAGAAACCTTGAAACGCGAAAGGTCTCTCTCTCGCACTCGCAGTCGCTTACGGGAACATTATGGGAAACGGACCGAACCGCCATAAGACGCAATGCGTGCGAGAGAGAAACCTTGAAACGCGAGAGGTCTCTCTCTCGCATTCGCAGTCGCTGACGGGAATAATTTGGAAACGGACCGAACCGCCATAAGACGCAATGAGTGCGAGTGAGAAACCTTAAAACGCGAGAGGTCTCTCTCTCGCACTCGCAGATGCTTACGGGAACACTTTGGGAAACGGACCGAACCGCCGTAAGACGCAATGAGTGCGAGAGAGAAACCTTGAAACGCGAAAGGTCTCTCTCTCGCACTCGCAGTCGCTTACGGGAACATTATGGGAAACGGACCGAACCGCCATAAGACGCAATGCGTGCGAGAGAGAAACCTTGAAACGCGAGAGGTCTCTCTCTCGCATTCGCAGTCGCTTACGGGAATAATTTGGAAACGGACCGAACCGCCATAAGACGCAATGAGTGCGAGTGAGAAACCTTAAAACGCGAGAGGTCTCTCTCTCGCACTCGCAGATGCTTACGGGAACACTTTGGGAAACGGACCGAACCGCCGTAAGACGCAATCAGTGCGAGAGAGAGATACCTTGAAACGCGAAAGGTCTCTCTCTCGCACTCGCAGTCGCTTTCGGGAACATTATGGGAAACGGACCGAACCGCCATAAGACGCAATGCGTGCGAGAGAGAAACCTTGAAACGCGAAAGGTCTCTCTCTCGCACTCGCAGTCGCTGACGGGAATAATTTGGAAACGGACCGAACCGCCATAAGACGCAATGAGTGCGAGAGAGGAACCTTGAAACGCGAGAGGTCTCTCTCTCGCACTCGCAGTCGCTTACGGGAACACTTTGGGAAACGGACCGAACCGCCATAAGACGCAATGCGTGCGAGAGAGAAACCTTGAAACGGGAGAGGTCTCTCTCTCGCACTCGCAGTCGCTTACGGGAACACTTTGGGAAACGGACCGAACCGCCATAAGACGCAATGCGTGCGAGAGAGAAACCTTGAAACGCGAGAGGTCTCTCTCTCGCACTCGCAGTTGCTCACGGGAACACTTTGGGAAACGGATTGAACCGCCATAAGACGCAATGAGTGCGAGAGAGAAACCTTGAAACGCGAGAGGTCTCTCTCTCGCACTCGCAGTCGCTTACGGGAATAATTTGGAAACGGACCGAACCGCCATAAGACGCAATGAGGGCGAGAGAGAAACCTTGAAACGCGAGAGGTCTCTCTCTCGCACTCGCAGTTGCTCACGGGAACACTTTGGGAAACGGATTGCACCGCTATAAGACGCAATGAGTGCGAGAGAGAAACCTTGAAATGCGAGAGGTCTCTCTCTCGCACTCGCAGTCGCTTACGGGAATATTATGGGAAACGGACCGGACCGCCATAAGACGCAATGAGTGCGAGTGAGAAACCTTAAAACGCGAGAGGTCTCTCTCTCGCACTCGCAGATGCTGACGGGAACACTTTGGGAAACGGACCGAACCGCCGTAAGACGCAATGAGTGCGAGAGAGAAACCTTGAAACGCGAGAGGTCTCTCTCTCGCACTCGCAGTCGCTTCCGGGAATATTATGGGAAACGGACCGAACCGCCATAAGACGCAATGAGTGCGAGAGAGAAACCTTGAAACGCGAGAGGTCTCTCTCTCGCACTCGCAGTCGCTTACGGGAATAATTTGGAAACGGACCGAACCGCCATAAGACGCAATGAGGGCGAGAGAGAAACCTTGAAACGCGAGAGGTCTCTCTCTCGCACTCGCAGTTGCTCACGGGAACACTTTGGGAAACGGATTGCACCGCTATAAGACGCAATGAGTGCGAGAGAGAAACCTTGAAATGCGAGAGGTCTCTCTCTCGCACTCGCAGTCGCTTACGGGAATATTATGGGAAACGGACCGGACCGCCATAAGACGCAATGAGTGCGAGTGAGAAACCTTAAAACGCGAGAGGTCTCTCTCTCGCACTCGCAGATGCTGACGGGAACACTTTGGGAAACGGACCGAACCGCCGTAAGACGCAATGAGTGCGAGAGAGAAACCTTGAAACGCGAGAGGTCTCTCTCTCGCACTCGCAGTCGCTTACGGGAACATTATGGTAAACGGACCGAACCGCCATAAGACGCAATGCGTGCGAGAGAGAAACCTTGAAACGCGAGAGGTCTCTCTCTCGCACTCGCAGTCGCTGACGGGAATAATTTGGAAACGGACCGAACCGCCATTAGACGCAATGAGTGCGAGAGAGAAACCTTGAAACGCGAGAGGTCTCTCTCTCGCACTCGCAGTCGCTTACGGGAATATTATGGGAAACGGACCGAACCGCCATAAGACGCAATGAGTGCGAGAGAGAAACCTTGAAACGCGAGAGGTCTCTCTCAAGGTTTCTCTCTTGCACTCATTGCGTCTTATGGCGGTTCCGTCCGTTTCCCAAAGTGTTCCCGTAAGCGACTGCGAGTGCGAGAGAGAGACCTCTCGCGTTTTAAGGTTTCTCACTCGCACTTATTGCGTCTTATGGCGGTTCGGTCCGTTTCCCAAATTGTTCCCGTAAGAGACTGGGAGTGCGAGAGAGAGACCTTTCGCGTATCAAGGTTTCTCTCTCGCACTCATTGCGTCTTATGGCGGTTCGGTACGTTTTCCAAAGTGTTCCCGTAAGCGACTGCGAGTGCGAGAGAGAGACCTCTCGCGTTTCAAGGTTTCTCTCTCGCACGCATTGCGTCTTATGGCGGTTCGGTCCGTTTACCATAATGTTCCCGTAAGCGACTGCGAGTGCGAGAGAGAGACCTCTCGCGTTTCAAGGTTTCTCTCTCGCACTCATTGCGTCTTACGGCGGTTCGGTCCGTTTCCCAAAGTGTTCCCGTCAGCATCTGCGAGTGCGAGAGAGAGACCTCTCGCGTTTTAAGGTTTCTCACTCGCACTCATTGCGTCTTATGGCGGTCCGGTCCGTTTCCCAAAGTGTTCCCGTAAGTGACTGCGGTTCACAGCAGTCCGAGTCACAGCAGCTAAAAATGCTAAGATGTGTGATGAAGAAACGGGGCCCCTCATATAACTGCCATCTAATACTTTCCGATACGACTTCATGAACTTAACTGAATGAGCCTCTAGGTGCTGTTCGTAGAAATCTGGACCCAAATCTTATAGGCCAGTCTCTCAGCCTCCCCCTCCAAGCTAGATTCCGAAGAATGAGCAAAAACCACAGATGGTTCAAAGAGAGGAATTTTACGATGAATCCTGATTCAAGGCTGAATTATGCTGCGACTAAACAAATAAGGAATAAGAGGGAATCACTCCTGACATGGTGAGTACTTCACAAAATTGATGATGACTAACCAGAACCCTTTCAGTGGTCGGCTCGATCCGACATCCTGAGTTATCGGCGGGCGGGTTTCACCACAATCACAGTATTTAATAGACACTGATGATGGTGCAGATTGATAAAACAATATTAGGAATGGAAAATCATCCAGAAGGGAAATGTACAGAAATTACGAACTCAAGTTAAGTAACTACGAGCTCTAACACAGGAGGGTTTACTGGTACATTTTACACAGTATAGAAAAATTACCTCCTCAGCCACTAAAACTTTACGGATTTTGAAGAATCTAGCACTAAAAGGACTGAGAGTGAAGGAGTAGACTCAAAAACTGACTAAAAGCCGATTTGTAGACAGATTGAATCGTCGTAAACAGGCGAACGTGATTTGCAAGGTCTTCAGAGCATACCAACGGGTGTCCACTTCAACGACTTATATTTTCCATATATTTTCGAGAAAACGTTACCGGACCCGGTAGGGTGGAGGTCAAAGCCCGAGCTATCCTCCTTCTATTAAGACCAAGAAAAGCAAAATCCGTGTAAAATTAGGAGTTTTAGAAGCGAAAAACGGAAGAGAACATCTTCATAAAAATACGTGTAAACAGAGGTGCTCCTATCCGGCCAAGCACCTCTATTCCTAACCTAACTTTCCTTCTTGCGGGTTACGCTGGTTCGTATTCGTTCGCCGGTCTTATACAGAGGTCGTTGGTCCTTCCGCGCAAAAAACATATGATCACAATCGCCACGGTAACGTCAAATCGCTCGATCAAATTTAAAAAAAAAAAAAAATTGACAGAGCAGTACGTTTCTCGCTCACACGCGTACAAAATCGTATGCTCGTCCGCACGTATGCATTTAAAAAAGGATGACAAAATCTCGCTTCTCTCTCCCACCCTTGCAAAACGAACTGATTCGCATCCTTTTCGCACTCGCACAACTTTTCCAGAGAAAAGTTTTTAATATTTTAAAAAGGGACGCGGGGCCCGCACGGAAAAACTTATATTTTTCCCGAAGCATTGAAGCCGAGCCCTACCGATCGGTACCAGGCCCGTACCGAACGGTGCAACGGTTCTCCAGGAACTTAGCTTCATTCTTACAAATATAATATAGGTTAATATTTTCGTCTCTGGTTGCATTTAAGTACAAAACAAGACTGCCAGGCACTAATTTTTAAATTTCAATTTTTGCATATCATGTCCACTTTACTGTAGAATGACCCATATAGTGAAATTTTTATTATATACTAATTGTAAGTACTTATATTGTTTACGAGGAGCTCACATAAAACCTGTTGACTAAAGCGATAAATTCCAGTTGGCAATTGAATAGGTTAGCTGACGATAGAGTAGGAAAGATCGCAATAGACGTTTCTTAAGTCGAGTCCGAAACTATAATAATCACTGTGATCTTTTAATAAGAAAGGTACAGCAAAATATTACCTCCCTTACTCTTGGTCGTCGAACTTGGTGGCAGTATTCGAAACGAGTTCTATCGCCGTCCCTGGTAGACGTGTACTAATTCTTATTACGTGACCTCGGAACAATTTAAATCGCCTTCAATTACAAGAGACGCAAAACCATATCCGTCGAGTCGACATAGTTGCTCACTTGGGCGTAGCGTGCAATATGGCAACGTTGTACTGTGTCCATTTAATTAAACCCATGTGAAAGGTCAAATGCGAAAGTGTTCGAACACCCAACAGTTCGATCTTTATCATGAGTTTAAATGGACACAGTACAACGTTGCCATATTGCACGCTACGCCACTGCGGGGTGGGTAAACGTAACGCAGATCCCCTCTAACTTTTTTCCTAATCGATATTTTGATAATCGGTTTTCGCTATTCTTTTTCAAGTCAAAGGAATCTACTATTTTTTGGGGTACTTCGGGTACCCCTTCATTTTATGGGGGTGGAGCAGGGGGCCAGGGGAATAAATTGAGGGGTAAACCCAAAGAGTAAACAAGAGTCGCAATTGAATGGAAGGCCTGCGTGGTCAACGTAGATAAGGGATCCGAACGCGGGCTGGCCTGGGCTGGCCTCTGATTGGCTGCAACGGGTGGAGCAAAAATGACTCGGGGTATAGGGAAATAACACGGGATTTTCGTTCCGGGGCGTTTATCTCGAAACCTAAGCAAAATAGTATCCAAACAATTTATACGAGTCGATTCAGCAGATTTTTCCGAACAATTTGATAGGTCATAAGTGCCACTTTATTGCAAATTCGAAAAGACTGTTTCAATTAAAACTACGCACAATAGTGAGTTACTCAAACGCTGCTCGAACACACGCCAAGCATGTAATCACACTATTGTGCGTACTTTTAAACTGAAACAGTCTTTTCGAATTTGCAATAAAGTGGCACTTATGACCTATCAAATTGTTGGGAAAAAATCTGCTGAATCGACTCGTATAATTGTTTAAATACGATTTTGCTTAGGTTTCGAGATAAACGCCCGGAACGAAAATCCCGTGTTATTTTCCCTATACCCGAGTCATTTTTGCTCCACCCGTTGCAGCCAATCAGAGGCCAGCCCAGGCCAGCCCGCGTTCGGATCCCTTATCTACGTTGACCACGCAGGCCTTCCATTCAATTGCGACTCTTGTTTACTCTTTGGGTAAACCGAACACTCCAAATGGGGACCCATTTTTTATTGCATTTTCGCTAAGAACGTACACATTTTAAATTTTGGCGCAAGCCAAGGATCTTTATATTTTTTTTTGTTCGATGTATCAGAGTTCAAACCTGAATATCCGCCCATTTTCAGGAATTCGTAGGTACCCTTAAAATGGACTGCACTAATTAATAAACTTTGGATACAAAATTTTCTACTAAACAAGTATTTCAATGAGGCTCTTGTAAACTTTTGGCACATGCGGTTGATTCTTGCTTAAAAACCTGTATAAAAATGACTATGGGTAAATCACAAAATTCACTCTCAGAACCGGCTTAATGGCGGAGCTACGCAGGTCGCAGGTACTATGGGACTTTCCTATCTATTTTGAGACGTATCTCTGTCTTCTCGTAGAGAAATTTTTAAATTAGACAGGAATCTTCCATGATACTTACGTAACGCATCATCAATTGCGATCTTGCCGTTACGCAGCTGTTTTCTGAGATTATTACTGACGTTTGGATCAATCTTAGTTTTCCGTTCAAAAATGTGCTTGTGGAAAAATTACATTGAATCCGAGTTTGTTTGGAGTCAGATGTTCCCGAACGGCAATGGGGCTATTGGCAGTGGCGTAGCGTGTATGGGGCTTTTGGGGCTTAAGCCCCCCCCCCCCCCCCCCACTTTTTCGGGAGAAGCACAAAAAAAAAAAAAAAAAAAAAAAAAAAAAAAAACAACGGAAACAAAATTTGAACATCTGCAACAATCCTGCGAAATTTCCTCACTTCTTCGTTGTCATAGTTACAGATTTTTTTATTCCCAATTTGAATTCTAACCTATACATTGCATTGTTTTGAAAATTTTTAGTGCAACAAGTATTTTTTTCCCAAAAATCAAAATTTTCAGTTAAAATCTACTTATTGTCCTATTGTCTATACTTAATTTGTTAGTACAAAATTTCACATAAGAAATGTACCGTTGGATAGTATAAGTAAAAAAAAAATCTCAAGCCCCCCCCCCGCCCCACTTTTTGACCCCACGCTCCGCCACTGGCTATTGCACACTTTTAATTTAAGAGATTTAATAGTCGATTCTGGTGTAGAAACCTTCAAAAATAACGATGGCAGCACTACAAATTTCCGAAATCCAATCCTAAACTCAATAAACGCTTTTATTTGCTCGAGCGTAATGGTGGCTTAGGGTGCGGTAATAATGGAAGAATCCCATCAAACGATACTTTAACTCTACCAAGAAGTGACCAATAAGAGACGACTTTCATTCGACACCGGTGTCACTAGATGCTACGGTATCATTCATCGGATTTGGATCACTACTCTTATGACTAAATACTCTGTGAATCATCCTTGTCAGCATAGAGAGTGACGAAAATAAGATAGGAATCTCCCATTATTACTGCCCTCTGCCACCGTTACGCTCGCGCAAATAAAAACATTTCTTGAGTTTAGGAGTGGATTTTGGCAGTTTTTAGAGATGCCATCGTTATTTTTGGATGTTTTTACATCAGAGTCGACTAATGAAGCGACTATGCAAAAGTGTGTAACAGCCCCATTAGGAAAACAGTTAGAGGGGGGAGTGCGGTACTTTTGCCCAGTGCCCACTTCTGAATGTAAGACAAGGATAGCATTGTAAGGAGAGAAATCTTCTATTACAGTCCTTTTTCAACTTCTACACATAAACAGGGGAAAAGAGAGAAATAGCGCACAGATTCTGAACGCGTCCGCCACCGGCTCAACGCGCGGGGAGGTTGAAGGATAGTAGATTGGCACGATGCGATGCGATCCCGAAAATACGGCGTACGATCTGCGACGCATGCGTTTTCATTTTTTGCAGCTAGCTACCTTCGAGTCGCCTTCAATAAGGAGAGACGCAAAACCCAAATCCGGGGCGTTGCGTTGTACTTACTTTTTCTCACAATGATGACGCCCGAAATACATCGGCACTTTGGATACTTTTTATTTTTGATTTTTGTGAACCCTGATATCCCAAGAACAAGAATTGACTCGCCTTCTGGGTATTCACAAATGGAGAGGACCTCCTAGGCTGATGATAAAGTCCGAAAGAGCCCGGAAAGCGTGGTACGTTTTCCTACAATGACGCCCGAAATACATCGGCACATAGGACTCTTTTGTTTTTGGATTTTTTTTTTTGAACACAAGAACACTTTGGACTCACTTTTTCTTTTTTTTTCTTTTTTTTTTTGAACTGTGATATCCCAAGAACAAATAATTGACCCGCCTTTCGGGTATTCTCAAAATGAAGAGGACCTTCTAGGCTGATGATAGAAAGCCCGAAAAGAGTGGTACGTTTTCTCACAATGACGCCCAAAGTACATCGGCACTTTGGACTCTTTTTTTTTTTTGAACTCTGATATCCCAATAACAAAGAATTGACCCGCCTTCCGGGTATTCTCAAAATGAAGAGAACCTTCTAGGCTGATGAAAAAGTCCGAGAAAGCCCGAAAAGCGTGGTACGTTTTTCCATAATGACGTCCGCAATACATCGGCACTTTGGATACTTTTTTTTTTTTTTTTTTTTTTTTTTTTTTTTTTTTTTTTTTTTTTGAACTCTGATATCCCAAGAACAAAGAATTGACCCGCCTTCTGGGTATTCTTTAAATGAAGAGGACCTTCTAGGCTGATGATAAAATCCAAGAAAGCCCGAAAAGCGTCGTACGTTTTTTCATAATGACGCCCGAAATACATCGGCACTTTGGACACTGCTGCTTGCTGCTGTTGCTGCTGCTTGCTGCTGTTGCTGCTGCTTGCTACTGATTGCTGCTGCTTGCTGCTGTTGCTTGCTGCTGCTGCTTGCTGCTGCTTTCTGCTGCTTGCTGGTGCTGAGTGCTGCTGCTTACTGCTGTGTGCTGCTGCTTGCTGCTGCTTGCTGGTGCTTGCTGCTGCTTGCTGCTGTTTGCTGCTGCTTGCTTCTGCTTGCAGCTGCTTGCTGTTGCTCGCTGCTTTTTGCTGCTTGCTGCTGCTTGCATGAGCATGAGCTTTCATGAGCTTTCAACGGTACCAAGGTTGTGGAAAAATATTTTTTTAGTATTTTTAATTAATTTTTCAAAAAAGTCATTTTCCCATTTAAAGCAATGTATTTCCGAAAATTTTAGCACATACTGTAATCGTGGTTGCATACCGATCGGTTTCAATGGGCAGGCGTTATGTCCAGTCTAGATAGTATTAGAAGTCTTTGTAGCTAGCGTTTCAAACACAGCATCTAGTGGTGTGTTCGTTGCACAGCCATAGAATAAGAAGACGAACAGGGACCAAATAGTGTTCGGTCCCGAGCGTAACTTACGCACGGTCACATGACCGTGCGTAAGCTCGCTGATTGGTTGAAACCGCACGCAAGATGCACGCAATTCAATTCTCGGGACCGAACATTATTATTTATTTGGTCCCTGATGCGAAACTGCGACCCGGTTTGGGTCACGCTGTCATGGCCGACCTGGTTAGTACTCGGTGGTTCACAGCATGTAAACAAACACGAAGTTCTAATGTTTTCACAGGCTCTGGGCGCTCTGGCATCGGTTTCGCGAGCGCGGGCTTTTCGAAATGGTTCCTGGCGTACTAACCAGCTAAGCCAAACTAGGCCTATCCGAGTGACCCATTGTCTCTTTTGGGAGTTTCGCTTCTGTTATTCACCTTCTTATTCTATGGCACAGCATCAAGGTCTATGGAAGAACAGGTATGAACAGGAGGCGGAGCCTATCTCAGTAGGTGACGGCTACGTCACAGATGTTCTAGACGGTCGCGATAAAATTCGCCTACCGTTTCAAACTATCTCACTCACTCTCCCGTGATCCCCATATCCCCATCTCTCGCTACTGCAGTATCTGACGGCTACTTCCTCGCCAAAGCAAGCGTGTCGTCATCATTTGGCGGGAAAACTCGAAAGCCCCTTAAACCCCGCCTCCTGTCCAATGTCCATACCTGGGACCAAATAATGTTAGGTCCCGAGCATTGAATTGCGTGCATCTTGCGTGCGGTTTCGACCAATCAGAGAGCTTACGCACGGTCACATGACTGTGCGTAAGTTACGCTCGGGACCTAACATTATTTGGTCCCTGTTCTTCCATATATTCTACCTTGGCACAGCATTTTCGCCATATCAGAGCTAGAGTCCCTATATATGAAAGAGTCTCGCCATACGAGGTTCCATCTCTGATTGGCTGCTGAAAAGTGAAGAAGAAGAAGGTGTCTATGAAGCCCGGAGGCGCGCCTCTTGTTTACATCTTCATGGAACCATCTTCACTGCTGCCCAGCTTTGAGGAAACTTTCGGCATTTTTAGCTTGTACTGATGAAACTTGAATTAGAAATTGATGAAAATGTGTTCAGAATTGAATAAAATTCATGCATTACTTTTAAAACAGGTAGTGAAGCCAACGGGTATTGGAGGTTAGGTTGACCTAGCAAAGATTACTCAAACACGAATACATGTATAAGTAATCTTTGGCGGGAAGATCGTTGGACAAAAATGTAAACAAGAGGCGCGCCTCCAGGCTCCTCAGACACCTTCTTCTTCCTCACTTCTGTTCACGTGTCTTGACTCTTTCATATATAGGGACTCTAATCAGAGCTCGCTACACCGCATAGAGTAAGTATAGATAGAGTGGTAACTCTTACGGGAGCCTTGAAACAGCGTTTTAAGCATTTTTTAGTTAGGGCGAAACCCTAGAGATAGCGCCAGGGCTTGTTAATTCTCTGTCTCTCTCCCACACTCTCCCACACTCTCTCTCACTCTCACTGGTCGGGCATATGCTGAGATTAGTTCGGGTCTAGTTAGGGCTAGAGTACCTATATAAGGAGAGTATGGCCATCTGCGGTCATGGAGCTCTTAGGGCCCAATTTCAAAATGGCGGCGGTCGTGTTGTTTGAGGTTATGTTACATTGTTGGTGAGAACGGTGTCGGTGAACGGTGAGTTTGATGACCGTTTCCCGCTAGAAGATGCAAAAGATAACCTCAACGGTTACACCGATTACACGATCGACCCGGTCGGCCATCTTGAAATTGGGCCCTAAGAGCTCCTTAAACGCCTAAAATGGCGCAACCAATCAGCGTAGGATTCACAGATGGCTATACTCTCCTTATATAGGTACTCTAGTTAGGGCGAAAGGCGTCAACCAGGTCCAAGCGCTGGTATCGGAAACGCTGTTTCAAGCTTATACATTGAGTGAACTCTCTATCCTGCTCTATCCTTGCTTACTTTGTGCTACACCGCCTCCGCCATCATCATCATCGCGATTTTTACGAGAAGTAGCACGCACGGGTGCGAAAGTTCAACTTTTACGAAATTCTTGGCGAAGTTTACAACTTCTTCTTCATTCGCTCGCTACGTGAGTATAAGTGTATATTCCTCTCAATCTTTACGAACTTTCCGTATCTTTCTTCAGTCTTATGATGCCATATTATCAGATTATCTTCTCTGTGGACATTCATGGAAGATTGACCTAACCTTACAAGCATCATAGAAAGCTCTCTAACAAAACATTTCAATCTCATCTTATTTCTGCGCTCCATACTCATCTGTCATCCTATCGCTGTAATTTCTCAGTACACATGTCTTCTAACCTGTCATCCAAAGCTTCTAAGTCACTATTTTAATTCATGTTTGAATTTCTAGTTTCGCTGCTGCTGGCGTAGCAGATCACAGGTTGTTCTCATCCCACCAGCTTTTGAACTTTCACATCAGATCTCTAGAGGTCGTTTCAGATGAGGGGTGAGTGCTGATACTATTCTAATAGACTGTTTTAGTAGAGCGATATATCGTATCGGTTGCCGTCCGAGGGCCTCTGGTTCCAAACAAACTCTGATTCAATGCATTTTCCCCATAAGCGATTTTTGAACGGAAATTTAGGGTATTAAATCAATCAATTATTGTGACCTTTTTGCGATCATGAGTTCTACGTCCTCGAAAATGCTTAACTTTGCCTGGTTCCACCCGTATAACTGCCGAAATCATCAAGATATTACTGATTAAACGATGCGTTTGGAGGTTGGAATCACCAAAATGTTATTATTATTATTGTTGTTGTGGAATTGGCGGGATTTCGGGCGATTCTAACCTACAAATGCAACATTTTATCTGTTATATCTCATTGATTTCGGTATTTTTAGTCAAGGAACCAGGCATAATGAAGCATTGTCGAGGACGTAGAATTCATATTCGCAAAAAGGTCGCATTAATTGTTTGATTTAATAGCCTAAATTTCCGTTGAAAAGTTGGCTTGTGGGGAAATTACATTGAACCAGAATTTGTTTGGAACCAGAGGCCCTCGGACGGCAATGGATACGATATATCGCTCTACTAAAACAGTCTATCATTGGAGTTGTTGATTTTGATGGCAAGTCCCTAACCTGTATTCATAGCACCTGAGCAACGAAAACCATCTTATCTGAAGTAAGCTCCTATGCCAGAGTAGAAAGTTTTCTTTGAGGAAGCTTTGCCAATACGGTTTCTCTGGTCTGATTTCATGATCGTTGCTAATCTAAATGAGTTGTGGAAGGAACCCAGAGAAACTGGGGGGTGATGAATAGGATGGAATCGTAATCGTAGTCAGATCCGATACATTATAACCTCATGGGTTGCTTCACTCATGAAATTGTTTAAAACTCTCCATTCCGATGGAAACAGACCAAATGCCGATGAGTGGAGACCGGTTGTAAGCACAGTCGACAGAAGTATGCTGAGGTGAGGAAGTGGATACGACTGGTTACCTGCGCGATCGAGTCACACAGTAGCAAGCCCATTTGATTTATCCTATTCTCCTATTCGATCCGATTACGATAGCTAATAAAATTCGATCCTCTGTGATCACCAACCAGGTTATAGGCAAGATTCTCTGTCTAAGTCTCCACTTTTGATGTATGACAAGGAAAGTTCTTTGTTTCTATTGTGTTTGTTTTCTTTTCAACGGCTCAATAATAATCCATTGCTTTGATTTCATTTCCAGAGTTCCTCCTTCAACCATGGCAGATAGTGATGATGAATATGATAGAAAAAGACGAGACAAATTTCGTGGTGAAAGGCCTGAATCTTATCGAAGTGGTGAAAGGCGAGAAGAGCGCCGTGGCAGAGAAGATTGGATTGAAAGGTATGTCTTTTTCTTTTACCACTTTGCTTTATTTCTTTTCAGCTTATGTTAATATCTTGTAATTATCAGAGAAACCTTCAAAGTCAGGTATCTCTTGTTTCTAAGGCAAGAAAGGAATCCAGAAATTTGTCTTTCTTGTTCTTTGCCTTGAATTTTATGGATCTATTAGAAATGATAGGAGGAAGTCACCATCTTGTTACTATAGCCCCTACCTTCAACCTTTACGAACTCATGCGCAAGGCTGCTAAAAATTTTGCATAACCTGGATGATACCCGGTTGCATTTTTAATACTTTTGCAGTAAACGTGAGGACCATTTAACAGAGCAACGCTTGAGAATTTTAAAGGAACTCTTGGGAAATTTGTGAAAATGTTCATGTCCGATTGAAATTGTTGAGTTCCTCTAAATTTTCAAGTGATCCGTATTATTACAGCTAGATAGGTGAAGCAAAACCTAGTAGAGCTTGTTTCAGAAGTGTTGGCCGCTGACACCTCTTTGTTTACATGCATGGACGGACGTACTTCCGTGCGCAACGCCGACCTTCGCGCCAGCGCCCTGGCTGGGCAATAGGCGCTGATCTTGCCTACTGCGCATGTAAAGAAAGCGCTGTCAGCAGCCAACACCTCTGAAACGACCTCTATTTGTAAACTCATGAAATAAATTTACTTGAATGTGGATTGAAGATTGAACAAGAGTTTGAAGTTGTTCAAATTCTGTTGAACCTCGGCCAAAAAAAAAGAAATCACTATTTTTGAACTCTTTAGTCATTTGGATCCTCAGTCAAATCCTCCTTTCATCTACGTTTGTTCCTGAGATTGGATAGCTTTTAATCTCTCAATGCGCATTAATCCAAAAGCTAGTGCTATTTGGGTTCTAAATTGATCTGAAGTAACAGGTAGAAGTCTCACCCTTTTTACCTTATTTTCTTCCTCTCACATTTCCTAGATCATGTACTCAATTAAGTACAGAACAATGTAAAGGTAGTTTCAGCAATTTCCTTTCATTTTTTACTTGCGTTTCTGAAGATGGAGCATATTATTACCTGTTTCCTCAGGGTGTCATGCTCGGTGCGGTTTCCCTTCTTGTCCGCTTACGTTAATGTGAGGTACTAATGCCGGCAGAAAAATCTTGCACATGATGGCAAGAGGGGAAATTTTCTTACCCCCACTCTACTGCTCTAGCAGTGAGAGATATGTATATAGTCTTACTGTCGAATGATTGGGAGGAGGGCGGAGGTATTGAGTCGGTGTTAGCTGTGAGTGTGTAGTGAGTACTACGGGTGCTGTTATCTCGATATGAGCTGAAGGCCGATTCGAATATCACCTCTGCCTTCTTTCTTGCCTTGGAGAGGATCAAAATATTTCTCCCCTTGCCTACTTGTAGAAGAACTCTTTGCTGGCCTCAATAAGTACCTAGGCAGGTACTGGTATTTCCATTTTTACTTATTCCCTTTTTGTATTCTCAGTCCAGTCGTTGGCTGTGAAATACCAGCATAACAAACAAATATTTCGGGCGGCTAGACTTGACTACTCCTGCTAATCCTCCTCCTTTACTCTCTTATGTATTTCTCCTTGAGGTATGATGTATTAAATTTTTTTCATAAGTCATTCATAATTATTTATGATAATATAAATTGTTAACTTACTAAGGTAAGCTCATTCGCCCTTATCCATTGTTTCATCCTCTTCTATTTTTCCTCTACCAGTTCCAAAGTGAGTGTAATCCCTTACCCGATGTTCCACGCCCAAACTTTCACCCCAAAGTTTAGATTCGTGAGGTAAAATCTCAGTTCTTTCTCTCATTGCTTGAAGTAGAGTTCGCCTGATCTTGCAGCTTTCTGTTGTTCCTTTTTAGACATTTTCTGCTCATAGTAATATTGTTATTGGGGGTTATCAGAAATGATGAGATAAATAAGTCTTGCCCTTTTTTCAGGATTGCTTTATGGCAACATAATTAGTACTTAAATTTAGAGTTCAGAATCAGTATTTTAGCCTTAAGCTGAAGATTTTTTTTTTCTTCTCCGTAGAAAGTCTTTTATTTTTAATATTAAATTTTTTATTCCAATTAGCATCTTATCCTTGACTCAAGTCCAGTGTGTCTTTAACACTGAATTTCAATTTGACTGGTGTGGATTAATTGTCACAGGCGTGCTAAGTACGTTAGTTGCTACACCCTCATTTTGACGGTTTCAGAAAAAAAAAAACTTGCACATTTCCAGACTTTTCTTAATTTTTGTCACCCCGAAAGTACAACAGTGATAATCTCAAGCTTCTTCTTTTCACACAAGGTTTAAGAGATGTGGTACTGATTATGTGCTACGTGAATCAGCATTAAAGAGTCCCCTTCTGCAATATAAACTTTAACCCTTTCTTGCATGCATTTTTGGGTTTGAATTTTTTTGAGATTTTTTTAGACTGTACGAAAGAGGACAATTTTCGGAGTACTTTGATGGGTCACTTGACTTTTTGTAAAATCTCCATTTAGATTCCATTGAATCCCATATTACGTAAAATTACCACTTCCTTTGAAAGGGTTAAACCCTCTTATGTCAAAGCGCTCAGTTTCCCATTTCTCCACGCTTGCGGTCACTATTGTACCTCAACAATTTCAGCTAGCTCTATTATTTACTATTAACTTTTAGGTTTTTTTTGTCTATGGACTGCTTATCTTGGAAGTCCCTTCCCTTTTTATTTGCAATATACTGGCAGCTGCTGTGGAGTTTTCATTTTCAAGCTGCTCAGTGCTCATACAGGGTAGTAGGGTAGCAGACCATGTTCTCCTTTAGCTTCGGGTATGTTACTTGTATTTGATTCCACCTGCAAACATTATTTGTTTTCTAAGTTTTCTTATATTACAAGTCCTTATCCTCTTTGAACTCTCAAGCCTCAACCTTTTCTCTAATTTGTCCTTTTCTTGTGAAGAGATTCTTGGTCTGGTCGAAGCCGAGGCGGTGGAAGAGGAGATTACAGAGGTACCGTAAGGGAAAGGTACAGTCCAAGCCGATCTCATGATCTTTCTCCTCCAATGAAGCGGATGAGGCATGATTGGTAAGTCTACACTCTAATTTTTCAAGTATGTATTTATGGCATAGAAAACATAAAAAAATAGATACCACTATGGACTCTATGTATGGTAGAGCAATGTTTGTCTTTTTATTTAATTTTTTATCTCTTTAATTTTACGTACTGTTTGACAGCTGCCAAGTTATTTTCATATTAGTGTAACTTGCCTGTAATGCTATATTCGTTGAAAGTCAAATCAACGCAGGTCCTCTTATGGAGATTAAGTTGAGTTTGTCTCAGAAACATAGGCAGACTGTGGCTAACAATCTTTGGAATTTTTCCAGTCTTATTTTTATTTCTCATAATGCATGATGGAAATGCATGAAAATTGATTCAAGTTTTGATTCAACTTCAACACATAAAAGCGCTTTAAAACCAAAAAGTGATAGTCTTGGGCGAGTTAGATTTGAGGGAATGATAAGTGAAAACTCGGCAAAGATTATCAGACGGGTTCCTCAAATACTTCTGAAATACGCTTTACTAGTTGATACTCAATCATGATACAAACTTAAAACACTGATATGACCATTTGGAACTGGTTTCAAAATCCATTCAAATGTTTATATTTTGTTTAACTATAAAATTTTAAATTAAAGAAAGTGGGGCAAACAAACTACCCAATGCTGGAAGTGTTACCAGATCTACGGTTTCAGGATGTTTATTACCTGTTTAAATCAATGCAAAACATCAATTTAAACCAGTTTGTTAAGTAAGTTATGTCAGTACATGCTGTTATCTGCTGAAGATTGCACGGAAAAAAAAGAATTGTGTAATTTACCATTTGCATAGCTGATTTTGGCCCCTACCAGAGTTAAGATAAACTTGACCAGAGTTATATGGAACATTTGACCAGGTATCAAGTGAAATTGACCTGATTCCTGGTCAAATGTTCCATAACTCTGGTCATGTTTATCTTAACTCTGGTAGGGGCCAAAATCAGCTATGCGAATGGTAAATCACATCATTCTTTTTTTTCCGTGTGGGCCTGATACATTACTTAGCCCCTTTACAATAGATAGTGATAGTCGCTTTTTGAAAAGCTTCTGCTTGAACCGAAAATAAAGGTGTATCAGTTAAATTGTCAATGTTAAATAATCCACTCATGACAGTTTTTCAAGCTTCAGTTTCTACAATCTCAATTTTTAACTTATCTTTTTCCAACAGGGATGATGTCGCAGATAGACGTTTAGGATATGAAAGTTCTCCCTACAATTACAATGTTTGGGCGCCGCAGGCTCCAGTTCAACCATATGCCAATAGCCACAGGTAGGTCAAAAATTAATGGGTCTTTCGCGCACTTTTGGTATGAAGCCAGAAATACCTGATTCTGAAGTAAGAAAGTCCGATCAGAGCAAGATGAAAATTTCTACCAGAATATTTTCTTCTGAAAGTCTTAGTACATTCTATGCTAAGCATCTAAATTTAGGGCTGTAGAGCTTGACTCATGCTCATTCAAAACACTGTTTTGAGCCCTATTTTAAAGACCTGGGTAAAATCCTCCCTCACCCAAGAAGGACCTGTGAGGCTTTAAACCTTTCAGAACCAGGTCATTTCATTGATTTACCATTCATTAACTTGGATTGACTAAAAAGTTAAATTTTTGTACTACGCGGTATTAATTTTGCTTCTACCACATATTGAAGGCGCTTAATTGACCATTCCTTTGCAATTATCTACATTTTGGAGTTCTTTACTTTTAATCATCATATTAAATTGGAACTGTGTGAACAAGACTTAGTAACGAAAAGGAGTATACTCCGGCTTGGTATCGAAATAATTAAGCAAGCTGTTGGATAGAAAAATGACATGCATGCATGTATGCATTTATGCATACATGTATTTTATCAATTCCCCATGGAAGCTTTTTGATGAAAGTCCTAATAAATTAATTGTGTACTCAAGCTTTGGGCGGCATTATTTTTATCATCAAGTTACAATGTAGTAGCACAGAATAATACAATCAGAACGGAAACTCTGTCGGATTTTGAAGCAAATTCATTTCCCGTCCGCCATGTTGGGATATAGGATGTTTACATCTGGATTCGCGCTCAAAAAAAAAATTTAGGACATGATCCGCGAAATTTTCATTCTGAAATGCCGTTAGAATAAAAGTGAGGCCGGAAACTTAAGATTTCTTTCCAGAATTTACAGAAATAAATGAGTTTCAACACAAATCACACACGCCGCCATGTTGGGAAATAGGACCACAGCGTTGTCTATTGGTGCCGGTAAATTCCAAACTTGCTTCCATTGGCTCTTATGGGAGTTTCCGTTCTGATTGTATTATTTTGTGGTAGTAGGAAGGTAGAAACGGATGAATACAGGTATGTGAAACTGGCGATGTTTGTTACCATGGTCATGCTGTTTGCTAGTGGGCTATAACATAGGCTTGTCTATTCCTGTGTTAACCCATTGACATGTATAGATGAGTCAGACTTGTCATTCATGACTTTCAGGAAATTCATACTACTGATCTAGCTGGCGATCTCTCAGCAACGAAACAACGAGCTCAAGAGCTTGCAGCATTTTCTGATAGATAGTGCCACTCACTTCACTCAACTTTCTCAGTTTTACCGCTAGGTTGACCATAAGCATAGAACGAGATGCATAAGTATTGTTGCCCAGTGAAATTAAATCATATGTCAATGAGTTAATCAAATGGGTGATGTCAGCTGGTCTGCAAAGTTTGCTTGCTACGCTATCTGGTGGCAATTATCATAAACTGCATGTACTTACCTTTATCTGCCTTGATTCAGCAGACGAAAATTGTAGAAATGTTTGCAACGCCCCCAAATTACTATGAAATATTGTTTATTTGTTCATCAGGAGTGGAGCTAGTATAGCAGTTTCAGGAGGAGCGCTAAGTGGTGGCGATATGCAGGATACTCAGCCACCAATGCTTTCATTCAAAGCATTTCTGCAAACTCAAGATGACAATATCACTGACAATGATGCAATTAAAAAGTATAATGAATACAAACACGAATTTAGACGCCAACAACTAAATGAATTTTTCGTTGCTCATAAGGAAGAAGAATGGTAAGTACTTTGTTGTATTTATTTATTCTTTGAATTTTTTTCCCTCCCCTCAAAAATCTTGTTAGGTCCCTTAATATATCCACTTTTTCCAAGTGATAATAGTTTATTTTATTTTTTATTGTTTTGTCGTCCACTGATGAATAATCATTGTAGAAGCTCCAAGGTGATTCTGTTAGTGCCTAGTATCTAGTTTGATTTGATCAATGTTTGTCATTTCAAGTCTGAACTTGACTTTAGATAATGTATATCTTCAGAAAATTTGCACCGAGAGTAATTCGCCCAGAGAAGTTTCAAGTTACTGGAGGTACGAATTCATCAGAGACAATATATAATAGAGACCACGCACTAGCCGTGCGCGCGGTGGCTGACTTATTTTTCGGGACTCAACAGGAATTAGCACAGGGATCATGAGGGTGCACCATCCAACACGGTCCATACGTTGACTGATGCAATCTCGGTGCTTCGCTTTTACTAGGCAAAATTCTCAACGACGTTTTTCATCAGTCAACATATGGACCGTGTTTGCGGTGTTCTGTTGAGACCCCGAAAAAAAAATTTGCCACCACGCGCAAACATGGGCAAAATAGCTAGTGCGTGGTCTCTATTATATATTGTCCCTGGAATTCATTTAGGCACCATTCATTTTGGTCCAAAAAACTGAACCAGAAAACTAAATTACTTTAAATTTACTCTCCTTTATTTTAAATATTGAATTTCCCTCTGAATTGTATTTTTCTTTCATAAATTACTTATTTTTTTATTTCCTTCATTTGACCAATTTTCCTGCAAGCTGTTGTTTCTGAGTTTATTACCATGTCAAAAGTTCAAAGATCAAAGTACCACTTCACGTAGTGAATTACCTCTCTCCAGGCTCTTTAAGTGATAAGTTCTCATTTTGATTTTTAGAGTGCGTAAGACTAATTAATGGGAAATTACTCGTCACCTGTAAACTGTTGTTGAGAGCGAAGAAGTGACAGATACTCAATGATAAACTTGAAAGATTTCTTGTGAAAAACCTAAAAAATCAACACATTAAAGAAAGCTGACAAAAATTGTTAATATGCGATACAGAAACCTACTGAGATGAACTTATGATATCTTGATAACACCCCCCCCCCCCTCAAAGAAAAAAATACTGGTAGTCAGTTTTTTTTAATTGATCAATTGCCAATATGTATTTTGGCGATGAAAATTGGAACTTAACTTGAATAATTCTTTTGAATATCAAAGAATTTTTTTAGTTGGAGAATTGAAATAATTTGCTGGAACTGCTTTGCCCTTATTTAAGATTTGTATGAATATTTTAGCCCAGTCAGAATGTGAAGTGGAAGATGTTGCTACAGTAAACTCCAAATGAGAAATGAGACAGCTTGAAATCTTTTTGTTGATAATTTGTTGTAAAGTATGTATGTATGTTGGCTGTTTACTTTTACTTGCTTTTGAGTTTTGACAAACAATAGCTTACACTATAATTGGTTCACTGCAAGGAAAAAACATACTGACTAACGTTTTTATTTCAGCCTCTGCGCATCAATTCGGATTTTGAAAATTATATTGTCCGTGTAATTTATTGGTCGCGTTAATTTTTTACTGCGTATTAAGTTATCATATATTACGTTCAGTGTGCTGTTGGAAAAAACGGTATTTGCCATTTTCCCATATCCGTTGTTAGGGTTTTACCTTTTTAAACTTAGTTCGCGCTTCGAATATTTTATGGCGGCATTCGAATCTTCATCAGCTTTTTTGGGTAAGCAGGTGACGTCACCTTATTCTTTAAAGACTTTTATCGTAATCTGTCCTTAGTTCTAACTGATCTAATTTTAAGTATTTTTGTCACATTAGGTATTCCAAATCATTTCTAAGCTTTCTATGAAGAAAGGAAAAGGACTTGTGATCCTCCTTGAATTTTGTTTTGTTCATCTTAAATTTTTCAAACAATGCTCATGTCTTCTTCAAACAAACTGAACCCTTCCTCATCACATCATCAGTTTTATCACAAATTGAGACATCACAACAGAATCCAAATCACGTCTGAGATTTAGAGTTAGTGCCTTGAAAACTATAGAGCAACAAATTGCAAGAATACTTAGGGCAGATGCAGCAATCAATGAAAATTGAAAAAATAAAATCTCAGTTTTAAAAAATTATAAGAACTAAAAATACAAATGTCATCATATTTGTTTTGCTGGTTAGCAATTGGGAGAGCCACGGCTGAAGTAAAAATTGCTGTCTCTGAGAGCAGAAAAACATGGAAAATACTTCAGAAGGAGCCAATAATTGTTTAAAAACTGATTACAGGTATGCCTACATAATCAGACATTGATTTCCAAGATTAATGTTTAAACTGTTGCAATGAGAGCGGTTTTTGGAAGCTACCCCTGTTTAGAGCTCTGATAGAAATGCCTAATTCAAACTACATATAGTTTAGTTTTTGAAATCGATTTCTGATCGTGCTAGCTCACCTGAAATGAGTTTTTGAACAATAAACTACCAGTCTCGAAGTGTTTTTCAGAGTTTTCTGCCACAAGAGATGCAGATTTTGATTTTACCTGTGGCTCCCGCCCCGAACCTCTGCTTGTAAGATGAGATAGCTTGTGCGAGTTTGGGTTTCTTTTGTTTTTGACGTGATCGCATTTTTGCTATTCAAAGAGCTAGTCGAAAGGATGAAGGTAAAATCACTTGTGAAAAGGGTCAACAACTCTTTGAGGTTAAAATTATAACCAAGGTCTATTTGTTTCAAAATATTCCCTTCGATATAATTGTCCTGTCAATATCAGTTAACTCCTTGAACTTCATCTTACGCTGAACAATGTCTCAAGCTGAAAATAATTTCCATTCTCTGAGGCCTTCATCGGAGGGATGATTTTTCTTTTGTTTCCAAGCAGTCTGGCAAAGCTAGTGGAGATACATATTTATTAGGTGTTGAATACCTTTGAAAATTTACTTTTTAATCAAAGTTGTTTAACCTTTTCTTCCAAGAGATTCTGAATTTCACCAAGAACCTGCCAAGAAGCAAAATAGCCTTCCTCTAACCTTCTCATGTAATCTTTAGAGCTGCTAAAATATGGTTTGAAGGACCACCAGGTCAATTTAAACCTGTTGATTCTAGAAAAATAACCAACCCGACGGGAGAATTTGAGGTTTTTTGACTGATTGCTGAAGTCATAAATTAGCTGAACAGTGATTCAAGGTCATTCTTCAAGTGTTTAGTTCCAATTTTTGCCACCAACTTGCAGCTGAACAATTAATTATAGACTACTAATTTAAAGTAAATTTACATAAAAACAAGTTTCAGGCACTAAATCATCTCGAAAAACTTACGAGGAATTCTTTAAAAACTATAGCTCATAAAAACGGTTAGCGGATAAAACCGACATAATCCTTTGCAAAGTACATATGGGTCATAATTTCAAAACGGGCCAAATGGTGTCCCAACGAGATTACGTTTTTAAAAAAGATCAAATAAGTTCGTTGTTTCGATTTTTAAGTCAAAGGAACTTATTTTTATGAGGAGCTATAGTAATAATTGCTTTCAAAGTTATTTTAATACTTCTTTTAATTATTTTATGGTTCAAAATGGCCGTCGGTTACGCGTCCCCCACTCGAGTTTTTAGTATTTAACCTAAGTTTTTTTACCATATTTTGAAGCTAAAATGAATTTTAAAGATCATGGAAATGCTCAAAAAACTTCCTAGAACACGTGTAAACCATTGTCCTTTACGAACTTATTTTTCTCTATGCCATAAATTGTGAAAAATGGTTGTCCCCTGGTTCCAAAATGTCCGTCGGTTACGCATGGATTTTACTGTTTTACAACATCTGAAAAGTTTATTTAAAAGTGAAACTGGGTAACTTACGATTTTCCCAACCGGAATTATCAACATCTATGCAAATGTATTTTATTTGGGAACGATTTTCACCTCCAAATCCGATCTCGTGATTTACCCATGGTCCTAGTCAGCGGCACTTAAATGGACGAAAAAGGTAGGTAATACTGTAAAGTTCCGCCCGATAATTTTTAATTCAATTCAACTACCGTAATTTGCTTTAGAAACCAACATCAGAGATTATTGTAACAAGTGATCTTGTTTTTATTAAGTTGTTTTGAAATAGTCGGTTACGTAACCGACAGCATAACCGACAATCTCCCGTTTGTTCATCATGCGTTTCCGGCAGTTTCCGCGGTTCACCTGAGAAATATCGACAATTTAGCGGAACCCTATGGTAAAAAGTCTCTTCTAGTAGTACTGAAGGTAAAAAATTACTCGTTGGGTTTAAATTTTGACTTGAAATTTTCACGGAGCACGCCTGCTCAATTGGCCCGTTTTGAAATTATGACCCATTTGTTTAAACTGATTTCTAGATTCTTTTTGGACACATTTTTCTGCTCCATTTTTCTAATTTGCAATGATTTTTGTTTTATTTTTATTATCCTACGAGCATCAAAAATTACTCTACTCAGCTTTCATACTGACCGAATGAAATATCAACATAAAATCCTGTATGCAAGCTGGTCAAATCTGTCTAGTTTTGCCCCAGACAAGTTTCCAGTGATTGGATTGTTTTTTAGTCTTTTTCAAAATAAAAGTTGTCAAATTTTTTCCGATTTCATGAGATTCTCCAGTTTTTATTTCTTGCAGATTTTTTAGTAAAACATCTAGTACTTGACACTCGTTTTGTTTAAATTAATATGTATACCTGTGGCCAAAGATTGGAACAAAATGCAAAGATTTGCCTTATTTATTTGTAAATCAACTGGATCTTGATACGACCACAGTGTATTAATCAGTCCCGAAAGAATTAATCCATGTTTTTTCCTGTGGGCCCCCAAAAAATTGAGAGAAAGGCATCCAATTTAGGAGGTAGGCAGCCAGCGTTACTGTGGTATTCTTTTGCTGTGCTGATTTCATCGACTCAATAATTATTCTTGGGCTCCACTCAGTCAAAGAAATTTTCAAATTAAGCTTTTGTAGGTATTTTTACGCATTAATTTTACTCAACTACACTTAGTATTTTCTTAGTTTGTATCCTTTTTTTGTGCAAGTTTTTTTATTTGCTGCGATTATTTTTCAGGTTCAAATTGAAGTATCATCCTGAAGACTCAGTGCAGAAAAAATTAGAGCACCAAGAAATGCTTAAAGTAAGATATTTTTCTATTTGCATGTTTGAAAATTGGAAATAAAATTTGCTTTCAAAGAGGTGAGGTGTCCCCATACAGAATATTTTATAATTTACTTTCATTTAATCAAAAAGTCCTCTGATTTGATATCTTTCAATAAAAATGATTTGGAATGAAATGATAAGATTCTATTTAGCGGTGCCCAAGGTTTTTGACAGCTAGACAACTTTTTTAAAGAATGTAAAATGATAATAAATACCTCAAAAGGTTTATTATTCATTCAAAATATTTTATATGGAGAAAATGGGAAGTGAGTGGAAGGCCAGAAATCTGGAGAAAGTCAGGGAATTTTTTAAATTCATCTGGTTGAAAACCCTGTGTATGCCTGATAATCCGACCAGTGACAAAATGGTAAGCTATACTTACTTGCATACCTAATTATTTTGTGTATATCACAAAATGATCACTTTTTTGTTCATATTCTGTTTTAGCGGCGTATTGAAGTGTTTGAAGAATTTTTAAACAACGGCCGCATTGACAAAGTTACAATTGATAGTGATCAAGCAGAGCAGCTGCAGAAATTGTTAGATGCTGCAGTTATTCGGCTAGAAGGAGGCACTGATCTTGATTTAACAATAATTGATAACCCACCTGGTAAGAAATTAAAGTCTGCTGTTTGAAAGTTTTGTTGATGTATCCCTCTGAAAGTCTCTCGCAAAAAATGTAACCTTTACCTCAAGCCACACAGTTTCAAAAGGTAATATTTAAGGTGATTCCAGGCGAAACTTTTCCAGATTTCAATCCGATGGATAGCGCCACTAGTCGCTTTTTGGAAAAGTCGTGTTTTTGGCGTTTTAAACTGATACCATAGATAAAACGCAAAATCCAATAACGTCAGCACCTGCAAAATTTTTTTATGGATTTTTTGAGCCTAAAATGAGCAAAATTGGTTTAAAATTAAAGCCGTAAATTATGAAATTCGTTTCGCCATAAGCTTAGTGAGTGAGAGTGAGCGCGAGTGATGATACGTCTATCTGCCTCACTCGCACTCATTGCGGCTTACGGGAAGTTTCGTTTTTCATAATTTCCGGCTTTATTTTTGAGTGTTTCAGCCTGAAACTTTCAGGGTATCTTCCTGAAGTATGCTCGCAGGTGCTGACGTTCCTGAAATTCGTGTTTTTAGCGTAAATTCGTCCATTTTAGCCAAAAACTATTGACTTTTCGAGCAGCGCGACGTGGTGTCCAAAGTTGGAACTAATCGACCCTGGAATCATCTTAACAATGCATGATTTAAGCAAAATGTTAAGAATACAAAACGGTAACGACAATGATAATTTATTTTCAGTCTATAAACATAATTTTCAAAAGAAAAAAATTAAATCAAGTAAATTAGGTAAAATATACTATACAAATAAATAAATTCATGTAAAATTAACAAAACTAGTTAAGCCTGAAAATTCGGTACCTCCATAGGTAAGCTTGTTTTGGAGGTTACCTTCAAAAAGGAAAATTAAATAATGTAACGTGAGATAGTCTATGAAAGTGAGGGTGGGTGGGAGAGAGGGAGAGAGGGAGAGAGGGAGAGAGGGAGAGAGGGAGAGAGGGAGAGGGAGAGAGGGGAGAGAGGAGAGAGAGAGAGAGAGGGAGAGAGGGAGAGAGGGAGAGGGGAGAGGAGAGAGAGAGAGAGAGAGAGAGAGAGAGAGAGAGAGAGAGAGAGAGAGAGAGAGAGAGAGAGAGAGAGAGAGAGAGAGAGAGAGAGAGTGAGTGAGAGAGAGAGTGAGAGTGAGTGAGGGGGGGGGGTTTAGTAAACAAAATACTTAATTTTTTTTGATGGCTCCAAAGACTAAAAAAAGGCAATGACAAAGGTTGCAACACCTTAACACTAGGACGCCTGAACATTGACTCCACCCCGGAGCGCCTCGCCGGGTGTACCAAAAATGGTACATTCATTATCATACTTCTTTTTCAATGTTTTCATCTTCGTTTCTGAGTTGTTTCGTCAGTGATATACTTAATAAATCTGAGTTTGTGTTTTGGAGGGTGTACGCGACCTTAGTTTAGCCTGATTGAAGGTGGGGGAAGTTTCCTTTACAAATGAACCTATTTGGATACTATTACTTACATATGTTGAGGACCTTTTCTTATTTTACTGTCCCCCTCCCCATCCCTCTACCCCCTCCCTCCCCATCACACTCTCCCACCCCTCCCCTCCCCCTTTCACTCCCCATACAGCTAAAACCAAAACATGTACCCATGAAACATTGCAATTACATTGAATTACAGGACAAGTTGAGGAAGCATTTGTCTCAAATTTAAACTTTTTTTTTTATCAAAAGTCTGAGAACGAAGTAAATATTTTTGTTTGAAAATGTAAGAAATGTAAAAAATTAAAGTAATTTACTTACTCCTAAGTACTCGTATTTCTTCAAAATGGAAAAAATTTATGATTTCATAATTGCTTGCAAACTTTACAAGTGTTTACTGTACTTTGTTTACACTTTTTACACACAAATTTTCTGCATTTTATGCATATACAGGCACTTTTTGCGCCCTTACCTCAATTTTGAAGCACTTGGCACCTTTTCCGAACTTTACTATAGACACCGGTTCTTGGGGTGCACCGTCGTCATTATCGGGTAAACGTCCCCTATTGTGCATATTATGTTAAAAAACTGCTTGGCGAGGTTGAGTAGGTAGTCTCGGCTGCATGCTGATGTTGATGTTTGTACACTCTCTGCATAAAATCCATACATTTTTGGAAGAGTTGCCACGAACCTGGAGGAATTGCAAGATGAGCATTGAAGATTAGCTGGAGCTCTAAGTCCGGGAGGTAGAGAAGAAAATAGTGTTCTCGCCACGCGGTGCCTACTGAAACTCGGGGAAGGAGGCAGATATGTTTTGAAAAAATGAATCCATCCCCCCTCCCTTCCCTTATGACGTTCAAATGTACTAAAAATCACTTGACAGGTGAATCGTTTCTTTTCTTTCGCATACAATATTTTTTGACGACTCCCAACTTGCCGAAAACGAGCATGTACCACAAAAGGTACATCCAGCATTTATCAGCACAGAAAACTGTACATGCATCTATGTATTTTCCCTGCGATCTAACTGCGATTACACATGAGTTACTAGTTGAAGGTTAAGTCTAACAAAGGAATTCTTCCAATGAATAAAAGGCTTTAGTCGTAACAAAGTTTTTGACTTTCCTCATGTAGGCTCTATTGTTAGTCTCCAATTTAATTTCCCTGGGTAACTTGTTGTAAATTTTACCCGCAGTGCCAAATAAGTTGTCATAATATCTGGACCTTCCACTCAGGAGCTTCACATCAGCCTGACCTCTTGTGTTATAAGTGTGGAACTCTCTGAACGATTCAAAATCCTGCGGATTATTCCACACCCATATCACAACCCTTGTTTTAGACAAATCTGCATTTTTAAAGCGAAGAAAAGCTCAGACAAAGCTGAAACTTGGTGAAGTTAAGGTCCCCCTAAAATCCGAAAAAGTCACAAAAAATCAGCTTCATAGGTAAAAGGGGGGGCCTGCCCCATCAATGTGAATTTTCAAATGTTCCGAAAAAGGTACGTCCAGCATTCTAGTGTTATGCACCTCTCTCCTTTTACATAGAGAACGGATGAACTAAAGTGAGAAGCAAAAGGAAAAGAAAAAATGAAGGAGATGATCACATTTTTTCAAGCCCCCAGGTTTGAACCCACATATCCGCCACTGTTGAGAAGAGGTAGGGCTTTTTTCTCTGACAAGGGGAAGTCACGATGTGTCCGGCTCCGATCGTAATAAAATTTGCATGAAAATGTAGCTTAGGTCCGTCTAATTGAGGATCAAGAATCATTTTTGGCAAATGGCTGCATGGGAAGGCAAAAAAAAATGTCAAAGTTTTGCAAAATTCTGCGAAATTTGAAGTGTGCGCAATATGTATCGGATTTGCTGGTTGCCTCACCAACATCCCGTGTAGCCAACTGGTAAGATGCTCGACTGACAGCACTGAGGTCGCGCGTTCTAGAGTCCCTATGTGTAGAGAGTTAAGACAAGAGAAATCATGGGCGCCGCCATTGGATGCGATTTTGCACATTTGTTTACATTCTGAGGCCGTTGTTGTGTTTTGCTCCACAGCAAAGATTACAGTTCCGCTACGTTTGGAACAATGTAATCTTTCCCTGCTTTTGTTGATCGACATGTATTAACGCTTTTTAATGATTCTTTTGAGATTTATGGACATTCTTGTGGTGCATTATGATTAAAATTAACAGATTCGTCGCAAAGTAACTCTATTATCTGTAAAAGACCGTTGGTAAACAAAACAAAAGTGCAAAATCGCATCCAATGGCGGCGTCCGTAGAGCCTAAAATTCATCGACCAATCAGAAGTTGACTACCCTCTTGTCTTAACTCTCTACATATAGGGACTCTGGCGCGTTCGAACCTCATGTCTGTCACTACTTTTTGCACTTCCCTTTATAGTTGCTCTGATCCTCATTGCAATGATTGTGAATCATTGTCATTTACTTGATTGCATTTTAATTTAATCTCTCTGTCAATGATCCGCTAAACATCTGAATGTTGTATTGAATATTTCTGCAAAGCAGAGAGCGGCCTGCAAAATATGTTCGGTCAAAAGTCTGACATTTTTTTGTTTCACTGTAAAAGCTTCTTCTTATTCAAAACTTTTGCTCGGAACGTACTCGTGTATGGTGAAATAACTCGGTGATGATTGAGACAGTTGCCCGACAGACGGTCCCGTAAAATATGCGGTGCGCAGGTGCGCTCTTTTCAAGTTATTAGCCTCATGATGACGCCAGGATTACTTTGAAAAAACAGACTGCATATTAGTAATTATTAATTAGAGAGAAAGATAAAATTAAAATTCAATCATTTCACAATCATTACGATAAAGATCAGAGCAACTATAAACAGAAGTGCAAAAAGTAGCGGCTGACACAAGATTCGAACGCGCGACCTCAGTGCTGTGGGTCAAGCATCTTACCAGTTGGCAACACGGGCTGTTAGTGAGGCGACCCGAAAATCTGATACATATTATTGCGCACACTTCAAATTTCGCAAAATTTTGCAAAACTTTGAAATTTATTTTTGCCTTCCCATGTGCCCTTTTGCCGAAAATGATTCTCGGTCCTCAATTAGACGTACCTAAGCTACATTTTCGTGCAAACATTACAATCGGAGCCGGACACATCGTGACCTCCCCTTGTGGGCTTTGTTCTTTGGTGCTTTTTCATGCATTTTCTTACCCTCTCCTTCTAACTGACCATGAGACTTGTTTCGTCAAGTTACAGTTTTTAAAAAAATTTTAATCATTTTCAGAACCACCAGCCCCACCTCAGCCTGTGGTCCTTGCCGAAAAACCAGAAGTTGTTATTAAACAGTAAGTTACAATTGTGCTTTCATCCTCCATAGTTTCATGATAAGGGTATTTTCATTTATAATACTGTTTTTTGAAGTAAGGCATCAATAATTGGACCCAGTAATTGGACTCATTTACACTGAAGGGGCCTACTTGACTTTAGACATTGCTTTTTTCTCTTGAACTTAATATTATTATATAATTAGACCTCTTGCAAAGAATTTCTTGCAACTTCCAGGAACTTTCATTCTATACGTTTAGTCTTGTTCCTGAAAATATCAAGCAATGGCAATGGGGCAGTTGCAAGGGTCTAAAATTGTGTGTTTTTTATAATCAAAAAGGTTTGCACTTGATGAGTTGAGAACAATGGCGCCTTTGGTGTTTTCCTAAATGTCCCGGTTTTGGAGATACACATGTATGAAGATGTAAAAAATTGTGTGCGCAGTGACGCGGAATTCCCGTTTAAAATGATGTATTTTGGGCCAAAAGCTCATCTCTGGAATAATGGGACTTAATTAGAAAGCAAAGGCATCTTTGTTCTTAGCTCATCAAGTACTTTCATTTTCTTTATAAAAAACAAAACATTTCAGACCCTTGCAACTACCACATTTTATCTCTAAGATTATTTTTGAGGGAATTAAAAAGTTGAAACTAAATGGCAACGTCATAATACTAGCAGGTCTGTTTAGTATAAAGGTGTCCAATTGAAGGAAATAGTTGATGGAAAAAGTTATCAAAAACCGACGCTTGCCAAGATACTGTAGCTGCAACAGAGCATTAATTTCCAACTTTTTCAATATTCTATAGTTTGATACAATTTTCTGTGACTTTTTTTATTATTATTATTATATTTTATAGATATGATTTTTTTTTTTTTTTTTTTTTTATTGCTTTATTTTCTTATCAAGTTGAATTGGTTTAAACTGAACCGGTTTTATCCCCGAACCAAACCGAAAATTTTGCCGGTTTAAAGAACTGTCTAGAATGCAATGAATTTGATTAGAATCAGTTATTGCTTGACAATCTAAACCAAGTAATTTTTATGAAAAGCCTAGCGCTGTCGCAACTATAATTTTACACCTCGCCTCAAAGTTAACTAACTTGTAACTTGTCTAGCCCAACTAAAGCTAAAGTTTACCTTTGCTTTTGTAGAGAGCCAGTGGATACTGAACCTAAAGAAGGCAACAAAGTTGATGAAAAGAGCGAGGAAAAGCAAGAGGAGGAAGGTGAAGAAAAACCTGAAGATGTTGAAATGGAGGGCGAAAATGAAAAGCCTAAACCCGTGGAAGAAAATGCTTTGCCTGCGTCAGAAGGTTCGTTGGTTTTCTTTTTATTTTGTTGTTGATTTTTTTCCTGTGCTATCTGTCAATCTGAGTCATTAAAGTGCCTCTGTAACCTTGTTTTTTTTTTTTTTTTTTTTTTTTTTTTTTATACATGTATTTTTCATGTACTATAAGTATGCTATTGAAGATTTTTTTTGTCTCAAAAAATTCACCCAGTAGGTATTTATTATGCCGATAGTGTTTTTGACTTGAAATAAGATTATGGAGCAGCTTAGTGTAGCAAATGAATTTTGAAAAACTTTGAAGTTGCAGGAATTAATGGTGAAACCAGGGCCGATTAGTTCAAACCGTGGACACCACGTAGCGCTGCTCAAAAAGTTATCAGTTTTTGGCTAAAATTTATAAATTTATAGTAATGAGATGGTCCGGATGGTGTTTACCATATATTGCCAAAACAGCAAAAAGTGAACGTGACAAAATTGTAGGCATGTGCGAGTAGTGGTTTTTTGAGTTCGAGTCAAGTTTCGAGTTTTTGGCCTAAAAATTTTCGAGTTCGAGTCGAGTTTTGAGTTTTTTTCGATGATTAATTTTTCGATTTCTCTACATCTATTTTAACAATCTTTCAAAGATTGTCTGTTTTATGGGTGTGATGGCTAAAAATGAATTGACAACTTAAACCTGTGAAAAACTTTATTTATTTAATTTCAAGAATAACAGAAGAGAAAAGAAGTGGAGGAAAAAAACGATACAGTAGTGTAGTTGTCTCAACCTTGACTTTACCAAATTTCAATCGAAAATTGAAAACCTCCCCGACGAAAAATGATTTCTCTTCGGAAGAAACGCAACGTCAGCGGTGCTTATGGAGTTGAACAGAGAAGATAAGAAATCGCCGCCACGGATAGTGTTGCCAAGTTGATTAGGGTAGTCCCATTTTTATCCATTTAAATCAATGTGAAATTCGGGAATTTTCGGATGAATTTGACAACACTTAGGGTAGTCCCATTTTTATCCATTTAAATCAATGTGAAATTCGGGAATTTTCGGATAAATTTGACAACACTAACTAGAGCTCCCTCGATCTCTGTGTGCAGTGTCACCAATCAGTGTTATTTCATCGCGGCGGCGCCGTGGCCGCTGCATGTGCATAGTCAAAGTGGCAACACCCGGCGCGAGTAGTGTTTCTTTCGTTCTTTCGGCTGCTAGACTTTCCATCGCGAACTCGCAGATGCGATCAGAACCGTGCGATTCCGCTCACCCCGAGTCTTTTGATCCCGCCCGTGCTCGGCATCTCGATCTCTCGTACGCGTAGCGAATGTGTTAAATCAGCAATGGGTTTTGTCTGGGTAACGCTCGCTCACTGGCTTCTTGAAAATTTTGCTATTTACAATCACTACTCCAAATTCTTTGAGTAGTGATCTTCATTTTCGGGTCGAGTCGAGTAGTACAAAACTCGAAAAAAAACTTGAAGTTTCGAGTACTCTCACATGCCTACAAAATTGGCAATACTTGATCACCAAAACGAGGGTTTCCACCCAAGATATTTTAGGTTTCTACTTGACGACAAGAAGGTGGCTCCAGAGATTACTGTAAAGGCTAATGCTGCTGATTGTGCAAACAAAGTGTTGTTCTCTCTCATCTTTTTCAGTTTTGTCACTCCTACATAAATATTATGAGAGACTAAATACATAGTACTATTCTACATTCTAGTCAGGACGTTAGTTACACTCACTCTCTAAAATAATGTTCATATCTTTTTTGAAATATTGCATTGTGAAGGCACGTATTCATTATTCATCTTGTTTCACAGATCTGCCCAAGACTCCAGAAGCACCTGAAACAATGGAAGTTCCACAGGAACCTGCCAGTGAACAGCCAGAAGCACCTGTTGAAGATGAAAAATCTGAAGACAAAGAGTAAGAAAATCAGAAATGTTCTTGAATCTAAGACTCCGCAGGTCAAAGCCAATATTGGTGAATCAATTTCTAAAAAAAAATACAAAATAAATTGCAACAAATTGTTATTGAGCAAATAAAAGAACAAAAAGCGGGATATATTGAATCATGAAACAACTAAACAAGAGTACTATTGATGAACAGTGGCGGCTCGTGCGATTTGGCAACAGTGCTTTTATCCCATTTAAATACATGGAAAACAATCGAAACTCGAGGAGGCTGCCAGCCTCCGCTTGAACCGATTTTTTACCTAAGTTTAAGTGAGAAAAATGCATGGTTGCCAAATCTCACGGGCCGCTACTGTTGATGAAATATAGATGAATGGCAATGAGATGGGCTAGCCAAATGCTTCTTGAAGATAAGGATTTTTGATATTAGAGCCTCTAACAATTTTTAAAAATTTTGCTCCCCAATGGGGCTATCTCAAAAATTCCGCTGCGCAACCTCTATTGAGTGGTATATCGATCAAAAGAGCATATAAAACATATCGATCCAAAGAGCTTAAAAAACTTAGTACTTTGGCGCAACCTGGAGATCAAAATCGTTTTTAGTACCTATTTGATATTTTGAATTTTAAAGTTCAATTTACTTCCATCTTCAAAATCGAACTTTGACCTTCCATATATCCAAAACAAAAAACGATATCTACAGTAAACTCTCGATTTACCGGATCGCGATTTACCGGATTTCGCGATTTACCGGAAAATTTTTCCGGTCCCGGCAAAAGTCCCATAAGAACAATGTTAAATTTCATTCGATTTACCGGATCGCGGTTTACCGGATTTCGCGATTTACCGGATTTTTTCTCGGTCCCAAGAAGAAATTTCTTCTCAATTTACCGGACTTTGCTCAGATATAGCAGTTTTTTCCCGTGACACGATGCCGCGATCTCAAAGAATCACCATGAGTCACTCTCCAAACTCATCAGTCGCGGTGTTTTGAAAAACGCGTCAAGCTGCAGGGAAGCTTCCGCTGCTTTCCCGCGTTGACAGCAGCGCAGCGTTGCCGCCCGTAGTGCGTTGGCTCCACGCGCTCATGCGAGAAGCACGTAGTTTATGGCTTTGGCACTTCAAGAACTTGCCAACATTGGCAACGCTGGCTGACAGCGAGATCGGCTGAACCTCTTTGGAAAAAGTCAGCTGATTTTTTCCAAAGAGATTTTTAGCCAAGAGAAATGAAAAACACTCAACAAACGAACGGTTAGTACCAAATTATCGTGTTCTAATCCCCCACGCGTGTTTTGTGCTTCTGTAAATAAAACCCTCAGGCTCAGGCTAGTCGAAACAGTGAAAATTTGGGGGGGAGGGGGGGAGAAAAAATACCTAAAAATTCCGCGATTTCGCCGCGAAAAATGCGAGTTTTCGGTCCGCGATTTCGCCGGAAAAATGCGAGTTTTCGGATTACCGGATTTCGCGATTTACCGGATTTTTCGGCCGGTCCCCTGAAATCCGGTAAATCGAGAGTTTACTGTACTTCTGGGTTGCTCCAAATGTTTCAGAATTTTATGCCCTTTCGAACGATGTATCACAAGATAGGAGTTGCGATTTGAATTCTTTGGAATAGCCCCCTGGGACCCAGGAGGCTCGTCGGGGCAACTTTGAGTGGCCTGTAGCTCATAGGCAAATGATTTCCCCAGGTCGCCGTTTACGTCATTCAAAAGGGCATCGAATTTAGTTTTTTTACGATAAATGTTTTTGCCGATCCATTGGATCGCATTATTTTTAAATGTTAAAAACTTCACTTTCAAAGAGCCTCAAAAAACGAAAAATTGCCATTACTTGGACAAAAATTGTTAAAAACTTTGATGTAGGAAATGAAAATGATAGTACTTTATATTTCCTATTGTTTGAAACAAACCGCAGGTCAATATCTTTATTTGTTGAAGAGTTATATCCCAAAAATGGTATCAACTTTGAAGCTTGGCAACACTGCTTCCTGAGTGGTTTCAAAAATTCCAAGGCCAGATTCAGGCATCTCACAACGTGCTCTATCACCCCTGAAAATTTCTTACATTCGTGAAAGGGTCACGAAAAAAACCTTTTTGAATAAACCTCTTTGGCAGATGATGGGCAGTAAAATGTTTCTCATTTGATGAGATCTTGATTTCTATTTGCAGAAGCACGGAATAAGCCAACAAATTGTAAACAATGCAAACTTTCTTTTGACAACTCTTGTAAATTGAGCTCTACCCCTTCTTTATTTCTTACTTAAAAATAAAACTTTTTTAGGTTTCTTTTTTAGGTTTATTTTCAAAACTTACTAAAAAACTATCAATGCAACTCATTAAAAAAATTTTTTTCTGCAGAAAAACTGTCGAACCAGTAGCTGTCGAAAATGGTGGTATTGAAGAAGGTGAAAACACAGACAAAGATGAAGAAAAGGAGAGTCCAGTGGAAAAAGAAGCAAACGAAATAGGATCCGATTCCGGTAAACAGGAAGAAACTGAAAATGCAGAAGGTACTGTCTGCCTTTTTTTCATCTTTCCTCTACCAAACTTGAAGTTTTTTCCCAGCACTCTTCCACTTTGTGTGCTCTATGTGCATAGGTTGTTAAAAAAGACAGATGCTATAACTTCCAAAGTAAACTACTGAACTAGCTAAAGATCTGTTCTAGGTCACGTTTGAAAGATCAATTCATTTTCTATCAATTGAGCTCAAGATGAGCAAATTTGATCAAAAATTGACTCAGTTATTACAGTTAAAAAATAAATCTAGTTGGGTTTTATAGAATTCATTTTCTTGCAAAACACAGACGTCAGTGTGATCAAATAATGAGCATCATCAGTCTCATCTTTTATTTATTTATTTATTTATTTTCCAAATACATGAAAGCCCTTGGAGGGGCTATGGTACGAGTCAAACAGTAGGAACGAATCAAGAAAATGATTAACAATAGACTAGTAAGCTAGAAAGTAAGATAAGAACAAAGTAGGCTACAAAGTTACAGAGAGAAAAAAAAGAGAGTTACATAGATAGGGAGCTGGACAGTTAGCAGCAGAAGGGAATGATTAGGAGAGATCAACAACCGGCCCCATCACCACTTAGTAGTTCATTAAAGCAATAATATGCGCGGCTTAATAAAAGGGACCGCAAATCCCTTAGGAAGATATCAACTTCACCCTTCTTAAAAATGCTCTTGAGTCCCCAGGGCAATGCGTTAAATAACTGGATGGAGGAATAGCGAATACTTTGGGTAGACGCACGCAGCCTGACTTTTTGATTCTTGATGTTTTTGTATCTACTATCGTAAGAGTGAGCAGGCGTAAGGTCACTGGGAACAATTAGACCGTTATAGATGGCATATTTGATACTTTCAAAGATATAGATGCAGGGGAGGGTTGAGTTAGACGATCATAGTAATGTTTATTAATATCGTTTTTGGTGTTTCCAAGTCGTGCTCTAGGAAAAAAAGCATCAGACGATTTAGTGTTTTTTTTTTGCAGCTTGAAAATGTTTGCTTCAAAATCGGTTGGGAGTTGACTTTTTATCCTTTTTCAAACTGTCATAACTTGGTCTGTAATTGACCAAATGTGCTAATCTTTAGCTCAATTGATGGGAAATAAGTTGATTTTTCAAACATGACCAAGATGAGATCGCTAGCAAGTTTACTTGGGAAGTTATAGCATGAGTAGCAGAATTCTTTAAGACTGGTCAAGAAATGGAGGAATAAGAATGAAAATGTCTACCTGGATACGTTCTTTTGAAAGTCACAGTACTTCCTTTCCATACCTGAGAGTGTCTGGCTTCTTGTTATATCTCTCTTTTTTCTTATCCTCCTAAAAGAATACCTTGAGGACACTTCCTGTGTCTGCTTGTCTGCTTCTCCTTTTTCTGTATTCAGTTCCCTGACTTGCCTGCTTTCATTCTGTTCGTTGGAAGAGGCGAGCCATTCCAACACACATGTGTGCTTGTGTGAGCTATAAGTGTAGACTGTAAACTGTAAACTTCGAATTTAAATGTTTCTGTAACAGTCTAAAGATCTTTTTAAGTTTGTGAAAAATGAAAAGGAGAATTAGAGCTGGAAAAAAAAAATTCACTGCCTGTAGGTACTTTTCCTTCAGGATCAAAGTGGGGTCCTTCTAGCCTGCTAGTGCACTTCTAAGCAATGTCACGAAGCACCAGAAGTTGTAAAGCAAACCTTTAAATGAGCAGTCTGGAATTCAGTATATCTGTTCTAAAACTGAATCCATAGGAAATTGCCGCACCCAAATTTTGGACGAGATAAACTGGCTTTTTGCTTTATTCTGACCCACCTTTGTCATGGATAATTTCAGCAGTTTTGAAAGATCTGGATCAAGTTATGTTTGTCCTTCCAAAGGTCAGGGAGTCTGAAAAAAGACAAATTGACAAAAAGGTATTTGTAGCGTTTTTCACAGCTCTGCCAGGCCTCTGATCTATGCTTTTGCTGATATTCAGGACCGGCAATACACCTTAAGTAAAATGCACTTTGAAACTTTTTGACTTTGACCTTTTCTACCTAATTTTTTTTTAATTAAAAGATGATTCTGCGCACTGTAAGAAGTTTGGCAAAACGTGTTATATTTACAACTTGTAGCAGAAAAGGTGGAATCCGACAGTTCTACAGCTTCATGAAAACATCAGCTTCAAACCTCAGATAAGGCAACCTGATTGGTTTTGAGCAGTAAGAAGCTGATGTTTTCATTCAAACCCACAGTTGTCAAGTCCAATCATTGTTGGGACAGCCTAGAACAAATAGTGTAAGAATTGTAACCCTATCTTTTATACCTATAGTTTTGTTTCTTATCCTTGACTCAGGAAAAAAAGAGGATGCCGTTGACGTAATCAAAGAAACTGTTGTGATTGAAGATAACACTCAAGATGGAGACTCAAAAACAGAAGATAATAAAGCAGAAGAAGCTAAAGCGGTAAGTAACTCATACAAGAAATCCCTTGTATGTTTCCTCTAATCGATCCATTGCACTATGGTCTAAGATCGGAAATAAGTGGCCAAAAATCAGTGAGAAGAAATCATCGTAAGTCGTCGTTATCGACCTTATAAGCTTACCTCATAACGGTCCAGTAACATTTATCGATTTAAACTATATATTTGTTAAAAGTGTTTTCTGTGCTTAAAATTTGAATTGCAAGTTTATAAGTGATAAACTGAAGAGCAAGCAACGAGCTATAACTCTCTCTCTCTCTCTCTCTCTCTCTCTCTCTCTCTCTCTCTCTCTCACACACACACAACCCAAATTAATTCCCATTAACTGCAGTTTTTCTCATTGAATTTTTGTCATGAACAGTCGGAATGTTTCCCTTGTATTCAACTATTTGAACACTTTTGTGTACCAATTGCATTATTCTGAGACTTTCTTTTCAATGTTAAATGAAAACCTGTGTTTCTTTCTCCAGGAAAATAAAGTAGATGAAGAACCAAAGCCAAGACCTCTTCACAGGACAGCCTCCCTCTTTCTACGAAACTTGGCTCCGTCCATCACAAAAAAAGAAATTGAAGATGTGAGTATTCAAGTTTGACTAAGGGCAAGTGCTTGGAATTGCTTGCGAGTGCTCCAATATGAATAGCCATATTTTTAGTGCTGGGCGAGTATCAAATTTTGCCCTTGAGTAGAGCCAAGTCGAGTTTTTAGAAAAAACTCCGAGTTGGAGCCAAGCTAGAGTAATCGCAGTTCTTCATTTTCATAGCATTTTTCTATGAAAAACAAAAACTATTGACAGTAAAATTTAACTTCTACCCAATTTGTTCACTTTTTTTCTCTTCATTTCTCCAATATCGGGCAGTAAATCAAATTTATTGGGCTCTACAAGGTTTTTCTACTTAGAGTAGAGCCTATTGAGTATCTCAAATCTTGAGTTTGGAGCTTTTTAGAGTACTCACCCAGCACTACATATTTTGTTTTGTCATCAAAAGCCGTTTGATGGCCATCGACAGGTATTGCTCGTATTTTGCTTTTCCAATTGCCTTTCGAAAGGGGCGGAGCCTAATTTAATTATTAATTTAATTTTGGAATGTGGCAAGGCTGTACCATCGGGGGATAGCCATCAACATTCATCTAGATTGGTGAACTCTGGAGCTCATCAACTGTTTAGTGTTTGGCCATCGCTGATGAGGGATTGTTGGTCGTGTAAGCAGTCATCTGCTCATCTGCGTTAAGTTACTCAATTTCAGCGCATTGGTGTAGTTGATCAGAGAAATATCATTGCCAATAACAAAGCAAAATATGGCTACTTACTAGGGGTATGCGAATACCACTTTTTTGAACTCAAATTGCATACGAATAATTTCCTTGAATATCGAATCGAATATTCGGATAATTTTACCTGTTTTTTCTAAATCTATTTTCTACCGGGATTTTTCCAAAAATTTGTCTTTGCAATGTTAAATAACCCATGAATTCTAAAAATCAACCATAGATAGTTCTGAAATAAAAAAAGGCGAAACAACTTGAGAAAAAATTTCAACTTTTATTTTTAAATGATATTTGACAGCAAAAGTTGTACAACAGTTTTTTCGTCTTCGTTTATAGCCATTCTTCTTCTCTCTAGCGAGTTGACCAAGTATTTATTCATGTTGGTTCGAGCAATAAATCGGAACACCAAAATAAACTTTACACACGCGTGCTGTTATCGTTTTTGCAGGTCTTAGGAGTTACCAATGTGCAGGTGTGTGTTTGGAACTCCAGATTTTGCCAGGAGAAGCCGAGGAGGAAACCCTCCTTCCCCTTTCATCTATTCGCGATAAGTATCGAGAGAAAGTGCCTTCAAATGCGAGGTTAGGTAACCCTCACGTCTCAGTGGCGCCGCGTCATTGCTTGGAAGAATACACATTTTGCGCTGCATCAGCGTTGTGTCGGTTCTGAAGATTGGTCTCTAAGATTCGTTCAAAACGCGGCAACGAGGGACCACTCAGTGCCGCCGCCTCACACAGTGACCTTATAAACTCCGTGAGTCTCATCAGCATCACCGAGAGTCTCGAAAGTTATTTTATTCCGTTTCACACCGCAAAGACGCGTGGGGTCAATACTCTGCGCGATTTTCTAAGCGCGAAGTTCAGCGGCGCGAAATATTATGTCTAGTTTGCTGAAAGAATCCAGAGAAAAATGTTTCCTGAATTGGTCATATTCGGTGAACTGTTCGAACAAACTATTTGAACTCAAATATTCGGTATTCGAGGAGCGCTATTCAATATTCGGACCCGACTAGTAAAACGGTATTCAAGTTTGAATATCAAATACAATTCAAAAATTTGCATACCCCTACTAATTACTCATAAAACAAAACTAATATTAGATAATGCAGATTAGCAGTAGCTTTAATAATTTAATCAATTGAAGAAGTCAAAAGCAATGAGCTCTGCTGATACTTAGTAATTCTCTTTTCTTGAAAGTGACATCTAAACTTTAGTTACTTTTCTTTTTACTTCATAATTTTGATTACAAATCGATGGTAATTTGTTCAAACTGTATCATTCATTTAATCAATCAATGCTGTCAAACATGTCATAAACTCATGTTGTTTTGAACTTTGCAGCTATGTAAACGGTATGCAGGGTACTTGAGGACAGCTATAGCAGATCCGCAACCAGACAGAAGGTGGTTTAGACGAGGCTGGGTCACCTTTCAAAGAGACGTCAACATCAAAGAAATCTGTTGGCATCTCAACAATATCAGAGTAAGTTTTTGATGAATCCTTCATATTTCGAAAGCTGTGCAAATCTTCTTTAGGTTCAACTTGGCATCAGGTATTAGTTTTGTTTACACCTGTCTCAGGTTATTTCTCTCACTTCTTTTATTTCTCTATTTCTTACGTTTTTCTCTTTCCCGCTAGAATTTCCCTTGCTTTCTTTGGTATTTGCTGTAATCTAGATTATGATGTGATTTCAGGTGCGTGATTGTGAATTAGGCGCAATTGTCAATAGAGATTTAAGTAGAAGGATAAGAAGTGTTGTAGGAATCACTTCACTCAAACAAATTATTAGAAATGATATGAAATTAGCTGCCAATACCATTCAAAATTTAGACTCTCGCTCTGGTCTATGGGTACCAGAAAATCAAGATAAACAGGTAAATTTAATTGCAAATCTCCTTTTTCTATTATGAAATATTTATTTTTACGATTCAATTACATTCAATCTTTGAATAAAAAATGTCATCATCTCAGGAAAAAAAATCATGTGCCCAACTTTTGAACAAGTACCTAATTTGATTCCAACTGTTTTTTCGTTTTGGGAAATTTAGTTATGAGCCATTAGCAATTCAGTCTGTCAGAGTTGAATAGAATAGTGTAAAGTATGTGAATATGTGTTTAAGTGGTGCCGGCATTGGCCGCCAGAGGGCGTTGTATACGTAGGGTAAACGAGCTGGGCCGGTTCCTGTGAGATTCACTTCTGATTGTATTTCGTGTGTGATCATCATGTATTTGTCCGCGGTATCCGCAATGTATACGCAATGTGATTATTAAATAAAGTTGACTAGTATTGATTTTACAACTGTTGTTCTCGTGATTCCTTTATCCACTCGGACTTTATCTCAAATAGAATAGAATAGAATAGAATAGATTTATTTGTCAAAAAGTAAGCGCTATGGCAAAACAAACACGTCAATACAAAAAAAAAATTGTTACTGATCAACAAGTACATACTTAAGTAATTGAAATATTTAACACGTTCACTGCCATGCTGTTTTCGGTACTACTTCGCCCAGGGCAGCAGCATAATTTTGATCCACAAATGTTATGTATGTCCAAAACCGTAATGTCCAAACGGCAATGTCCAAAGCTTGAATGTCCAAAATGAAATGTCCAAATAAACGGATATCAAGTTAGATTAACAAAATGTCCAAACACGTTGCGTCAAATGTTTAATGTCTAAGGAATTAAAATATCTATACTATTTACCTGTATAAATTCGGGTCTCTTGTTTGTTCTTCGAGTGATAGTGGTACAAATGATTTTGATGGCTTAAAATGCGTTTCCTTTTTTTAGAGGTTACATAAATAGGTAGCCATTAAAAGAAAAGTGTTGCAAAAAAAGATGAACAGAGAATACCGCGCGTGATAATTTAATAAAATGTACAATGAACTAATCTTGCTTTCAGTATCACCATCCTTGATCTCTCAATTTTTACGAAGTAATTTGAAATTAGGACCGAAAAGTTAAACTGTTGTTGCAGAAATTTTGAATTGTCGGTTAGAAAAAATCAAAAATATGAACAAAAATATGCATGATAATACTGCTGCTTTTGTCATGACAACTAGTTCATAAAGTTTTAACATATGTAAGATGACTCTGCTCGGTGGAGCCGCATTCAATTAAGAATACATGTCGATACGGATTGGATCAGTTTAAAGGAGAAAAAATGAGGAGAAGCGATAAAACGAGTAAAGAAAATAATTTTTCTGGACATTGGACACTACTTTGCTCACATTCGTAGGTTTTGGACTTTTCTATTTGGACTTGTCTATAATGGGCCTGTTATATAGATCGGAATTTTGATGTTTTTCATTGAAAAACAGAAAGTCCTGAGCAAGAGAAAAACGTTGATGGTCTCCATTTTTCCCTACGATGTATCATTACAGAGAAAACACGACATGAAATTTGGCCCCGATTGAAACGACCCTGTTTTGGCGGGAAGAGGTTGCGGTGGCTCGCTACGTCACGATTTGTGTAGCCGAGCGGTGCGAGAGTTGAGACCAGCGAAGCCAGCCGCTGTCCTGTTGAATTCTTACGGCACGGCACTTATACGCGGCAGTCGAACCCGTCCCTCTTTACACGCGATTTTCTCGAATATCGTTTGTCTCACGTAAAAATTCATGAGGATCAAATCGAAAGAACATTAAATTTCTATGCTGTTTGATGTCTTTATTTTCCTGCTTAAGTGGGTGGACATCAAATGCGGCGGACCGCGAAAAATGACGGATTAGCACAAAAAAGTCCGATATTGCAATTTTAAAAGTGGTTTTTTACCCGTCTTAGCAAGAGGCTCTGAAAACTTTGAGTTTAATGATCCGATAGGAAATTTTATGTTCTTTAAAATTGTTCCTCAGTATTTTCCTTGTCAGATGAACGGTTATTGAGATACAAAGAGAAAATTAGTGAAAATGACGGCTTTCCGTCAGAACTCCCGCACTTGTAACCTAACATAAATTTCTAGAAAATGTGTGCGTCATTTATATAAATGGTTTGTACACAATTCATATTTTAAGCCATTTTGAGACTGAAAGATGCTATGAAAGTGACTTTTCGGAAATCTTTTCAGGAAGGCTACGGTCTGAAATCCTTGAACCCTGTCTTGCAAAATATCACGGATTATTTGATAGAAGAAGCAAGCGCTGAAGAAGAAGAACTCCTTGGTCAGTCAACAGAACCGGATCAGTCAGAGGAAAAGGACACCAATCTTTTAAGGGTTCGTTTGTTTTTGTCACTTGACCTTTGAGGAAACAATGTATCATTTCACATTATTGACAAATTTTTCTCTACCTCAAAATTCACAACTACCTTATCATGAGAAGGTGTACAAAATGATCTAAGGAGTAAGAAATGAAAGTAAAAGAAAAAAGTTTAGTTAAAAATCCGAGATGTGCAAGATTTTTTATGCGTTGGGACTGGAGAATTCTTCAGAGATCGACGGTTTTCCGAGGTATACGGGAATTTTTTCTATTGTTCTTTATAAGGACAGAAAAACGGGACCGCTGAAAAAATACGAGTTAAGCGATTTTCCGAGATATACGGGGTCTGGAGAATCTTTTTATATGATTCTAATCAAGGTTAAATGAATATGATGCCATTCACGGCAAACAATAAGAATACTCAAAGAGAACAGATGAATAATATATTGAGGTTGGTTATCAAAGATAATTAGGCGGAACACCATTTGAAATAACAGGAATATAACACAAGTAACCGGGATAACAGTTGAAGGAAAACAGGAGAGGACAATTAGCCCACAGCTCTCTCTAGTAGTCATTCTTTCCTCAAAGTTGAATCCTAGGAAACGGCATCACCAGGGTCAGAGAAAAGAGGGTTCCACTGTATTCACTGTATCCAGCAGTGATGGGCAAATAATCGAATAACGAATAATTAACTAAAATTATTCGCATTATTCTCATGTTATTCCTGTTAGTAAATCAAAGTTTTAACACTACCAGTCCTTCATCTTATGACAGATCAATATGCTGGTAGTGTCAAAACTTCAATTTACTTATAGGAATAACATGAGAATAATGCGAATAATTTTAGTTAATTATTCGTGGTTATTCGTTATTCGATTATTTGCCCATCACTGGTATCCAGCTACAGTATATGCTTTATTTACTCAATAATACTATGTATTCTACTAGGTATATTTGATATTTTTATTTGCTTCCCTGCAGCAAAAAGCCCTGCCCTGCTTTTCTCAGTTCTTTTTTTAAAATGCCGAAAAAGAAATGTCTGCTCTTGCTTTAAAGTGCGTTATCCTTTTATAGGTTTTGGATCGGCTGTTATTCTATTTAAGAATTGTTCATAGCGTGGATTACTACAACCACTGTGAGTATCCAAATGAAGATGAAATGCCCAATCGCTGCGGAATCATGCATACCCGCTCTCCTGCTCCGGCTACAAAGGTTTGTCATTACCATCGTTTATTTTCTCATTGTATTTTAAATATTGTCATTAATCAACTTTTACATGTTGATCTCTCGGTGAGTCAGTGGCTTTTTTCTAAGGGTCAACACAAGTTGTGAAATTGCATGTCTGAAAAATCGAATTAGATTCTTGTTTCTTGAAAGAATTTAAGCTCCGAGGCCTTGCTGGTCACAGTTGCATTGCAAAAATATGGATAGGGTGACTAGTTAGCCTTTTAAGTATTTGTTTGGAGAGTTAAGTATATTCTCACTGTCATGAGAAGTCTTTTGCGTTACTTTCTGTGATGATTTCTTGGCACGGCCGGTGTTACTGACACAGTCTGTGTATGGTGACCAATTTCTTTCACCTTCAACCGGGCTTTGTGAAAAACCTTCAAAGTACATGCTGTGTTGTTGCGTATTAAAAGAGGTCCATGACTTTGTTTAAGAGGTCAACCAGTATGAAAATTGGAGACATGATTCATTTATCATTTACTATTGAGACATTGCTTGAATGATTTGAATGATTAGTAGGCATGGCAATACATAGCCATCAAATTTTACTGTCATCTAATTGAAATTTTGAAGATGACTTGAGATCAAAGCCCTGTTGAAGATTCAATTTGCCTGGTTTCCTGTTTACCGGTGCATATTCAATAGATTTTTTCAGTCAATTACAGTAAAACCTCTAATTGAGGAATGTTTCGGCCGGTCCCGTCAAAAGTACTTTCTTACCTGTGTAAAAAAAGACTGATTAACTAGTTTTGAATAATGAATTTTCTAATTAACGAAGAAATTTTGCGGTCTGCAGACAATTTTACCTTATTTTAACAAATTTCCTCGGAAAAATCGCATAGTTCCAAGCCGTACTCACAATTTCTACATCTGATATGCGCGTAACAAGAGGCAAGAATTCGTGATCGGAAGGATGGTTTGACTCGTCGTCGTTTCAGATGCGGATCGGAGTGGCGCTGAGCAGAAACTGAGTTTCCGTTCAGACGCGTCTAATACCGCGTAATACAGAATGTGCTTGACGGAGACAGTGTGCACTGCGCACTCTGGCTGGCGCCAAGAGCAAGAGGGGAGGGGGACGAGAGTAGCTGGCTGGCTCCTAGTGGTGAGGATGTGAATTATCGTACACCCACTGTTCGGCGTACAATTTCGTGGGCGTGATGGCAGGCAAGCACGAAGCACAGAAAAAAGATATTAAATGAAAAAGTGTATTGCATATATTGGAAAATGAAGGGGCTCTGACACGCGAATTGGAAAATGTTGAGTTTTTTCGTTTCTATATGCTGAAAAAGGGGTTTTTCCGCAAAAATCTTGTTACTAAATATTCCAATTAATGAATGGTTTTTTCAGTCCCCTGAGATTTCTTAACTAGAGGTTTTACTGTGTTTGTTTCCACGAAACCACGTAAAAGCTTCCTGCTTCATGTACATGCTAGACAGCTAGGACCCAGCTAGGAGTGAAGATCGCACTCTCCCAATTACAAATTCAAAACTCGAAATGGGGTATTTTAACCCATTGCCTTAAAGCAACATGGATGTCACATCCAGATTTTGTATACCAATCTGCCGGAAACTCAGCAACAAAACGACCGCTGTGTTTTGCTGCTAAGAGCACTACTCGCGTAGAATGAGTTCATAAATGCTGTTGCCAAGCAACTCTTTTGAAATTAATTAATGAGTTAATGGGTTAAGAGTGTAACGTGAAATCTGCCTCAAAACACATCACGCGCGGCATTTCCTGTTTTAAACGGCTGCAAATGCGAAATGTCTATTAAACTGAAACTGTCTGCCTTTATTGTGCTTGAGAGCGGAAGCTGGGCACGGAAAAAATGTACGGATGGTTACTGGTTACGTTTGGTTTGATGAACAAGTTGCTCAAGTTGCTTTTTTCCTTTGTTTCATTCCTTTCAGCCATCACAACAAGAAATTGCTGATTACTGTAAGAACTTTGAAGCCAAAATGCAATCTTTGATATTCCAACCAGCTGAGCTAACTGATGAAGAGCTGCAGCTTTTAGGTGCCAAGGACACTGAATCGGAAGTAGAAAAGTTTGTCGGCGCCAACACTCAAGAATTGGCCAAGGACAAGTGGCTCTGTCCCCTCTCCGGCAAGAAGTTCAAAGGACCTGAGTTTGTGAGGAAACACATTTTCAATAAGCACGGAGAGAAAGTAGAAGAAGTTAAGAAGGAGGTGAGAGCCTAAAATTATTATAATTTGCCCTTTGCCTATTACAGAGGCACCTTTTTATCGTCAAGTTCAAATCCCTATATTTGTCAAGTTGAAATGTAGATTTCCTCAAGTTCAATTTCGATGTATTTAGCTTTTTTTCAGCGTCGCAACAAAATTTGGTTTTTTTTTACCAATGGTACAACAAGCAACAGGCCTTACATGTTCTTAAGAGGTAATTACGGAGAGAAAAAAAGGTATCCAACGGACAGAGACGCAAAAGTGGGCTTGAAATTTTTTCCACCGAAATTTTTTCGGTGAAACCTTCCCCAAGACAAGGGTTTTTACCCTGTTCTTTGTATTGTTAAATTCAACTGTTCCATGAACTGTGTGATGAGTCCGCTTGAGATTGAAAGACGTGTCACTGGTTTTCTTAAATTTGCGGAATCACAAATTTTGTCAACTCAGAAACTCGTAAAATTGCAAAAATTTCGACAATCCGAAAAATCGCTAAAAAATTAGCGGATTTCGCGGCAAATTTTACGTTATATGCCAAATTTCGCGTTTTCGCGGAAAAAATCCGAAAATCATTTCACGATTTGTCACGCGGTATTTTTGAAATCAGCGAAGTGGATTCGGACTCGATTTGCGGTGTTTTCAAAATTTCGCGCGAATCGCGGCCACAAAAAAGAGGTGCCTCTACCTATCAACCTCCTCAATCACTCTGCAATAAATTAACTAATATTGATCCCAAGTTTTTCTCATACATAAGGTAGAGCTCTGAAACTCCCTGACACGGAGCCCCAGTGCAGAAAAGATTACAGAAAGCTGTGTTGTACTGTGTCTAAACATTGTAAATGTCTCTACCTATCATCTTTTCTGCTCGGGTGCATTGTTTTTGGAATTCTAGCACTCTACCTTACCATGCCTTGTGGCAGCTCATGGTAAATTTGCACTTCTGAATGTGTGCATTTGTAGGAGTAAAAACACGGTTGCATAATAATTTAAAATTTTGTTCAAAGCAGTGAGTGAGTTAAAGTTTTATCTATGCTTTTCTCAAAAAGATTAATGTGTTGTCACTCGCCCTTGTTTTGAATGTATTCAAACTATTCTTACCTTTGGGTTTTACGTCAGACATATTTTTTTACAGTTTTGTCTTTCCCAAAAATTTTAAATTCTAAATTCGATCGTGAGAGTGCCATTGAATATAATTTCTTTTCAGACTAAAAATGGATGAAATGAAGCTTGTCTTAGTTGTGAAGGTGGAACTCATGAATAATCTGTGGAATTTTTCCTTTATTATTTTTCTATCAACTTCATGGAATTAATTATGTAAAAACGGAATTTGAGAGCTTTGATTTTTCCAATGATGAGCGCTTTAAAATTACAATTTTAATGCTTCATTTTTGTTTTGAATAGACGGAATAAAAATTCAAATTAGCCAAAGATAATGGAGCTGTTGCAAACTTTTGCTACAGGCTTATTAATAGTTGATTATGGGGTAATACCCAGTAAAAATAACGATTAGTACACTAAAAAATCACGAAATCCACTCCTAAACTCACAAAATGCTTTTAAACGCGAGACCGTAATGGCGGCCGGGGCCGCGGTTTTCATTGGGGTTCCCTATTTTCAATCAGCGCCATCTACACGAGGTGTTCTCGCAACGCCACACAAGAAGAAAAAGAAGCATACAATTGCCATAAGAAAACCGCGGCCTCGGCCGCCATTACGGTCTCGCATTTAAAAGCATTTTGTGAGTTTAGGAGTGGATTTCGTGATTTTTTAGTGCGCTAATCGTTATTTTTACAGGGTATTAGGTACCCCATAATCAACTGTTAATAAGCCTGTTGCAAAAGTTTGCAACAGCTCCATTGATAACGCTTTATTTCAGATTCGAGTTGGCCCCTACAGTAACTTCTAATTGAAATCCTAATTTTTGGGGCTACTCATCCTAAGCTAGTTGTGCTGCAACCCTGAATTTTTGTGTCTCTTTCTTTTAAATCGATGTCGCAATAGTGGAAAGTATAGGGCTTCAGCAGGTTCTAAGATGGCAACCCATCTGCGTCTCTAATCGTTTGTTGTGCTGTAGGAACTTTTCTTGGGGCGACATCCAGAACCGAAAACTTTTTTTTTTTCTCCAAAGCAATTATTTTCAAGTGTTATTTAGCCATCATTCAATTGACTGGGACTCTATTAGCTAAACTCCAAACTGAATACTGAAGATTTACTAAAATGTATCCTTTCTGCTTGCAACTCTCTTTAGGTTGAATATTTCAACAACTATCTGCGAGATCCCAAAAGACCGCAACTTCCTGAACATCCTGGGAATAAACAGACCAAAAAAGAACCTGTTCCTGAAGCTCAGCCAGCGTTTATTCCTCATATGCAATATGGTTACGGCGGTTATCAGCAGTATGGAAGAGGTTATGGAGGTGGTTACGCGAGACCCCGAGGATACAACAGAGGTAGGGGTGGCGGAGACTACAGACCCATCGTCCACTATAGAGATCTCGATGCTCCCAGAGAACCGGATGAATTTATCTAAGCTTCCTCCGAATTTCAGACTGTACCTATGTATTTCTTGTCCTAATTTAATTCTCTGGGTATGTTGTAAACTTGTAAATCATTATGAACTGTTTCAAAGAGTTTTGTGTAATTCTACTTGACTTAGTGTCCTGATGGTAGAGAGCCGAATAACTATGAATTTTTCATGTCTTGTAATCAAATCGTAATTGATTTTTATCATTTTGTTCTCATTTGTTCATAGTGTCGGTTATTTTAATTGCTTCTGTGTGCTAAATCATACCAATTTTAATGTTTAAGACTCTTCCTCCATCAATTGAAATATCAGTTTTTTGTTTGTTTTTTTCCTTCCATAATTACATTATTTGTCTCAAAGCTAATATCTTATTTTTTATGTTCTCTCATTAAAGTGCATAATTTTTATTACAACATTTACATGTTTGATTTTTTTCTTACCAGCAGGAGCAAATCTTAAAAAATGTACAGGGTGCCCCAGACCACTTGTCCTCTGTCCTCTTTTTTTTCTCGAGAATGGTTTACTACAAGGGGTGTCCCAAAAGTACTGAGACTGATGCTGTAACTTTTGAAAAAAACAAGATATCGACCTGATCTTGGTCTCGTTTGAAAGATCAACTCATTAGCTTTTGATTGAGATCAAGATAAGCAAAATCTGTTAACAATTGACCGAGTTATGGCACTTTGAACTTAACAAAAATGTTGACCCCCTACGGTTTTTATACTAATACTTTTTCGTAGCGAAAAGTGAAGCATGGGATTTTCTCGTGCATTATTTATCAGGACATGAGATGGCAACACCTTTACGTGGTCATCTTATCTAATTCACGATGCTGTCATAGCAATCAGACTGATAACGCTCATCAACTGATCGCATCGACAACAGGATGTTCTAATGGAATTAAGGATGCACATTTCTCGGAAACGGCCGAATTTGAAAGCCTCTTGGATGCTGCATCAAGATAATGCCAGACCACACACTTCAGTTTGCACTACCAACATTATAAACAGAAATGGAATTGAGACCATCCGTCATCCACCCTACAGTCCAGATCTTGCGCCCTGTGACTTTTGGTTATTTCCAGTTCTTAAAAAAGCATTCCGCGGTCGCGTGTTTAAATCAAAGCTGAGATTCAATCCGAGGTTCAAAAATTTTTCAACACAATTTCAACGGACGAATTTAAAAAAACCATGAAAGTGAAGTGGCAGGAAAGAATACGAAAATGTATCCAGTTCAATGGTCGATACTTTGAAAAAGAAAAGGATTTGGCAGTAGAATCGGAGGGAAGTGCAGACGAAGCTTAAACTTAGCAGTTCCGGTAAGAATAAATTTCATTAAAAAAACCGTAGGGGGTCAACATTTTTGTTATGTTCAAAGTGCCATAACTCGGTCAAGTCTTGACCAATTTTGCTCATTTTGGTCTCAATCGAAAGTTAATGAGTTGATCTTTCAAACAAAACCAAGATCAGGTCGATAGCTTGTTTTGTTCAAAAGTTACAGCATCAGTCTCAGTACTTTTGGGACACCCCTTGTATAACAGTTAGGGTGTCCCTTATTTTGGGAATTTTCGAATTTTATCCGTCTCACCCCCCAAAGTTGTTCCTTTTAGGTAGAAAACACCCCCCGAAAATTTTAAGCTCGATCGGACAATTTTAAATGGTGCCGCATCGAGCTTAAAGTTGCGAAGCGGGACTTTCAAATTTTGAATTATTGCGTTTTCCCGCCTTTTCGGGGGGGGGGGGGGGGGAGGGCGTTTGACCCTTGTGCAGGTAACCTAGGGCTTCGAAATTTGTGTGAGTAAGACACCACTGGCAGCCATACTTTCAGCTAATACAGTTAAAGTTATCATTGCAATTTAAAATTTTGTTGGAGCTCCCTCCAAAATTGGGCAAAATCACGTTCGCGCAGCTCGAAACGGTGGATTATCGCGTTTTTTCGCAATTTGACTGGTATATTTGACAACGTTGCAGTGCTCGCAGGACTTTGAAATTTTGGTAATAGCGACAATTACCAAAGTACTTTTATTGAATGTAATACTTTTTTGGACAGCGTTGTCAAATTTTGACGTGGTTCCCGTAGCTCGAATTGAAAGATTGACCCTAAATTGCGTAATCTCGCGTGTTGACAGGCGCTTTTGACAACGTTGCATTGCTCTGAGGGCTTTGATATTTTTAGGATGGACCCTTCCTATGCTTTACTTTTAAAATATGACTTGCAATTTTGCATGAAATTTAAAAAAAATTGAGCACTTGTCAAAATTTTGGAAAATCACGTTTGCGCGAGGCTCGAAATGGTGGATTGACGCGTAATTCAGCTATATTTCGAGATCATTTGACAGCGTCGCAGCGTTTTCAGAGCTTTCAAATTTTCAAGATCAAGACAAGTTTTAATTAATTTCAAGTTTTTCAAAATAAGTTTCTGATTATTTACACTTTGAATCCTCTCGCAACTCGTTAAAAATAACAAAAAAATTAGATTTGATCGTGAACTCGAACTAACTATTTGTACATATACTTTCAATACCTGCGGCAACAAAGTAGATTAAAATTTCTTTTTCAGGGTTTCTTTTTGGACGTCAGGGTACTTTTTTCTATACTCGCTAACGCACTGCAGTATAAATTGCGTTTCCTCTTCGTCCTTGGCAAAAATTCCATGATAGTCTTCCATGAGTTTGACACCGCGTCTGCTACGTCATCATTGACCACTCTTATTTTCTTCAAAATATTGACGTTTTTCTTGAAGCATTTGTTTTCAGGCCACTTTCTCGGATCAGTTTTTAAGAAATTTTCACATAGCTTGAAACGTTTGAAAAAATGTTTGGCTGTAGGTGTGACGAATTTTGAGATTTCTTTATTTTTCACATCCGATATGTTCTGATACTGGACGCGCTTCGCAGTTTCATCTTCAGCCAAATTTTCCTCGTTAAGTGCCGTAACCATTTTTCTTTTTTCGAAAACCGGTATATTTGCATCAAAAAATGAGAACGCAACCGTTTCTGGTGCTAAATACCATAGGTGATCTTGAAACTTAGAAATGGTTGCGCGAGAAATTGCCGAATCACGAGTTTCGTAATCAAGTATAGCTTCTTGATGATAAATAAAAGATCATGAAATGGAGCTTGTATTGCCGACGGCGCCGTAAAGATTTGAAGTCAGGCTCAAAAACTGGCACGAATTACATTGATGAGCAAAAAAAAAAGGTCATCCGATTATTGCCCCCAAAAGACGGCTCTTTGGCTCTAGTAAAAGTATATTGATGAGCAAAAAAAAAAAAAAAAAAAAAAAATTATCCGATTTTTTGCCCCATCCAAGCCGAAATTATAATGATGAGCAAAAAAAGAAGAAAAAAAGGGTCATAAGATTTTTTGCCCCCTCCCCCCCCCCCAAGTTCAGCGAGGGAAATCAAGCGATTTCCCTCAAATTTGGCACGATG